>JBBPDA010000041.1:29964045-29985955 GCA_037974385.1 Arnoldichthys spilopterus | reverse complement strand
TATCTGGGAGCAGTAGTTTGTGTGTGACTGCTAGGTTTATGTGCTGAGGTGGGTGCGGAAAAGTTGAGTCTTGAGTCACTTCTTGAATGTTGAGAGAGACTCGGCTGATCTTGTATGTCTGGGCAGCTCATTCCACCATTGAGGAACAATGAAGGTGAAGAGTCTGGTGTGGTGTTTAATTCCACGAGGGGATCTCATGTAGTCAGGGGATGATCCATCAATGATCTTGTAGGTGAGCACCAAGGACTTGAATTTGATTCGAGCGGATATGGGGAGCCAGTGCAGGGAGCGAAGAAGTGGTGTCACGTGATCGCATCTCGGCTGGTTGAAGATTAGCCGTGCTGCCGCATTTTGTATCCTCTGGAGTGGCTTGATTGAGGTTGTAGGTAAACCAGCCAGCAGTGAGTTGCAATAGCCCAGGCGAGACATGACCAGTGCCTGGACTAGCGGTTGGGTGGCATATTCTAGTAGGTATGGTCTGATCTTGCGGATGTTGTAGAGTGTGAATCTGCATGACCGTGAGGTCAATGCAATGAACTCCTTGAAGGTCAGCTGGTCGTCGATGGTCACTCCAAGGCTCTTAGCAGTTCTGGTCGGAGTGATGACCATTGAGCCAAGTCGGATGGAGATGTTGTGATGTATAGTTGGGCTGGCGGGGAGGATGAGGAGTTCAGTCTGAGATTGAGTTGGAGGTGTCGATCCTTCATCCAGCCTGCGATGTCTGTGAGGCATGCTGAGATTCTTGAGGAGATGGTGTCATCGCCTGGTGGGAAAGAGAGGTACAATTGGGTGTCATCAGCATAGCAATGATAAGAAAAACCATGTGAATTGATGACCTGGCCCAGTGAAGTTGTGTAGAGTGAGAAGAGGAGGGGGCCAAGCACCGATCCCTGAGGAGAACCGGTGTTCATTCGGAGAGGAGCCGATACTTCCCCTCTCCAGGCTACCTTGTAGGATCTGTCTTTGAGGTAGGAGCCGAACCAGTCTAATGCCTTTCCAGTGATGCTGAGACTGGAGAGGGTGGAGAGGAGCAGTCAGTGACTGACCGTGTCAAATGCTGCAGACAAGTCCAGCAGTATGAGAACTGATGACTTGTTGGTAGCTCTCGCCATTCGTATGGAGTTCACCACACTTAACAGGGCTTTCAGTGGTGGGGTCCCTCTTAAGGCCTGACTGGTTTTGGTCAAGAAGGTTGTTCTGTAAGACAAAAGTGGAGAGTTGGTTATAAACAGCACGTTCAAGGATTTTGGACATGAATGGTAGGAGAGATACCAGTCTGTAGTTAGCTGTCTGGGAGGGGTCCATGTTGTGCTTCTTCAGTAGTGGTGATATCCTGGCCTTCTTGAATGTTGCACTTGGTTCAAACCTGTGTTTAACATTTTTGATATAGTCATTACTCATTGATATTTTCACAAAGGACAAAAGTAGCAAGTAACAAATCCATTTAGCCTAGCCCCACTCAGTAAAAGTTGGAACGGAGTTAAGATAAGACTGAAAAGGGTGTACAGAATATTCAAGACTTCACATTAAGCAGGCTAATTGGTAGCAGATGAGGTATCATGATTGGGTATAAAAGTAGCATCCATCAAAGTTTCTGTCATGTGCTGCCCCTTTGTGCCAAAATGTCTGAAAGAATTATTAGTTAGTTCAAAATGAACATTTGTTAGGGTAGAGAATTTAGCTCTTTCAACATCTACAGCACATACTATTTTGAAAAAAAAGCAGAGAATTAAGAAACATCTCATGGCATAAAGCACAGGGTTAAATGCAGGTGAACTTCAAGCCCTTAGGGAGCACAAAGTTGTGTGTACATAGAGTAAAGCAGAGGAATGGGCACACAACCTTGGGGAGCTCCTTTATTCAGTGTGATAATGTTGGAGACAAAACTCACCATCTGTGGTCTGCTGGTAAGAAAGTTTTAAACACAGGCACACAGGTCCATAAGCTTGGTAAACAATATTTGGGGGACTATTGTATTGAAAGATGATCTGTACTCAATGAATAGCAATCTTACATAGTTCTCAGGTTTCTTGCCCACATGCCTGATGGTGAATTGCAGCATGTGGGTGATAGCATCCTCTGTTGATCTGTTGGAGTAGTAGGTCAACTGGAGTGGGTGTGTAGCACTGGAGATGGAGGATTAAATTAGGTCTTTAATAAGTCTCAACTGGCCAGTAATTATTAAAATATCAAAATAAAATGATAAATACAAACAGTAGATTTTTTATTAAAAGCAGATACTTTTCAAGACAGACAATTTCAATATTTTCACACTGATTAATAGAGCTATCATGAAAGACACTGGAAACCAGCGCAGTTTTTTTTTTTTCAAAACAGGGGATATATAAGCTCTCTTTCTTGTTCTTGTTACAATTTGTACTGCTCCATTTTGTAAAGGTTACAGATTAGGGTCTCCAGTCTTATCCACAAAGGGTCAGTGTGGAAACCTTTATTTCAACTAAGCAGGAACTCAGCTCATCTAGCTAAGCAGTTTGAGACCAACTGATTTAACAAGTGGACTGAGATGAGCTTATGCTTGATTTTAGTGAAAACCTGCAGTCAATCCAGCCTGTTGCGTATAAACTGGTAACCCCTGTTGTAGAGTATGTACTATTTTTTGATGAATGAGTTCCAGATTAAACCAATGGGGGAAACATAAAAGGAGTATAATAGAAAATTACTCATCATATAGCACTAAACATTGCTGTGCATGCAAAGCTTGCTCCTACCAACTTGCTGGGGGAAAAAAGTGGAGAATGCATAACCTTAAGAATAACATTCTCCAGTTGGTGGGCCAGCAGCGGTGGCCAAATCACTGCCTATCTGCTCCTGTCTCCCAGCTTTCCTACTTTCACATATTCTAGTCTGGAGATAGAGTTGTGTGCACCACCCTCCAGGAGTTACATTCTCTTTCCCAGATAAACCCTCATCTCCCAGTAGCTGGATGTTTGCAGCAGATTGGGCTTTGGTCTTTGGAAAGGCCTGGCTCCCTCCTTGATAAAGGTGTTGGGCTTCTTCAAGTCCATGCCACCTGGTGTATCAGCCAGAGACAAAAGCATAGTTAACATGATGTCATCTATAACATTCTTAAGACATTTTTTTTACAACCATACAGTACATGTGCTCCTGTTGATCACCATACTACTGGAATTCTTGGCTTTACCCATGTGACTACTTTATCCAGGGCTTCCAACACACATCTTGCTTGGGTATGTCACACAGTTGTTATTGTGTTGTCACCCATAAACCATTGGCCTGGGGCACCTGATGCTTTGGCCTTCTGGAAGATGTCTTGAATTTTTTTCCATGTAGTCTTCTTCCTTATGGCTTTTCAGACTTGTAAATATTCTGATTAGGTCCCTGGCCCCTACATACAGTAAAAACATTGCTAATTTTATTTTCCATAAAATTTATTTTGTACTTTGGGTCATATCTTCGCCATGGCCTAACATGCATCTCCGCATACATGTAACTACATGTTGTGGTCACACAGACCATTAGGTGAATGCAAATGGACCAAACTGAGGAGAGAATAACTGAAAATCTCTGTAAACATGTATATTTGTATATTTAATATCTCAACTCCACCATGATCTGTTAAGTTTTATTCTACATTGTTTCAAATACATTTAGAAACAGTGTCTTAGTGGCATAGAAACCCTTGAGCTAAGCTATGTAGACACAGCCACACACAAGTATCAGTGATCACAGATTATTGGCTGTTTGTGCTCACTGATGTCATTAATCTACACAAGTTACTGTTAAAAAGTCATTCAACTAGAGCTGAATAGTGTTTTAAAATGTGACAGCAGGGTTCAAATTTGATGCTGTTTGGTCTTGTAAGAAATTAGCATATCTGTGAGCGTTAAATGATTAACCATTTACAAAATATAATCTAGCAAATTTGACACATCGTAGGTTATAATATTATCAAAAATTATATAGCTATCTATCTATCTGTCTGTCTATCTATTTATCTATTATTATTATCGTTGATCCTCCACTTTTATTATGTACTGGAAGTGTGTCCGGGTCACGGAATCCCAAAGTGGTGAGAGTTTCCGGGCGAGCTGGTAGCCATTTTGCGCACAGGACTGAGAGGTAGGAGCACCAGCGGTGCAAAAGAAAAGAAGAGAAAAAAGAAACAAACAAAGTAAAAAAATAAATCACATTTATTCCGACAGACAAGGTTAAACGTAGCGCATAATGTACTCAGTTTTAGGCTGTGAGCGGAAAAGCAAGCTGTATGTGTAATAAGTTATGGTAATTGTGGGGCCTGCGCTGCGCTGTAGCTGCGCAGAAAAAAAACCATGAAACAGATCTAAAGCGTTTTAATAGAAGAACACCAGAGTATTAGGATAATTTGCTGCACATTAACACTCTTTACCCGCTGACAGAGCAAAGATTAACAGCCCTACCTGATGTCAGTGCATTTAAAAATAGAACCCACAGAGAAGTGCTGTAAAACACCGTAATGCTTTTTCATACGTATTTATATATCTCAATTAGAATTAAAAATCGCTTTCGCTGTTTTAGAAAACGCGCCAAATCGGAGTACAGATGTGCAGAATTAGCAGAAATGTTTCTAAATTCGCATCGACGAATGGTTTGGTCGGTCAATACAGTAACATGATCGTGTAGCATTGTGTATTTCTTCTTACACTTAACATAATTGTGAGAAAGTTCGTGCTGGGAAAGAACTGAACAAAAGGTGCCTGTGTTGAGGTGTACAAAGTGCTTTATCCTGCCTGTGTCTTTTTGCATCAACGCAGAAGCCAAACCCATGCCCTGCGGGAAAAGGAACAGGCTGCTTTATGTTCTGCACTGTGGCCAAGGGGATAGGTGGCTCCGTTGCGGGTTAAAGAGAGTTAACTCTATTCAGTAAACACGCATAATATGTTATTTCTAGTCATATTAACACACACCTCACATTTAGGGTCATTGTGACTAAATCTGAATATTTTGAACTGGCAACTGCTTGTTTTACATTTGCTACATAAATGTAAGTTTCAACAAATTGAAAAAGCTGGAGATATGTAACGCACAACATTTAAATGGGCATACTAACAATTATTGTTGCTTTGTGCTTATTTTTGCTGTCAAGACAAATCCTGTTATCACCGTTTTAGTTTTTTTGTATACTTTAAAATGCTCAATGCTCTTAACATTGTGTGCAATTGTCATGATGAATATGCTGATAGAAATGGTCAAAATTTACCTGGAAAAAATCTTTTTGCTACTATTAAAAAGAGTCAGTAGAAGTAAGGGCACAGTGCTGGCTCTGACTTTCATTTTTTTTATTGCTTGCTGTTCAGATAATTATGACTGTGTGTTAGTAGTTTTCACACATCATTGCTCCAAGTTAGATTTTTCTTGGTGTTACATTTCTTCCACCACTTCTTTCCACCAGTGCCTGTTTTTTTAGATTCATTAATTTTCTTTATACTTTAGTTTCCTTTTTACTGACTTAAATTCCATGACTAGTAAATCTCTTGTTATGCTGGGCTGTGTGCTATTTGGTATCAAATGGGCTTCAGGTTTGGTTTATGTTTAAAACAGTGTATGAGGTGTCTGTGTTTATTTCTTTATTGTTTTGTGGTGCAGACTCCAGGGATAAAATCAGTGAGACAAAATGTGGGACCAGGGTGGACAGCCCTGGCCTCAGTGGCCCTTGAGCCAGCAGCAATGGATGCAGTCATTTCAGCATCAGCAAGATCCAGGTGTGTTCATTTATATACTATATTTTTACTTTATTAGCTGTGCCATTGTTTATTTTGTAAGGTGCACTTATCATATGGGTTGACTTTGTAATTCTACAGTTGCAGACTGTAGTCAGTCTTTTTCTATACATGATAGTTTAGCAAATTTTAACCTAGTCATTAATGGTCAGGACCACCACCAAGTAGATGATGCTTTAAAACATGAATGAGTGCTTTTGTAGTTTTTTTCTTTCAAATGTCTTTTTCAAATTTGCAGTTTTTTCTTTCAAAAGCTTTCTCTACGTCATTGTACCTTGCAGAAGGTCAATGTGTGTTTTGATGTGCTTTTTGCAGGTCAGGTGGATTGGGCAGCTTTAGCTCAGGCATGGATTGCTCAGAAGGAGTCGAATGGTGGAGCAGCGGATCAGCAGCCTAATGGACAGGACATCCCAGGCCTGGATGCTCACAATAACCACACATCCTTTCAAGCTCCAGATTCCAATTTTGGGAGGATGTGGCAACCAGGTAGGACCTGTTAACATGATTTGTCATTATTACTAAGTTAAACATGATAGAAGTCTCTGACTTCTGTTTCGTTAGGAAATGGTTTAGACCGGTGTTTGGCAGTCCTGATCTTTGAGGACCCAGGCCTTGCACATTTTATGTCTTCTGACACTCTGATACACCCACTTCACACTCATGGAAGAGTTGTTAATCAGCTGATTTGTTGTGATCCAAGTGTTGTGGGAACAGGGAGAATTAAAATGTGCAGAGAAGGGGGTCCTCTAGAGTCAGGTTTGGGAAGCACACGTTTAGTACACAAAAAAATTGCTGGGCATACAATGTAGAAAACAAAGATATTTTTTACACTAAAGTATTTGCAATGTGGAGGTACTGAGCTGCCACAACAACCAAAGTACTAAATTGTGAGTGAAAGGCTTGTTGATCGATTGTGAAGCCAAACACAGCAACTTCTCTGTTTCGACGGTTGCGGTTGTGAGAAATGGAACATGCTGCACTAGCACATCTTTATTTAAGCATCTTTTTATTTTTATATGCAGTGTGAACTGTCTTAGCTCATAACACAACACAACCAGTGTTGTATAGTAAGGAAATAATACTTCAGTACTGTAGTTAAGTATGAATTGGGAGAATCTGTACTTTACTTTAGTTTTTTTTTTATTCTGTAATTGAGGTTTTTTAGTCGGTGACTCGGAACATCTACCAGGGATCCAAGTGTAAAAAAAAACAAAGTTAAAGACAAACAAGAAAAGTGTTAATCACAAAATTAGGAGACTGAGTATATTAACTACCTCTATGTCGGTGTTGGTGTATTAAAGTTAAATCTTACAGACATAGAAAAGCAGTATTTATTAACACTGTATATCAGTCAATTTATTGATTAAATGTTTGTTTGCCTTTATTTGCTGAAACATTTCCAGTAACTGGCTGCATTAAGCCCAGTAACCTGTTTTTATGTTATCAGTATGTCTTTTAGCAGTCAGATATACAGGAGTAAAAGGATTTACAGTGCATTTCTATTGTTGGAGCTGTTAAATGTTTTACACTTTTCAAGCATGACTGGCTACAATTTAGTACCTTACTTAAATTTGTGGAAAAGTGGAAGGTCAAACTCACTTTTCAAAATTGTACCATAAATTAAATTGTATATCTGGAGTTCACCACCTTTTTAAAAAGTGAGCCATCATGGAGATTTTTTGCAACATGATTGAATGCAAAAATAACAAATGTAGTAAACATTGGATCTTAGGTGAAATGCTGTGATTAGTCAATCTGCTGGTTTAAGAGAGGGTTTTTAGCAATTTTTGCGATCCTAAAAAACACTCTGTCAGGATGTAAAAACCTTTGGTATACACAGCTCACACGCACGCACACACACCAATGAACCATTATATTTGATACAACACGCTTGTGCAAACAATCATAGCACACATAGATATAGTTTGTAATTTAAAATTACTACATCTTTTTCTCTCATTTGACCCCCCTAAAAATACCTGCGCTTCTGGCCAAAAATGAACGTGGTGCAGGGGGCTAATAAAAGGACAATGATTGTATTTATAAAATACTTGTACCTAAACCATTATTTTCAGATGATATTTATTAGGGTTTCATCACAATTCCATCCTACACTGAATATTTAGCCTAGAATTTGATGCATTTTCTATACTTTAAAATTTGTAACAATGCAATTCTGTTCGATGCAATTTGTTTTGAAACTGGGCTCTGCAGTCAGTATGAAATGTAATGACATTTGAAATGATTGCTCCATTTCCATTAAATCAAATATGCAAACAAATTTTATTTAAACAGTTTATTATTAAAGGTCAAATACAGCAGTCTAGTCATAAGCAAAACCAGCTCTTCTGTACAAAACATGATAAAATAAAAAAAGGAATTGTGGAATGAACACACATTGATTTTTAGTCGCTATTGTGGTTGATGCATCAATACAGATCAATTCATTGTTACACCTCAATTATTGATGTACAAAAGCATATATACACATTTAAATTTCTGCATTATTTATTAAATAATATTGTAATTGATTCTGTCAGAATTTAGTGCATTTAGTCGGCTCATTCAGATCCTTGCATCTTGATATATTTACATCATTAGTTATTTGCAAACTTGTTTGTCATTTAGACTGGGCAATGCATGGGCAGCCTCCCCCACCTCCTGCTGATCAGGCCTGGATTCCTCCTGGGCCGGGACCTATGGATGTTGTGAACCCGTCTGAAGACAGTAATAGTCAGGACAGTGTGGAGTTTACTGCAGATTCGCACCATGCAACTTTCCCTCAGAACAGTCACAACTTCGGAGGCCAGCAGGAACACTACCCTGTTGCTCCGATGGGAGTCAACCAGTTTGATTATCAGGTCTGACATGAAAGTTCAAGAATTCCATGTAAACAGTAACACTGCAATAGTTAATTAACAAGAACGGTTAGTAGTTGTTTGCTTTGTAATGTTCACTTAATCCACATGTTCAGAAAAGGTCTGGTAATATGGCTTGTGTTCAATTTAAAAAAGTGTTTTGTAATGCTCTGTAAGGTTCATGTAATCCTCACTGAAATTCAGACAGATTTTAATATACTACAGGAAGCATAGGGAGTCATATAGTGTCTGTTTTATTGTACAATACAAAAGTTTGTTGCACACAATTTGATTGACTGTTAATCATTTTTCTTTATTATCCAATATTCCTTTTTTTTTCAATTTAAAGAAAGTGCTTTAAAAAATGTAATTAAATATTGCAATTAGATATTTTCCCCAAATCGTTTAGCCCTATCATGCATACTTGCTTACCTTCCATTGTGTGTTGTTTTTCTACAGCTTCAGTTCAGTTCGCATCACACTGTATGAAAGGTTTATTTAAATTTTTTAATATTGCTCAAATTCTTGTGTAACCATTATGGCTCATTTTGTTTATAGCATGGAGCAGCAGCAGCAGCAGGAGCATATGTCCCACCTAGTGCTGGGTTCCACCCTCCGTACTGGCCTGACGGTCAACAAAACAGACGAGACAGACTCCCAGGGTTCAGGCCAGACCGCCCTAGGTCACCCACCCAACTTGGAATTAAACCAGACACACCAACTCTTGGTACATATTTCTGAAGACATTTCCTGTTAAAAACAGCTGGTAGTTTGGAACAAATAAATGTGTGAAGATTTTACTCTGTCCCAGAATTCAAGGATTTCTCTTTACTTTTTTTCCTGGAGCTATAAAACTCATGTATTCAGATCCATTACTTTCAGATTTATGGCTATAATATAATATCTGACATTAGTTAATCTGAAAATGCTGCAACCTGTACATTTGATGATTATTATTGTATTTTTTTTATCAGAATCATAATATTACTTTGTGCAACTAGATTTTTAGACTTTAATGCTGTCCTGTCTCATTCAGATGCAGTTAAAAGAAGAACTTTGCCCGCATGGATTCGAGAGGGCCTGGAGAAAATGGACAGAGAGAAGCAGAAGAAGTTGGAGAAAGAGAGGATGGAGAAGCAGCGTGCGGAAATGTCAATTGAGGACAAGGATAATGATATGGTAGAGGAAGAGGGAGAGGGCCCTCGGGTGCCACGCAAGAGCAAATTTGTAAGCATCCTTTACAGAACACAGCTCAGCTCTCAGGAGAAGGATCCCTGAGGTTATTGCTGATCCACACACACACAATGACCTGCTCAGATGTTCACTGTTACACTGTCAGGGATTCACAAGTGAATGTTCACTGTAAGCTTTTTTTTTTTTTGATGTTTTTGAGAAAAACTTTACCAAAACATTTTAGCTTGCCTAACAACAGATGGATGCTAGTGACTCCTAGTTAACATGACTGTTTACTTTCATGCCTTCTTGTTAGTTAGCTTCATTTAATGCACAGCACATCTAAAAGCAGGGAGTTTTTTTTTTTTTTTTTTTTTTTACAGCGCAGGATTTTTCAGTTAGCCAGATAACTTGAGCCTAAACTGAAGCCTGTCCAATAGGAGAAGAGGTAAGGTACATTCCTATGGGACAGTCCTCACTTTTGGCCTTAATTATCCAGCTAACTGAGAAATTGTGCTTTGTTAAATATCCACAAAGGGATGTTCAGAGGAGTTCCCTGTGATAGATCTGAGGAAACCGAGGGTTCTTCCACAAGCTTGTGGTTTCTTTGAGCCTCCTCAGACCTTCTGTATGTATGTGGTTTCAGGACAGTGATGATGAAGAAGATGATGGTGATGAAGGTGAGGCTGGAGAGAGTGAGAATGTGTTGGGGAGACGACCAGAGAACAGCAGCAAAAACTCTTCTCCTGTACGTGAGGAACAGAGTGAGCCAGAGATGACCGATGAGGAGAGAGAATTTCAGCTGGTAAGATGATCTTTTTCCACTCGCTTATTGCTACACTTTCTGCCACCATTCAGCCTGTTCCTTAAACCTGTGCTGAGTACTTCATCAATGCCATCTGTGGGCAAACATATTATGACAGTGCCTAAAAAATTTGGGTTCCCCAAATTAGCCTTAACATGTGTACATGCTTTTTTTCTAAGCTGGCTTAGCATGTAACGTGGACTAGTGATCTGCTGCCTTCTGTGATTGTGACAAAATTGTCATTAAAAACACAAAGCTTTCAGGCCTAAAGGTTGGTTTTGTTAATTTTAATGTTCTTTGACTGTAAAACTGACACGCTAATCCTTGCTAATCCAGGATATAAACAACATTGAGTTGGCTGGTGCATATATACAAATCATAAACATTAAAGTGACACAGTCATTGTGAACACACCCCATCATACAAAATGCACCACAACAAAATCTGACCTCTGTATTTAACCCAATTACACATGGAGCAGCAGGCAGCTAACCAGCAGTGCCTGGTTAGCAGTGTAGCAGGACAGTACCTTGCTCAAGGGTACATTAGTGGTGCCTGGGCTGGGCCTCTGATCACATGGAAAAGTCCTTAACCACTAGGCAACCACTGCCCACGCCTTGTGACATAACTTTGATCTTTTATCCATAGAACGATATCTTCTCATCAGTAGGATTAATTCTATTGTGGCAAAAGGTACACTATCCCTAGTGTGGCATTAACATAGTTTTGTGTATAACAATGAGCCACTAGTGGAAATTGCCATTTTTGCAGTGGTGACATTTGCAAAATTAAAGGCTGCTTTTACAGTGATGATTTTTGCATCTGCTGCTGCTGTTATATAATGGTGCCATGACTGGTGCATGTTGGTATATTTCTTGCTAATATTAGATCAAATCTGACAGTGTTTTGCATTGTAATGGTCTGGTAACCCTTCAGATTGGGTAGAGAAAAAATAGTGACTGTGCTATCTATTTGACAACCAGTTTCTAATTTTGTGATCCAGTGATACAGCAGAAACTATATGTCCCTTTACATTTTCTGCAGTGTATTACTTGTGTCAGAATTATTGTGTATCATATGAACATTATGGCTTATGATATTAAAGAGCTATAGAGATATTTCTTCATCAAACTATAGAGATCATCTATCATATCATCTAATGCTCTTCCTGTAGTGTATTTTAATCTGTCAAAAGGATCACTCATATGAACATTATAGAATATAGTGTCTGCTTAAACGACTGAAACATCTCTTGTTATTACTGACATTACTGATGATGTTTACTATACTTTGTTGACTAACTGTTGCAGCCTCAACATGCAAACGTCATTTTTGTATTGTCACCTCACTATCTCTCACCTGAAACAGATGCTCCTGACCAAAACGCTTCTGACTGAAGTCCTTCTTGAGGTCACAAATGAAGAGATCCTGCAGGTGGCCAAAGAGACGCACCGCAAAGCCACCAAAGGTGTGCTTATCCTCTCCTCTGTCCATGAAACTGCCTTATAGTTTAAAAGTGAAGAAAAGCTGCTGTTCTTCACACTGTAGTCTTATTTATGCACTGATTGACATTCAGTTTGTATGACTGGCATTTTCATGACACCCTGGTAGAAAACTGTATTTGACCAATCAAAAATGAAATATCTCAACAGCCATTCTCTGCTAATGCGAAAGAGGAGGAAAACGACAAAGAGAGAGAGTGGAAAAGGTTATTAAGAGACTGAGCAGAGTTGAGTTTTTTGCCTTTGTTTTGCCAGAGAGCCCTCAGATGGGTCTGGAAAAGCTCCAAAGCTGCATTGATGTTTAACTCGGAGCAGAATTCTCACTGCTATACCAGCGGGACTCCTGTTTCAGAGAGACTGCCTTAGCACAGTGTGGTTCTCTCATTCTCCTCCACTATTGACTGCTCTGTGTGTGTGTGGGACAAACTTTGTTTGTTAACCCTCTTCTTCTCTCCATTTGTTTTTTTATGTTCTTGCCAAAGGCAGCACTTGTGAATAGTGCATATCTGTACCGTCCTTCTCTAGAGACTCTTTGAGAAAATGGTGGCTGTATGTGTTTTAACATGTTGTTCCTGTTGTTGATGTGAATCAAAGCTCCTGCAAAACAGCTGGCACAGTCCAGTGCACTGGCTTCTCTAACTGGCCTCGGTAAGTGCCTCTTTCCGTACGCCAACATGGGTGGGTTCAAAGGTCAGGGCGGGGTTGAGACTCGGGGTTGTAGTATTATTTTGTACTATGCCTTTCTCTTGTATCTGTTATGGTGAAATTTCAGTGTTTTCGTATTTAGCTTATGACGGTGGTTCACAGGCTTGGAGACTCCATGCTCTGCAGATTTTTGTGTTTCCCCTACTCTAAACTCACACTGGATGTGAAATAGGTGTGACCAAGGTGGGGCTGAAAAATTGGCAGCAAAAATAGTTTGTTTTGATGCAGTTTAGAAGTACCTTAGCATTTTAGAAATATTTTGAATGAAGAAACTGTTGGTTGCTAGCAAGCTAGCTAGCTTGCATACCAATACAGCTCTAAACTGACTGCATGTCATGCTACCTGTTTATGTATTAACTTAAAATCAGAAAGAGTTATGGTAAATTCCTTGTTGATAAGCTGCTAGTCCATCTTTCAGTTAATTTTGAATTGGGTTTTGTGATTTCATGAGAACCAACACACTCCCATATATCCACTTAGTTAGCCTACAGCAGTTTTTTTCTACTATTCACACTGAAATTGTAAGGAGTTTTTCCAGCCCAGACTTTTTTTTTTAATTAGGTACAATACAGAGCAGCCAGTCAGAACTTATATTAGGCTAAGGGATAGTTCTAAAGAATTATAAGAAATTGGAAAAATAATTTAACTCTTTTTGGTACTTCAACAGAATTTTGTTCTTAAGTGGACCTCAGCCAAATAAGAGATGCAAGAAAATGTTGGAAGTAGACCCTTTATGTTCCATCCATTGGTGACACAGATGTACAGCTTCATACAAAGAGCTTGTATAATTTACATAGAAAAGCACTTCTAGAATGGGATGACCTATATAAGCCACACATGAACCTATGTGATTGGGACCTAACAATGTGATCGGCACCTAAAAAACTCGTGACATGCTTGATAATGAATTTATGTTAAATTAAGTGTGCTGGATGAGGGAAAACACAAAAAATTAGGATCCCCAGCATGACCATGACTTAGGAGGTTTGATGATTGTATCTGCCAAGGTCATTAAAGCATGCTTCTTTAGCCAGGTGATAATATAAGACACACATGTGGACGTGCGTTTGGCTGGAAGAGCAGTGAGACGGATATTAGGGAATGTTATGCTTTTTGTATGTCTATCCTTGCTGTAAGCATGGGATTTGTTGCTGCAGGAGGTCTCGGTGCATATGATTCGGACAGTGAGGAGGAGCGCAGTGCAAGGGGCTCAGAGTCGTCCGATACCGACGAGGAGGAGCTCCGCCACCGCATCCGCCAAAAACAGGACGCCTTCCGCCGAAAAGAGCGTGAGCTACAGCAACAAGAGAGACAAGTCGTGGAGGCACATGCCAACACAGGTAGCGCCACTTACACTTTCTTTTTTTAAAGCAGTACTAAATCAACAAAAATCCAGATTTTTCCCCACATGTAGGCACTCAGCCAAGGCATGTTTTGTGTCTTAAACATTTTTTACTGGTTTTGCCCTGGAGCTACAAGGATAATGATGCTAATGTAGCTGATAAGTAATTGAAGATTATACCTCAACAACTAGGATAATTTAGACTGCACAAATTCCTCATTTGTTTCAGTCCTTGTTGAGTGGTTAAGCAAGTCTAGCTGAGATTATTTATATGTAAAACAAATAAGATCCTCAATAAATTACATTAATGAAAAATATAGATATAATGCAATATAACAATGATTAATTGTAAAACAATGAATACAAATCACAATTCATTCTACTAGGTTTTTGTCTGTTTGACTTATCATACCTCAGAAAAATGAAAAATTGAGATGTTTAATATATATTTACATCGTAGTATAAACAACTTACCCTTCTGAACAAAAGGTTGCAGGTTCACATCCCGATAAGGGTCGTTCTGAGGAACCCTTGAGCAAGGTGCCGTCCTGCTACACTGCTCCCTGGCTGCTATTGATAGCTGCCCACTGTTAGCCCAGATAATATATATATGTTAATTCTATTATGATCACGTAAAATTCAAGCTATAATGTAAGGCTCTGTAAAACCTGTGTGGTATTTCTTGACTCATTTTTTGGTTGCTATAATATTGTGTTTATACTGCAGACAATAATTGTTTGTCTCAATTTACATTATCGCCCAAGCTTAGTACAAACCGAGCACACACAAACGTTTTCAGTTTTGTGAAATTACTGCTTAAATATTTGTGTACTGCAGTATATGCCTGGTTAATATATACAGTAGCATGTGAAAATACTTTGTTTTGTCTCTTCCAGAAGTGCTGAGCGGCGGGAGCAGAGAGAGGGAGAGTTATGAAGATGATCAGTTAGAGCCCAAACACAAACAGGAAGTGAGGGATAGAGAGGCGGAGTCAGTGGCAGAGCGCCGCAGGTCACGCAGTGAGGCAGAGGTCAGCGAGGTGAAGAAGGCAGGTTCAGGAAAAGAGCGCACGGGCCGTGGCGGGGAAAGTGCTAACGACTCTCCAAACGAACGACACAGCCGCACGTCACGGTCCAGCTCCACTTCCTCATCCAGCCAGTCTTCTTCTTCTTCCTCTTCTTCGTCCTCACGCTCCTCCTCACGCTCTTCCTCCTCTCCACGGAGAAAGAGGAGGCGCAGCCGTTCTGTGTCTCACAGCAACCGCAGACGCAGCCAGACAGAGCACGGGAACCGTGAGAGGAGACGTAGCAGCAGAGACCGAAGCTCTGCCCGCCACAGGAAACGCAGCCGCAGTCGAAGCCGCAGTCACTCCCACCACCGCCGGTCCAGCAGGGGGCGCAAGAGCAGGTCTAGAGAAAAGGCTAAATTGGCTAGTCGCAGCCCCAGCAGAGACAGACGCCGCAGACACAGCCGCAGCCGAAGCCGCAGCCGCAGGAGACAGAGAACAACCAGCAGGGAAAGGGAGAGGAGGAAAGAAAGGAGCCAGAGCCGAGAGAAGGAGAACAAGAAGAAAAAAGAGAAGGAGATAGACAAGAGGAAAGAAAAGCAAAAGGGAAGGGAAAGAGAGAAGGAAAAAGAGAGAGTAAGAGATGGCAGCTCAGTCCGAGAGGAAGAGGGCAGGTCTAAGAAAAGACGCGAGAGTGATCACGCAGAGTCGCACAGCGAGAAACTTTCCCGACAGGAAAGCAGCAGCAGATCTATTAAGAAATTGTCGGCCAAAAGTAGCCGAAAACGCTCGGACTCCGACTCCAGCAGGTCCCCATCCCCTGAGCTAAGCAAGGGAAAGAAATCTAAAAAAACTAAACGTAGTCGATCAAGGTCAACGGAAAAATCTCACAAGTCTGGTAAGAAGGCAAGCCGCAAACACAAGTCTAAGTCGCGATCAAGGTAGTATCCATTTTTCTTACTCGTATGTTTTATGTTAAATATTTAAGCCATCTGTTTCTGATCAATAATAATTAGTTATATTTGTATTTATATTTATTTATTCATTCATTCAATTCAAGTGTGCTACTAATGTCAAAAGGTGCTGGGGGGGGGCTTTATCTTAATTGTTGCTGTTTGTTTGAACTCTATTTTTTGTTTATTGTACACTTTTGTGCTACAGCTATGGGGTGTGATTGTGTACTAATCTTTTGGATGGTGTGTGTGTGTGGGATTGCACTAACAGAGGTCCCGTGTTTTTGTTTGCAGGTCAAACTCTCCCAGCCGCCGCAGGCGCTGAGAGGCGATGTTCCTGATTTGTGCACTTATTTTAAAATTCCACGAGTTTAACAGGCTTGTCTCATTATGGAGGCAGCGTTGTAGGTGAACTCTCCACTCCCCCCCCCCCCCCCCCTCCTCTCCCCCTATCCCCAACCTTCTTCCCACCAACCCCCTTCCCAATCCCACACAATGTAAATATGTGATATTTTTTAACGATGTCTGCAATACAGGATGTTTTGAATTATAGCTTTTTTTTGCCTTGTATTATGCAAGACTCAACATTAGGTAGTTACTAGGATCTTCAAGCTGTTTAACATTTTAAAACCCTCAGCAAGAGGGAAGGAATTCCCATTTAATGTAAATTGTCCAATAAAACACGATTCTTTCTCTCCAGCCAGTTTTATTTTGTAATTTTTCAGTAATGTGGTGCTGTTACTTTTGTACAGTTGTGACCAAAAGTTTTGAGAATGACTCAATGAAGTATTGGATTTCACAAAGTTTGCTGCTTCAGTGTTTTTAGAGATTTTTGTCAGATGTTTTATGCTCAAGTATAATTACGAGCATTTTATTACTGACTGTTAAGTTTATGCAAAGAGTCAATATTTGTATTCTTGGCCCTTCTTTTTAAAGATCTCTGCAATTCGCCCTGGCATGCTGTCAATCAACTTCTGGGCAAAATCCTGACCAATGGCAGCCCATTCTTGCATAATCAATGCTTGGAGTTCATTGAAATTTGTGGGGTTTTGTTTGTCCACTGCATCTTGAGGATTGACCACAAATTCTCAATGGGATTAAGGTCACTGGAATTTCCTGGCCATGGACAGAACATTTTGATGTTCTGTTCCACAAGCCTCTTAGTCATCACTTTTACTTTATGGCACAGTGCTCTATCATGCTGGAAAAGGCATTGTTCTTTACCAAGCTGTTCTTGGGTGGCTGGGAGAAGTTGCTTTCTGAGGATATTTTGGGACCATTGTTTATTCATGGCTTTGTTCTTAGGCAAAATTGTGAATGAGCCCACTCCTTTGGCTGAGAAGCAACCCTACAAACCAGGATCTCAGTCTCAGGATGTTTTAAAGTTGACATGACACAGAACTGAAAGTAGTGCTCACCTTTTCTTCTTTGAACAATCTTTTTTCCAGCTGCCCAAACAATCGGAAAGGGGTTTTATTAGAAAAAAAGTACTTGTTAATTTAGGTGCAGTTTTGGCAGCAATATCCTTTCCTGTGAAGCCCTTTTTCTGCAAAGCAGAACCATTTCCATGGCAAAGAGGGACTTTGCAATTAATTGCAATTCATCTAATCACTCTTGATGGCATTCTGGAGTATGTGCAAATAGGCAGCAAAATTTGTGCAAATTAATATTTGTCATTCTCAAAACTTTTGGCCATGGTTGTAGGTTATAAAGACAGGCTCATCCTAGGTTCGACACTGTGTAGTGCTTTTTCCAACATTGTCCCAAAGCAGCTTTCCAGAAATGTCAATAGAGTCTCCTAATGATTTGTTCGCAAGAGGGTGAGGGGCACAAAGCATGCATTCACACTAATAGAGATTACATTTACAAACTATACAAATATGAAGCAAATGTGCTGTTTTATATTTCAGTAAGAGGGGATGGTAGTTTTTAATACTTGCCCTGAGATGTCGGATCTTGTCAATTGTATGTGGGGGGTTTTATCTGTGAGACTTGGTTTGTATGTTCTCAAACTTTAAATGAGAATTCCACATATTTTAAAGAATTTATACACATTTCCATCACTAAACAAAATAATTTTGAATTTTATGATGTTTATTTTTTGGATAAACTCCTGTTAATATACACTCTAGTAATAACACCACTAACAGGAAAAATGAATAACATTAGTTCTTTAAATATTTTATTATAATGGTAACTTTTTAGGTGGATGGGATATATTACACAGCGAGTGATAACTTCTTGAAATTGATTTGCTGGGAGCAATAAAAATGTGTGAGTATACGGATCTGAGCCACTTTGACAAAGGCCTCATTATCATGGCAAGACTACTAAGTGAAACCTCCAATATGGCAAGTCTTGTGTGGTGTTCCAGGTGTGCAGCAGTTCATGCCTACCAAAAGTGCTCCAAGGAATTACAACTAGTGAATCAGCAACAGGGTAATGTGCACCCAAGGTTCACTAAAGTCTAGCCCGTCTGGTCTGGTCCGAGGGAAGAGCTACTGTGGTTTTAAAAGTGGTGGTAATGTTATGGCCGATCGGTGTATCCATTGCATGTAATACTATGAGGGAGTTTTAGAATCACCAAACACTTCATACGTCTGGTTCCAGTCAGCACAGGTGTATACGATTTTAAGTTGTTTTTTTGTTTTTTCGCTTTAAATGACTTTACCACTAAATTTTAATATGCACTGACTGCAATCAAATATTGTTTAGTTGTCCATGCATTCTTTTCACCGCCACCATACGCATTGACCTATGATCTTAAGAAAATCAGGGCCAGTCTGTAGTTAGAGGCTCTCAAACAAGAAGTCAACACGAGTCCAAACATGATGAGCTGTCTAAAAACTAACCTGGACACTAACAGCAGAATTGATTTTACATTTACTTTGAATTTACGTTAGTATGTACTACCTTCCAGACTAAGCATTGGCACCAAAAGTATAAAGGACCGAAAACCGTATTTGCTTATTTAGTCGGAACTTTTATGACGCTGTGAGTTTCCAGACGGCGCAAAACAATGCAGGACCATCAGCGGTCACATTGGATTGACAGGTTTAATCAAGACTGAATCAAAATCGGTCTATTTATCATCCTAAATAATATGCGGTCATGTTTACCAAGAGATTTGGACACCTCGTTTGCAGGCTCTTCGCTAAATCCAGGTTACACTGGTCTTGTACGCTGATACAGCTCAGGCAACCATGGTGAGTCGTTTTAGGCTAATACATTGTATTTGTTTATTTTTCATATTTGCTTAAACGTTTGTTTGGAACACCTTCAGGTTGCTAACGATCCATACTGTCAAGTTTCTAAGCGGACTGGATAACTGAAGGATATACCGAGTCTCATAACTTAATCTTTTCTACATAGTGCTACAACGCAACATGGCTCATATCATTGGCTTCTAAATTCAGATAATACAATGCATAGCTCAGGGGTCATTTCTGCTAGAGGCTATAAGCTATAAAATTTCAGCAAAGCAGGAGCAACATGGTCAGCTAAAGAGACTGATACCAGCTGATAAACAAGTGAGGCCATATGTTGATTCATTTCTTTTCAGTTAAAACCAGATAAAGATAAGATTATACACCACTTTTATCCCTGCTCAGGATACCCCATAGGTCATAAAATCTTCAGCACATGAATAATACACTACTTAAGTAATACAATGGTTTGTGCAGTCAAATAGTGCACACAGGCCATAACGTGATTAACAGTGACCGTGTAGTCATACAACAGTGACTTTTATTTCAAAATACTGGATTACATCAGTTATATAAACACTCCTGCACTGAAGTAGTGCGCTAGCACGGAAATTTAGGCTACTACCATTACATACAGTGGTGCTTTAAGTTTGTAAATTTTTTTTTTAGAATTTTCAATATTTGTACATCAGTATAACCTAGAACAGCACTTGCTTTTTGCAAAAGTCTGCCCAGTTGAACAAAGGAAAAAATATATATTGTGATTTTTTTTTTATTAAGGGAAATTATGCAAAAATACATATTATACATGCAACCTGTGAGTGGCAAAAGAAAATAAAAACAGAAATGTTTTAAAGTCTGATCTTCAAAACACGTGTTGATGGAGTTGTTGATGCTGGAAAAAGTAACAAAAATGTCTCTAAAGAGTTGCAGTTTGTTAAGGATGAGGTTTAAATGAGAAACACAACATTTGGAGAATGGAAAGCACTGCATCCAGCATAAGAATGTTGTCACATTTGTGAAACGTCATGGTGGTTTGGGCCTGTTTTCCTGCATTTGGGCCAGGACAGTCTGCCATTATTAAATAGCACAATCAGTGGCTTAAACAGTTCATAAAAAGTCCAATAGAAATTTAGATTCCTTTATTGATTTTCTTGTAGCCTGCTTTTCCAGAGTGGACGGATGGTCTCCCACAGTACTGTGGACCCAACTGAGGTGAGGAAGTTCCAGGCTCTAGCCAGCAGGTGGTGGGATGAGCAGGGCGAATTTGGAGCACTGCACACCATGAATGAGCTGCGAGTGCCTTTTATAAGGTCAGTCCAGGCTCACTCAGCTACAAAAAGCTATGGTGATATTTTATCTTATGATGAAAAAATATACCACAATATTTTTTTCATGATGTATTATTTTTATATATATATATATATATATATCTCAATGGTATCTTCACATGCATCCAACTCACCCATGCCATGGGCACTGATGCCCCCCATACCATCACAGATTTTGACTTTCACACCTTCTGCTGGTGCAAAACAATCTGGATGGTTGGTTTCATCTTTGGTACAGATATCTCAATTCTTGATTTTTCTGAAAACAAGATGAATTGTGGACGTATCTGACCACAGCATATGGTTTCACAAGCCTTTTAAACATCAGAAATGGGAAGCAAACCTATATCCTTCTGGATACTCTTACAATTTTTACTCCATGTTATTCCGTAGTTATTCTGTAGCAGGAAAGTAGCAAAGGGCCTTGCCAATCCAATCTAATGGGCTATGACCTTTGACCTCCTTTGTAGGGACAACCTGTTGAATGTGCACAGTGTACAGGAATTGGGCAGACCATTGTCTGGACTCAGGATTCTGGATGTTGGCTGTGGTGGTGGTCTTCTGACTGAGGTAACACTTAAGTTTAGTGATTAAAATAGTAATTGTGTTATTAACATCAATTGATTTAAAATTAAAAAATGCAAGGTGTGTAAATTTATTAATTCCAATCACTCAAAACAAGTAATCAAAAGTGTTTATTTCTCTTATTCAGATGAACATTGCTTTTTTAATTGATACTGGTTATTTACAAAGGCAGCAACAAATGCCGTTATCTTTTGTCTAGGCCAGTGATTTGATATTGCAACAACACTATTTTCAAAACTGGCACCAACTAAAATGACTTTTGGACCAAACTGTGAAATTTATAATGCTTAATCAGAGTGTAAAAAACCTAAATTAAGTTGAACACTAATGTGAAATAGATTATTCATGATTCTCACAGCACAGTAAAAAAAATTGTTAGGCCATTTGCACATTGCAGCCCTCTGTTAAGTCAGTATTGCAAATGTCAATATGACCATGACAATTAACAAATGATTCTCTGTTTGGCCAAGGTTATGTGGACACATAAAGATCACATATACAGTGGGTACGGAAAGTATTCAGACCCCCTTAAATTTTTCACTCTATCATATTGCAGCCATTTGCTAAAATCATTTAAATTAACTTTTTCCCCTCATTAAATGTACACACAGCACCCCATATTGACAGACAAAAAAATTTTTTTGAAATTGTTGCAGATTTATTAAAAAAGAAAAACTGAAATATCACATGGTCCTAAGTATTCAGA
>JBBPDA010000041.1:29952036-29963945 GCA_037974385.1 Arnoldichthys spilopterus | reverse complement strand
CAGAGTGGGGGGCGACAGCATCCAAACATCCCAGTTTACCAGAATACTCTATGCCTGAGACTCTCCAGATCTACCCCTTTCTAGGACTAACAGAAGGCTTGACTAAACAAATAGAATGGTGTTGGGCACAAAGCTCATCCTCACACCTGTCTTAGGTGAGGGAAAGGATTAACTACCTTGGATGCACTGTTCTGCTAGCTCTTAAGGGGACAACTTAAAAGAGTTTCTACTATTGTTGGTTACATTAGCAGAGCATGGAAACATTAAGCCAGCATGGAGAGTCTTTTACAAACCACCATTGCCCAGGACCTACGGTGACCTGTATTGGAGCATCGTCCATGGGAAAGTGGCTGTCATAATAATGTGTTATTTAATAATGAAAGTTTTAGGAAGTTCTGAAAAGATCTGGGGTCTTCAGAGCATTCTGTGTATATGAAAACAAATTCAGTGTCACAAATGGAGGTGAGTCTGGAAACCAGTGCGGTTAACAAAGAGTCTTTATTTGCAAAGCCAGCAACAGAGGAACCAGCGCTCCGGCGTCCGGGAGGAGAAAGCTACGAGGGGCGCTCGGCAGCAACTGGTCTGGGTCTTACCTGTTCCCTTTCATTTCGAGAGTTCCTGCAATAACTGTTTTTTTTTCTCTGCCCCCACACTGAGCATGGTGTGTGTTATATTATGAATAACTGTAAATAAAAGTTCTGATTCAAATTGAACAAATTCTGCTCTGCAGAGAACACATGTGCAAGATTTTATTCTTTAATCATTTGTAAAAATGAGAGCTTATAAAACCATGTTGACACTGCTGCCATCATTGCCACTGGCTTCTCTAAAGCTCACTTTAAATGCCAGTTGTGCTGTATACGTGTAGACCATCAGAGAACCATGGCCAATGAAACAATGAAATGGCATTAAAACAAAAAAAGTCAGAATAAGTTAAAGACAGATTATAATTTTCCAGAGTTAAACCTTATTTACCTCATGGTACACCTTTGATCACTTTGCAATTTGGTAAAATCTTTAACATGATCTTAAGTTATTAAGTTTCAAATAGTATAAGTATATCTATATTTGTACGAAAGTAAAGTGCCACAAGGTTCTGTCCTAGAACCTCTACTATTACTAATATACTAGGCAGCAAGTAAACAATCAGTTGTTGTAGTTGAAGCAGAAAAATGCCCAATGGTGAGAATTTTAACCACGTTAACAAGGGCCAAACTATTGAACTGGATGGAATCACAGCATCTCCAAAACAGCAGGACTTGTGGAGTGTTCCAGGTATGCGGTAGTACCTACCAAAGGTCATGTAAGGTAGGACAACTTGTGAATTGGCGACAGGGTCGTGGGTACCCAAGTCTCATTAATGTGCACAGGGAATAAAGGCTAGCATGTCTAGTCTGGGAAGAGCTTTTGTTGGAAGGAGGGAAGAGTTAAAGTGGCAGTAGTGCACAAAAAACTTTTGTGCAATATTCTGTTAAATGTTTGGTGTTTTTTTGGATGTTGAAAAATGTATAACGTAGTAAATTGTACATCTTTATATGTTTTTTATATGAGTATTGTATTGAATGTATTCATGTTTTTATTTGACAATAAGGCAAAAGGAAATGACTTTAGTGAGAAAGCCTCAGGGTCAGCTAATTCTCTGCATATCTCTGAAGCCCTTACTCTGTAATTAATTACTCACTCTAATCAGAAACACAGCGGAATAAAATTATGGTTTTTTAGCATGTGTTTCATTTGCCAGGCTTAGAAATTAGCATGAATGTTATGAAAAAGATAAATGTATCTAGGGGAAAGATCAAGGTTATGAGTTCCTGAAGCCAATTAGAGAAAGAGTCAAGCCAGAGGACAGAAAATTGGCACACACACACACACACACACACACACACACACACACACTCTCACACCTACACTTACACACACTGCTATCACCACTAAGCTAATTATATTTGCAGATTCTGTCATTTAGACAAAAGACGAAGAACTTTGGTAATCAACACCAAATATTTCACTTGATCTTTAGACAGTGAGCGTTGGCGACTTTTTCAACTAAAGTCAACGGAAAGATAGGTGAAGTAATCAAATATCAGTGTGATAGCTCCTGATGAATTATGAATAATTATTAATGGCATTTATGGATAATCAAAGATAGATGTGATCTTTTTGCAAGAGGTAATGAGAATATTTTTCTTTTTCACTACTGAAATGGGAAATTTATGCTTCAGATAAACTGACATTTATCATTGTTTTTAACTTGTATTTAATTAAGCCTAAGGTCAAAAAGTTAAAGAAGCACAAAAACATTGTGTGTGGTGTGTGTATATATATATGTCAAGAGCCCAAAATGTTATGTTCTGTTAAAGTGTTAAAGTATAAAAAAACTGTATATTGATTTTTCTGTGTTGAAACAAAAATGTGTCTTAGACTAAATCTATTAAAGAAATATGTTAAAGAGAGAAATAATCTTTATAATTGTCACGAATCAGGGGAGGTCTGGAAACCAGTGCGGTTAACAAAAAGTCTTTTATTTTCTTTTTCCAGCATACAGATGTCAGGGGTTGATTAGGAACAAACACACTTGTCACAGACTTAGCTGAAATTGATACTTTTGCCATCAATTCTATTTTTCCCTCAATAACTTCCACACAGTTTGCTCAGTTTACCGTACAGGACGAGTATCCTTCACATCTATCCTGTGTTCCGTCTCTGCCTATATTCCCCGGTGATTAGGGGACTAACCAGCCTCACCTAAAAAAGCTGGGCCACTTAGTACTCGGGAGAAGGAGACCAGCACCGACCGCTGGGTGGTGGCAATTCCCCCTCTACCTGAGGGGGTCTTACCCGTGCCCTTACAATAATGTTAAATAATGCTGGCTAGTTAACATAAATTAATATATAATTGTACAAAACTCATTTCCAGGGTGCAGAATATCATATAAAATAATATACGCTTAAGATATACATGGAGGATTGTGACAGTAGCCCTACACATTACATGGCAAAAAACACTTAAATAAGTGTACCAAGCAACCCAACTCACATCAATATACAAACACCTATATCCAGAAAAGTTGGGATATTTTCCAAAATGCAATAAAAAACAAAAATCTGTGATATGTTAATTCACAAGAACCTCTGTTTAACTGACAAAAGTACAAAGAAAGGACAGAGTAAAAAAAGTTAAAAAGATTATTCAAGAAGATTTGGAAGACTCCGCATGAAGCAGACTAGTTTGTAGCAGATGTCAGTGGGGTTGGTTGGTTTAGTTTCATATTGCATTTCATGTGTAGGGCTACTGTCACAATCCTTACATATATTAGGCATATATTATTTTATATGATATTCTGCACACTACTATGTTTTGCTTAATTTGTAAGTGATAAAGGTTAGTACAACATCTACATGAAACAAAATGATATATGACAAATTTCTTATTTTTATGCTCAGTTACCATGCCAGCCAACTGTTTAGCTATAAAAAGATACTAGCCCGGGAATCCTATTATAGACGTCATGACTGATTGGGCCAAAGTGCAGTTAGTACTGGTGCCAGTAACTGGCAAAGGTAGGCTACTGGAACAAATACTACGGTTGTTGACAAGTGAAGTCATCAAGACTACCAAATTCCTTGGTGTTCACCTGGCAGAGAATCTTACTTGCTTCCTTAACACCCGCTCAGGCAATAAAACTCTGAAACACTAACACACACACACCCTCCCACTACTAGTCCATGTTTCTATATTTATAATTTATATTTACCATTATGCTGCTACCTTCTTTCTACTCTCTGTGTCATGTTTACATCTGCTCTTTTCAGTAACATAGTTGCATCTTTGCACAACCTGCTATTTTGTACCTGGTAGATCCCATAATTGTGGACTGGTCTCATTTGTACCTGTCCGTCAATGATTGTAAGTAATAAACAATATAACATTTAATATTCATAAAATATATTTAAACATATTTTTAGTTCTTTCTTTGCTATAATACACTAGTTAGTTTTGTTATTTTGAATGTTGGTTCACTCTTAAAGCTTTTACAGACAAGCACAGATAAAAGATACATAAAATGGTCTTTGTTTTGGTTTGCCAATTGAATTGGTGGGGTTAAATGTATGTAAATTTTTATTTCCAATATTTTATTAAAGTTATTTAGGCTATTTCTGAGATGAAAATATTTAGCTACAGCACTACAGAAAAAACACACACAGTTGTCAATGTAAATTAGACCTACATGGATCACAAAATGACTCTGTAGTGAGAATGTGTGTTAGTGTGGGGTTTTCGTTCTGCTTTTTGTTTGTTTGCTTTTTGTTAGCAAAAGACAGCGATGGATTTAGTGAAAGAAAGCATTGCTATTGAAAGACAATCATTTTGCTCTGTTCCCTTCACAGTTTGTCTGCTAATGAGTGCTTAGGCCCCGGATGGTCTCTGCGGCCTCCAGAGACAGGCTGCTCTTTATATGACAATGGACCCTCAATTCATCAGAGAGACAAAGTGGCTGGACAAGTCATTCACTGTTGAAAATGCCAGCCAAAATGCATTTTTCCTCTTCAAAGAACCCTGGCCTGGAGTGTGCCTAGGATGAACAGGCATCCATGGAGAACCCGGTCAGGAGGGAACGGCCATTTATGGCAAAATAAATGTCACAATTATCACATTCTCAGTTAATTCTAGTGGACAAATGTTTTATTCAGCACATCAAATAATGGTATCTCTGTCTTCCTGGTGTGTGGTGGTCAGCATATTAAGCTGTTATTCTAACTAAAAGACATTTGAAAAGGAAAAAATGGTGGTGTGTGGAAGCAATATGCCCCCAATAGAAACCATGAACATTTTGACAAATTTTATTGGAAAAAAGCTAATGATGCTAAAGCTGATCTTTTTGTTACTCAGGTAAATGCTAGGGTTGATATGCATACACACAGAAGACCATAAACACACACACACACACACACACACACACACACACACACACTAAACCATGTAATGGGCTAAATGAACATTAAATGATAAAACAACTATTCACAAGTAATCTTTGTACCTTTCTTACCCTACATAAATACTAGCATACTGAGGTATACATTGTGTGATATCTTCTTTAATCGCAAACGAACAAGAAAATGTCACACAAGTGTTTAATTAAAATCATACTTAAATGCAAAGCAGTCAATCGGTTTAGTACAGTGTAATTGTTGTTGTTGCGTCTGTATATTTGGGGACTACAATACCCACAATGCTCTGTTGCCGCTTCACCGGATGTTGCTGTCAAGAGTAAACACTCACACTCCAATGGCCGCAGGACGGTTTCCTAACACACACTCGCCATCTGATCTTGTGTAAGTTTATTTGTCTGTTGCTCGTGTAAATAACATTAGTTTCGTTGTGTCTGGTGTGAGTGAAAGGTTGTTTTACTTGACAGTTTGCTGTGTTGGTGCTCGAAAACTGCACAAACCTAAAGGCTGCTCGTGTTTTATCCGTACACTGACCTTTATTTCACTATTTCGTTATACGTTATTTTGGTAAGTTATTTCAACCGCAGACCTGACTAAAAACAGCTATACATCACTCGCATCTGCAATCTCTTGTTTACGGTAACTTAACCTTGTCTTTTTTCTAAGTAGCATAACATGCTAAAGCTGCTATATGGCTGTGTTTGGATTTTGAGCTCGACAACTAACCAGTCAAAAAACGTGTTAATGCGCTTACCCACTCAGTTTGGCCACGTCGGTAATTTAAATGAACTCCCAACAGCTTCATTCTAGACAGATGTCCTTTTGATTCTTAATGCAGGTGCTCTATGCTGTTCTAGCTGTGGTTAGCTGGTGTAGTTAAACTAGCCACACATTTCCCTGGTTTATTAGAACTTCAATTTGACAGCTGACTTTGATTAAAAATAACAAATAAATTACTAATAAATAAGCAAAATAATTATGTTTGCTCTGTGTTCTAGCTAGCTTTGTTAAAGTATACAGAGAAGACATGGTGTGCAGACAATTACAGAAGAGCTTACAGAAACGTAGAGCTACTCCTTTGGTTATCTAGAAATATCTTTTCTCATGTATCCTAGTATTATAAATGTTTTTATGATCTGTTGTTGGACCATCACTTAAAATGCTTAGAAACCATTGTTATAACTACATTACTTTTATATTAGTTTCATAATAACTGCTGAATACTAATAACACCTAATAATAAATAACTTAAAAACAGTAATTTTACCATTCTCAGTCTGTCACTTGTATCTCTTAGAAGTGTAGTGACGCTCATATTTTCAGGTTTGCTTCAATTTTAAGACTAAGATTCAATTTGATCCACTGTTTCAGACATTCAGACACTGATGCTGTTACACCATTTTTGTGTAGAAGTGTTTTGTTTTTCATCTTCTTTTTTAGATGCAGGGTGATGTAGTGAATGTAATTTTGCCATTGATTTGTGCCAGTGCTTTTTTTTAATTTAACTGTGTTTTGTGTGCTCTCTCTCTTTAACCTCACAGGTCATGCATGCAGCTCGGCCTATAGCCTGCGCAGTATAGATTGCCCAAGATAGTGGCTAGGGGGCGCTATCTGTCCTCAAACACCCCCCTACCCCCCACACCTGTCCCCCTAGCACCTATGTTCCCTATGCTAACCCTTCTCAGCATGTTTTACTATATCTGTCTGCGGCGGCGGTGTAGGAGTGGGTCACGAGGGGAGTCACTGGGCAGCCGGCGTGCACTGATCGATTTGAGTCAACGTTCTGCCTTGCCGGTTACTGTGGAGGTAGAACAGTATGCTAAGGAGGTTTTAGACTTCAGCTCGCATTATGGCAGTGAGAACAGCATGTCCTACACCATGTGGAATTTGGCTGGAGTTCCTAACGTCTACCCCAGCTCTGGAGACTTTACCCAAACAGCTGTTTTTCGGACATATGGGTGCTGGTGGGATAAGTGTGTTAGTTCTCCGGGACCGTTTCGCCGCACGCCGCCTTCCTTTCACAGCCGAGACTTCCTGGAGCTGGCCTTCGAGGAACAAGTCTACCCCACTGCTGTGGAAGTGCTTGAGACATACCACCCTGGTGCTATCATACAGATCATGGCCTGCTCGCTCAATCCTTTTACACAGAATCCACCTGCTGATGTCAGGTAATACCTACAGGTTTCAGTTCACTGAGAAAGTACATCCCATGGACATTTTTTCAACATATTTGTTGACACCACACACCTCAATATTAAAGAGAACACCAAACCTTAAATGTCAGGTTTAAATAAGTCGGGGAATCACCTGCAGGAGGTTCTAAGCAATGGCCTAGAATACCTGATTCTAATTTTATAGACTTGAAGGTGTGATAAATGTAAGTGTGTACTTATTTTTTTGTGCATTAAAGAAGATGAAATATTTGTTCAAATATATTGAAAAAATCAACAGTTTTCATGGGGTGTACTTCGTTAATTTAATGACTAGAACTTCTTCTTACAGTGTACCGTGTAGTATGAAGCTAAAAAGTCATGGCTGCATTAAACTAAACTATTATTGTTGTTTTCACTAGTTATTTCCTTAACATTACATAATTATTAATATGTAAAGAACCACAAAAACACATACATTAGACACATTTTACCACAATCTGATTAAATTGAATCTAGATGTTTCACTAAAGGAAAGGTTAGGGTTGGTTATGGTTCAATTTAAAAGAATTGTTTCATATAGGGACCTGCTAGTTATATAACATCCTGATCTAAAAGTTATGTCTGCAGTCTCTGATGTCCTTTTTGTCTCACTGCTCTGTGTTAAGTGACAGAGTATGTGGACTAGGTTGATACATAACTACTTTCCTGTTTTTTACACCACAGAATTCAGATTGCTGTTAAATGTGCTTCAGTCATAGTATTTTCATAGTCCAAGCAGACCACATTTCAGTACATATGTGGTGTAAAAGATGAAGGAAGAAACAAAGGCTAAGATGGGTAAGGCATACTTCATTGCAATTACGATGGATACCTGGTGTTCTTAAACAATAGAGAAGCTTGTTTCAGTAACAGTGCACTACATGAGATCAGATCTCATTTCAGATCTATTTTTGAAAATACTTTGCTTTTTTGTTGTTATATAATATTCTGATAGTGTATATACACACATATACAATCTATAGTAGTATATACTATGTATATGTATACTATGTATATTTTATTTATTTATTTATTTATTTTAAATAAAAGTTGGTTTGTTTTTGACATGGTATTTACTTGCCCTTAGAGGAAAGGAGTATTTAGACACATTTGTTTTTGTTATTTAACATAACTTTCAGTGTATATAAACTTAACCCCCTTTTTTATTCACAGATTAAAAATAAAAATAAAGCAAGTTCTACATCTTGATGCTACAAAAGTGAAAATAAAAACTTAAAATAAAAAGTATTAATTGCACATTCTCTAAATATAAAAGAAATTGCCCTTGGTTGAGAAGTGTTCTTTTAACTGGCAAGGTAATAAGGAACCAGTCATTAGTAGGAGGGGCTTCCTTAAGTTCAAATTCATTAAAGAAGACTTAAATGGTTCAATAATATGCAAACTTCAGGGAACCACAACTAATTGTAGATGCGCAGTTAGAAATCTGACTCAGAATAATGATAAAGGAAGTAATAGTGTCTGCAGTCTCTTGCATTATGACCAGAAAGCAGCAGGAACATCAGTTACACTGAGGACAATAAACAACAAACTGCATTGCAATCATCTCAGTTCTTACACCCCATAAAAACTCTTCTGCTACAAAACAAAGCACGGAGATGCAAATCTTTAATTTGCACCCAACACTACTACTTTGCAGTGGTGTACTGTTGGCAAATCGAACACTCTGGCAATAATTCACTTTGTCATGTTTGAAGAATTAAGGGTTGTGTGTGTGGACACCATACCCACAGTAACGTATAGAAGTGGGGGCATCATGATGTGATATATTGCTTCTCTGCAAGCAGCAGAGAATATATACTGTAAAAGGAATATTCCCCATTTTAATCCCATGGGGTATATAATGTCATTAAGGGGAACATGAATGGAGCAATATTAGAGGAGAATGTAATCTCAGGGCCCAAGGAACTAAATCTAAATCTCTAAAAAAGGTGAAGGTGCTAATGTTGCCTTGTCAAACTTTCTCTAAATACGTTTTTTTCCTGTATCAGTTGTTTTAATGATTTTTGGTTATGCGTAAGAATTTGGTGTTTTTGTTCTTATTTTTATGTACAACGTCAAAACACATTGTTAATGTAACTTCATGTCCTGCCGTTGTGTGTGTTTGTGTGTGTGTATAGGTGGGAGGTGTTATGGTCGGGAGAGCCCACCAAAGCCTTGAGCCCCCAGGCCCGTCAGTTTTCCCCCACCATCCGGCCCACAAGCTTTCCAACCAACTTACTGCGTCTGGAGGTGAACAGCTCTGTGCTGGAATACTACACTGAGTTAGATGCAGTTGTCCTGCGGGGGGTCCGAGAAAGGCCCATCCTTGCACACTATAAGATGCCTATGATAGACATCAGTGATCTGAGTGATGGTGAGGAGGACCTGAGTGAGACCGGTGGCGCACTGTGTTGCAGGATGACTGACCACAAGCACAGCCATGGCAATGGCTACTTTGATAAACTGCCATACGAGGTGATTACATACTCAGTCACACTAATGTCAGTGTGGGGCTTTCCTCAACTAAGGACTTTCTTAGCTGACCATAAATTAATTGATTGTTAGTTAATTCAGTCCATATTTGGAACCTAGGCTTTTGAATTTTTTAATTCCTCAAGCTGGATTTTTAGCAGGCCCAATCAGAAGTGAGATTGTTTACATATATTCTAAAAGGCACAGGAGCAAAAACAACCTCTTGATTCTAAGGCAGGGATGGGCAACTATGGTCCTTGAGGGCCAGTGTTCAGCACAGTTTGGTAACTCCCCTACTGAAACACTCAATAAACTTGGCAATTAAGTGGTGAATTAAAGTATACTGGAACATCACCAAACTGTTCTAAGGGATAAACAGAGGTTGAAAATTAATGTTTAAAGGGCAGTTTATGGTTAATTTTTAATTAATAATAATAATAATAATAATTATAATAATAATAATAATAAATAATGATAAAAAATAATAAAAATAAAATCATATTTTTTACAGCTATTCACTTATAACATTGGTGTGAGTTTCTGTATTAAAAACTGATATCATTTATTTTTAATACCCTCCTTATCATTTATTTTAACAAGTTATTTCTGTTACTGTAGCTTTAAGACTGTTAGCTGGCCTGTGTTGTGCTTCGTTCAAAAAGTAGTCTGTGCTGAAAAAAGTTCTTCCAAGTTTAGTGTGAATAGTCAATGCTAAAGTATTGTGGGCTATATATGTAGACATACATTAATATAGTTTTGTTTTGTTATAACATCACAGAAACAATTGAAATTAAAATAGGCTTCTCTTCCATGGTCACATGAACCAGGAAGTGAATGTTATGTTTTAAAACTACACAAATGTCTGCGAAAAAAAAGAAATACAAGAAAACTGTTGAGTACAAACCCTTTAAATGGAACAAATAGTACAAATTGTTACTATAGATTTGATTATCTAGGCCTTAGCTTGAACATTTTCTAGGAACGTCTGTACACTGATAAGCCACTTCAGTATCGGTATATTTATGTATTTCATTGCAAGAGCTACTATACACACTTGTTAGAAGTTATGGGGGGCAGTGGTGGCATAGTGGTTAGGACACGCTGCCTTTGGGACCTGAAGGTCGCAGGTTTGAGTCTCGGCCCGGGCACTACTGAGGTACCCTTGAGCAAGGTACTGTCCCGCTACACTGCTCCCCAGGTGCTGTTGATAGCTGGCCACTGCTCCATGTGTGCATGTGTGATGGGTTAAATGCACTGTTCACAATGACAAATAGTCACTTTCACTTCTTCTTTGTGGACACTGATTTTACAGTGCTGCCACAAAGATGTTTTTTCTACTCACTTCTTGCATCTGCTTTACCCTTTGCAAGGCTGTGCTGATTACAGTTGGAATAAAACTGGACCAGTGGTAGTTCTATGGCAGTCCCTGTTAATGGGCATGTGCTAATAAGCAAACTAAACCTGCTATGGATTCATTATGCAAATCACAGTAAAAGACATGTTAGTGTGGATATTATTTATAGACATCTTTACTGTACCAGAATAAGATTTCTCTCAGGTGTTATTGACATGAGAGAAGGAAAGTGTGCAGCTTGAGGTCATCAGACTTTGTGTTTATATTCATTTTTGGATAATTAAAGTGTGTCATTTTATTGGAGAGTAATTTAGAAATACCTGTGTGATGTGTTATGTTAGCACAGCTCAGATGTCTTAGCCAAACCACTGCTGCCTTGCCATGTCACACAGCGGATACAGTCATTATATGCTAGCTGATACTCAGTTTAACACACTCCTCCTCATTTTAAAGGGGGCTCCTACACACACACACACACACACACACACACACCCAACAAAAAACATGATGAAGGTGAAGGTGTGTAAAAGAGATGGTTACTCTTCCTTTGATTTCTCATTAATATGATGTTGCAGTGTTTTAACTATGATTAACAACTCAACACTATGTCAATATCTGTTTAAAAAGCATCACCAGCTTTCTATCATAATCTGCTCTTTCTCACTCTTACTTTCTCTCTTCTTTTCCTCTCTTTTCATGGGAACCCCTCTCTATGTCGCTATCACTCTCTTTTCTCTCTCTTTGCTTTGTCACTATTTCTCTGTCTTTTCTTGTTCCATATCCTTCTCTCTGTTTCTGACTTCCTTCCATCTTTCTTTGATCTCTCTCTCTGTCTCTCTCTGTGTCTCTCTCTATATCTCTATTTTACACACACACACACACACACACACACACACACACACACACACACACACACACACACACACACACCCACACACACA
>JBBPDA010000041.1:29918920-29947079 GCA_037974385.1 Arnoldichthys spilopterus | reverse complement strand
TACTGTTCACTCAATTATGTAGGCTGCTGGATATTGTGTATTTACTTGTGTGGGGGTAAGATTTTATTGATGTCACAACCAGTTCATTATAGAAAACTTTGCTTATACCTGGTCAAAACAGCATGTTTCTGTTATGCAGAAATGCGTTCTCTGTAGAGAATGTTTACTTATTTTTACTTAGAAAATCAACACGTAATTTGACCAGAATAATATAAACCTTTGTACTTCACTGTATGTCGCCTGATCTTTTTCCTTGCTTTATTTCATATAAGCACCCATGATCATTAATTACCAAACCCTCTCACCATAAAAGATAAAAAAGTACTTCTAAATGCAACAGTTTTTTTGTTTTTGTTTAGGTTAAAGCATTTATTTATTTTTGAAATTTGTAAAATATGGTTTATTGAATTAATATTTGTAAATGTGTTTAAAGTGCTGCCATTTTCAGAATGAGTATTGCTGTGTTCTGCACTGAAATTTATTAAGCCTGGCCAAATAAACACAAGGGTTATTCAGAACAATACTTTTTGTGTCTTTTCCTGAAGAAGTGATTTCAGTGACCAAATTCATCTGGAGTCACTTAATCTCTTAATGTAGGTTACATCCAGAATACATGTACATGAATCAAATATCAGCAAAAAACCATTTAATTCCTTATGCACTACTAAAGACATACAGTATTTGTAAGTTTTATAAACTGATGCATAACTATGACTTTAATTATTATATATATCAGCTTTGTGTAAGTTGTTTTATTGAAATTTTGACAGTGTAAACAGCAGTTGATATTATAAAAAGTGTGTGTGTATATATATATATATATATTTCAACTGCAAATAAGTGTTGAATCAAAGTGTACTTGTAACTAACATTAAAACGACCTGCCTAATATTGTATAGGTCCCACTAATGCCACCAAAACAGCTCTGAAGTTTTGAGGCATGAACTTCACAAGACTTCCAAAGGTCTCCTATGGTATTTTGTACTAAGGCAGCAGACCCTGTAAATTGTAAGGTGGGGTCTCCATGGATTGTACTAGCTTGTCCAGCACATCTCACAGATGCTCAGTCTGATTGAAAGCTGGGGAATGTGGAAGCAACATGATCACTTTGAAGTCTTTGCCGTTCTCCTTGTGTGACAGAGGCCATTGCCAATATTGAATATCGTTGCCATGCAGGAGTGTATTTGGTTTAAAACAGTGTTAAGGTTGGTGGTGTCAAATTAACATCTTTATAAAAACAAGGACCCAAGGTTTCCAAGCAGATTGCTGCCCAGAGCATCAGACTCCTCCACCGACTTGCATTTTTCCCCATAGTGCATCCTGGTGCCATCCATAATCCAAATAAATGACACACATACAACCAGTCTTCTACTTGATGCAACAGAAAACATGATTAGTCGGACCAGGGCCAAAAAATTTTTTTCTGGCAATCCGTGCTAGACAAGCTCTTCTATGGGGTCAGAACAGACTGACTAGCCTTAATTCCCCCTGCATATCAGTGAGCCTTGGGTACCCATGAACCTGTCACTGATTTACTGCTTGGATCAGTTCTGGTAGGTACTAACTACAACTTACTAGGAACACTTCATAACACCTGGAGTTTTGGAGATTCTCTGACCTAGTTGTCCAGCCATCACAATTAGGTGCTTGTCAAAGTCTCTCATTGCCCATTTTTCCTGCTTCTAACACATCAACTTCATCAACTGACTGTTCACTTGTACCCACCCTTTCACAGGTCTCGCTGCAATGAGTGAATGTCATTCACTTCGCCCTTTACATGTCTTAATGTTGTGGCTAATAGGTATATGTATAATATTCATCTTCACATTTAAAAAATTCTACTCTTTCTAATTTCAGATGTAGACATTAATGAGTTAAGATGTTTTATGCATGTGGCCACTGGCCTGCATTTCATTAACTGCTTCTTCCTGTAACCAAACACCTCTGCCTGAAAAGCACACCAAGCTTGTCTGTTCTCAGTATCTAAGCCTCCAGTTCACCCTCCCTGTATTGGAGTTATCTCCTCAGCCTCTGTACTCCTAAACCAAGGTGAACAAAAGACAAACTCTCCTCTGTGTTTTCTCCATTACAGCTGACTGTTACACTGGTGTCTCATTGCACAAAAGATAGTGTAGGTCTGTTAGCAGAGAGAAGGGTAACAGAAGGAGGAAATCAGCTGCATTTTACCCTCTCTTACCCGCCTTTCTCATGTCCCAATCTGAGTCATTTAAATGTGGAATTCTGCCTATGCACAGTATGAGGAGGCACCACAAACGCGACCTCCAAAATATCAGCCAGGGGTTTTGGTAAATGTTTTGTATCCTTTACATTGTGTAAAAATTTCATTATGGAAAATAAAAATGGTCCAAAATGAATCTAAATAAAATATATTATTTTGCAAATGAAAGTTAAGAATGTAAAAGTTTTTGGGGTAAATCAGTTACAGATGTAACCGCTTTAACGTTAAACAGCTAACTTTCAAACAAATGCATGATTTGGAGTTGCACACACTTGACTTATGCTCTAATTTTCTAACATGCTGCTTGTTTAATTTCTGCAAATTTCTAACCAGGTTTTAGATAGACATGGCTTTAGCATTAAAAGTGTAACCATGATTAATATCTGTCACATAAAAGAATAGAATTATTGTGTAGCTAAACTGGCATTTCTAAAAACCTTATTTGCTTTCATATTGTAATATTCCTGTCACCCATTTAAATGGAACATTGTAGTATGTTGTTCATAATTTTCAAAAGCATCAGTAAACATTGTACAGAACATTTAATAATAAATTTTTTCTCAAAATGCCATTTATTTTCTGCACTGTAGCATGTTTCCAACATGTGTCTGTATGAGTGTACGAAAAATGTTGCAGTAACCACACACACACACACACACAGTAATTAACACTTTGTTTTTGCCCAAATGTCTGTCAACTGTAGCTAAAGTGGGCCTTTAATAACCTTTAAAGGGCTAATATCTGAATATTCTTGTATTTTATTTCTTCCCTGAGGTCCGTTTATGTTTGTGTGGGTTCATTTACCACTAACAGACAGAGCTAACTTTTACATTTTCCAACAGGCTGTTACTGTACCTTTAAGAACAATAACCTCTCTTCTGATGGCTGCCCTTTATTGTTCCTCATTCAAAAAGCAGCCAGGGCTAAAACAGTTCTTATTGTTTTAGTGTGATTGGGTGGTGCTAAACTCTTGTAATTTGAATAAGAAGAAATATGTAAGTATGTTGACTTATGTGACATTACAAAAAATGACTAGTTTTGCACCAAATTTCCCCTATATATACACAAATGGTATGGACTGGGCAGTGAACAGTAGGGTTTGAAACTTTTGTAAACAACGTTCAAATACTGTAGAAATTTCTTTTGTTTAAAAAATTGTTTTTTTCCGTTATACGGGCCCTTTCTTTATAACCTGTTTGGTCTAAGCTTTTGATTGCAGTTTCTAGCATTGTGGCACCAGGTGGTGCTAAAAGATCAGAATGTACTCTCAATTCTGCACACGCGCACACACGCACACACACACACACATCTTGCTCTGCATTGCACTGAACTACATTAAACACATCAATTAATCATTATAATCCCAATATTTAAAAAAATATTTTAGTCCTTCAACCTGATCTCTAACTCAACACAATTATTTCCCTGTGCATAGACAACAAAAAACCTGTTGACCTAGTAATCACTTATAATAAAACCAATGGGCAGAATTCGTAAGTTTTAACTGAACAGTATTTTTGTTCTTTTCCAAGCACAGGGGAGCACATTAAAATAGTTGTTAATGGTTATTGACTGTAAACCATATTGGTGCAGCATGTAAAAAGCAACATTGTATTCCCGTAACCTCTAGAACACCCAGCAGCAGCATCATTTCATGAAATATGTACTACAGAGTATAAAGTCTTAGTAATATGCTGAAGTCTACTGATGCAACATTACACTCTGTTTCCCTTTTATGCAGATGTATGTATGTATAAACTCTTTCAGCAGCCTGTGAGAATAGCAATTACCTTTTCAATAACAAACTTCATTCTAAAGAGCAAAATGAGTGCGACGAGGAGTTTGGAATAAAAAAGCAGAATCAACTAAAGCGTCAGACTGTTTATGCTAACCATACAGCAAAAAATAAACAGACAAAATTGTACTGTATAGTCAGTGTTTTAGCTTAAAGTAAGCTAACTTGGTTGCCTAAGAATGTTTGATTAGGACTTCAAGTAATAAACTAACAAAAGAGATACACAGATTTTTCAAGTCACTTAATTTTTTTTAAAACATTACTTTTATATAACCAGTATTCTGTACTACAGTGCATTTAGCCTTTTAAAACCAGGACATGATTTTAGCTCTAAAAACAATCATAGGAATCCTTGTGTACTACAATTTCCTGAAAAAACTTTTAAAAATTAGCAAACTCTACCAGAGGAAACAAAATGAAACAAAAAGAAACTAAAGACCAGTTTTATAAAGCGTCAAGCAGTTCAAAATAACTCCCAAATACAGGAATAAAATAACTAAACAATAGGATATGGTTTCATCAAGTATTTCTGCATTATAAAACTGACTTTTTGAAATAACAGAATACAACAGAATAGAATGGAATTTTCTTGTAGGATTACAAGTTTAAGCCACAAGTCTCAGTGAGCAACGACAAAAAAGTATTATATCTTGTTCGACTTTTGCTCCATTTACCCTATCCTGTTATACATCATTCGGTTGTTCAGTCTCTTCTACCACCAGTATAGTAGAACAGAATAAAATAGAACAGAATAGAATAGAGCAGAATTGAATACAAAAACTGAAAATTGAAAACTTCAGTAGTTCCTCCAACCCTTTGCTGTATGGTCTCAGAGACTGAATAAAAATCTAGCACATCTGAAACATTACTTACAGTGCAAAAGTAAAAATGAGTCTGAGAGAATGTGCCCTTTACTTTTTCAACTAAACACACCAGAGCAGCCAACAAATCAACTGCAAGCAGAAAGCCTTTCTTTTTGTGTGCTCCCTGCTTTAATAGTACAAAGCTTAATCATCTGGTCACATATGTGGCCTGTTTTAAAGGGTTTGTTAAAAAAATTTAAATGAAGAGCCATTTTGAATGTGTTATAGATTTGACATGTTTGACTTTCAATAAGGCAAAAAATCGAGGCCTTGATGTCCCAACCTCTGAGATTTTATTACACAAACCCATCCAGACGAAAGGCTGATAATGACAAATAAAATAAAACAATAAATCCATCCACAGGACAGGGGGGAATTAAAGCTACAACAGCAAAAAACATGTTTAATTCCATTGGTGTCCAATTTTCTGCTCTCAAAATGACAGGGACAAAATGCCCTGGGCTTTTCTTGGAAATAAAATATATAAAAAAGTAAAATAATCTCAGCTTTGCAGTGTTTTATATACATACTGGAGTCCTACAGAGAAAGAGACCTGCATCTACAAAACAAAAATAAAATAATATTCAAATAAAATCTCTTGATTGCTCTCATTACAGTTTTGAAGTCTTTGAACGGTAAATAAACTGAAATAATAATAATAATAATAATAATTTTATATGCTTCCATAAATATAAATACAGAGATTTGAGTGAGAATATTCTGAGCAGTTTAAAAAGATTTTAAAAGCAGAGATGTGTGATATATTTAAATGGGTGCAGTATAAATAGTGCTGATAGTTGGGGTTTAGTGCAGGGCTACAAAACACGTGAAGAATGTACAGTTAAAACAACAACAAAAAACATTAAAAATAAATATGAAAAAACATTAATAAAGAGAACTCTTGGTGAATAAAGACATATTGTAATTAAAAGTATATTATAAAATAAAAATAAAAACAAAAATAAAATAACAATACCCATTGTACTAAAATGTGATGGTAAAGGACAGTGTGGTTTATTTGGCATGTTTAGAAATCGTTAAAATAATTTAGCTTGTGTTTTTGTTTTAGTTTGCCCTGGTTGCTGGGGACTAGTTCTCTTGGCTCATTAATAGATAATTAGTCTAATAGACTTCAATTTTGTTTGTAGGAGCTGTTTGAGATAAAAATATGAAAACATTAAACTGCAGCGAGAAATCAAAGAAGATTACACACTCACACCAGAACCCAAACAATAATAATAATGATAATAATGATAATAATAATGCAGTCCTGTGCTGCTGTTACCCCAGCGCGTACAGCAGCAGGGCTCCTCCGTTTCCGGTAACGCACCTTTTTTGTTATTTACTCCGCGCACCAAGTCCCTCGCGCCGTCGATGCTCCGCTCGCGGGCGCAGGTGCGTGCGAGCTTTTTATCCCATCTCCACCACTGCTGCTGCTGCTTTTTAATCCGTTAGAGTAAGAGTTCATTCTCTCAGATTTTGTTTGTTTGTTTATTTGTTTGTTTACTCACTGCCCCCCCACGGGCGGGGTCATACGCTTCTCCTTCTGTCTGCGGTTGCAGAACCACACGCGCACCACCTCCTTCTCGAGCCGCAGGCTGTCCGCCAGGCTCGTGATCTCCGCCGCTGCGGGTTTGGGGCATTTCAGGAAGTGGCTCTCGAGCGCGCCTTTGACACTCACCTCGATGCTCGTGCGCTTCTTGCGCTTGCGCCCGTGCGCCGCGAGCTTGTCTAGCCCCGCGGGGCCGCTCGCGCCGCAGTCCGCCTCCTCCAGCCATTTGCCCAGCAGCGGCTTCAGCTTGCACATGTTCTTGAAGCTCAGCTGCAGCGCCTCAAAGCGGCAGATAGTGGTCTGCGAGAACACGTTGCCGTAGAGCGTGCCCAGCGCGAGCCCCACGTCTGCCTGCGTGAAGCCCAGCTTGATGCGTCGCTGCTTGAACTGGCGCGCGAACTGCTCCAGGTCGTCCGACGTGGGCGCGTCCTCGTCCGAGACGCCGCCACCGCTGCCGCTGCTGGGCTCGAGCTGATGGTGCTGCTGGAGCGTGTGGTGCGCGTGCTGATGGTCCTCGTGCTGGTGGTGGTGATGCTGCTCGTGCTGATGCTGCGGCTGCTGCTGGTGCTCGTGCTGGTGGTGCATGCCGAACCCGGATTGCGAGTATACGAGCTCGTGCCCGTTCGTGCTCGTCCTCCACGCGCTCGCGTCGTGGTTGCTGTTGCCGTGGTGCGTGTGATGCACGAGCTGCTGTTGCAAGTTGCTGTTTGTGTTGCTGGTCGTGCTGTTGTTGTTGTTGTTGTTGTTGCTGCTTGCGCTGTTGCCGCCGTTGCCGCTCTCCTCCCGCGCGCTCTGCACCGCCGGTTTGACCTCGCGCTCTCCGCTCGACCACGCGTCCCCGTGCGCCGCCAGCGCCGCTGTGAGCCACTGGTGCGCGTGGCTGAGCGCGTGCCCGCCGACACCACCGACTCCACCGCCGCCGTAATCGCCGTGCAGCAGCAGGCCGTGCGCGTGCCGGTACGTGGGCTCGTGCTGCTGCTGCTGCTGCTGCTGCATGGCGGAGGGCTGGAGGCTGTAGGCGGCCATCGGTCCCTCCGCCACGGCGCCGCGCGCGTCTCTGCAGCAGCAGCAGCGCAGCACCGCCGCCAAAAACCCCGGGAACACAGCGCGCGGGAGCGCGCACGCGCAACGCGACCACGCCCACAGCAAGGGACCATTGGAGGGAAACCAAGTAACGGACAGGAGAACTAGGGAGGGGCTGTGATAGAGTCACACACTCACACAGACGCACGCAGCACAGACTACTATTCATCACTTAACCAAAAGCCAACATTACAGCATGGGTTTAATATTTGGCCTGTGCTGCCATGCTATGGTGTTGGAGTGCAGTCAGCAGCATGTAGACATGTCACACTTTTAATTACAGGAAATACACCTGCCATAACATGAACACCACCTAATATTGTGTGTCCCCTAATGCTGCTGAAACAGCTCTGACTCTGGTGTGTTCTGACCGCCTTCTATCAGAGTCAGCGTTCACTTTTTAAACCACAGTAGCTCTTTGGCGGGATCGGACCAGACAGGCTAGCCTTCACTCCCCTTGCCCATCAGTAAGCCTTGGGTACACATAACCCTGTCACTAGTTTACCAGTTGCCCATCAGAGAAATGTTTTGTATATGTTACATCACCACGCATAAGATCTACGATGTACTTGCTATAATAATTTCCACTCTGCTACAAGCTACTAGACAAATAGCAGCTATGTTTCTGTCAGTGTTAACCACACAGATGCTTACCTGCATTATTAATCTTCCTAGTACTATAGGTGGCTAACACCAGCTAACTTAATTCACAAAGGAGAAAGTAACCTAAAGTGAATGAGGCCTACATTAATGAAAAATAATTAAGAAACTGGTGTTTTGTTGTTTTTTGTGATTTTACCTCAGTGTAGGGGCTGGTTTAGGCTACGTACCGTTACGCCGCCACTAGCATAGCTACTTAAATTAGCTTAGCTCTTGCTGAGCAGGTTGCTAGTGAATTTACCAAGTAAAAGAAAGAAAAAAAAAACTGCTGTTACAGTACTAACTTGCCATTTTAACTTTCGGACAATTTTGAATAGAACTGTAAAAATCTAACAGTAATTTCTAACAATAATATTGTCCTCATCTGAACCTTTCTTCTCACTAATGGCCAGCTCATACAGACCTCTTCAGTTTCCCGCTGGATTTTGAATGTAAAAAGCAAGCACACATGCATGTAATTCAGCCTAGACATGAGAGTATAATGGATAACCACTGTGAAATTTACCCACTGCTTTATTTGAGGGTTTCATTCAAAAATTCAAAGCAGAAAAGATTTCCCATTTGGTGAATGAACAGAACAGACACATTATGGCCCATTGAATCCAGTATCACACACCCATGTGTTCAGCTGATGGGAGGCTATGAAAGTCTCAATGCTGCAATAAACCATTATAGGCCTACATTTCTCCTGAAACTGGGATCATCAGGCATCCACCAGGCAGAGCTACAATGGTCTTCAGAAACAATGGGCAACAAGAAATGTATATTTCTTTAGTGTGTGTTTGTCCTCATAATGACAGGAATACAGGAAAATCTGTAGAAGTGAGGACATTTTGCTTGTCCTCACAAGAAATCATGTTGTTTCTCCACTATTTCAACTTTGCAGAAAAGAATAAAAGCAGACTGTCTTTTGTTTATTGAGGTTAGGGTTAGGTTTGCTTTAGGTTTCACAAAGATAGCAATACCAGACTGTGTGTGTGAGTGTGTATGTATGTATCAATATATGCTAAGAACCTAGGCTTTATCCTAAATGCTCCTTAATCTCAGAAACAAAAAATAAATGGTCCTTTCTCTTTAAGCAGTTTGGGGCTTTTAGTTGTTCCTGTATGATACGACATACTTCACATTGATGAGTATGTGTTGGAGCTGGATCTGCAGGTGTGTGCAAGTGACCGGGGTCCACGATGAAAGCAGCAGCATCGTCCAGAGCGGGGGGAGATTTGGGGATTTTTTCCACAGTGCTGCTGGTTGCTATAGCGCGAAATCAAACAACTGCCCAACTGCCCCCACCAAGAAACTACCCCCAACTCTAAAGGCCCTCTAAAACTACCCCCCTCCTCCCACCCCAACACACAGCTTCTAAAGACCCACTTACATCAGCTTTCACATAGGACAAAGGAGAGAATAGGAGACAACAGAGAGAGAATGAGAGAGAGAGGAAGAGAGGGAGAGAGAGAGGGAATCAGAGAGAAAGAAAGGGGAGATAGAGGAGAAAGGAAGAGAGAGAAGATAGAGAAAGAAAGAGAAAGGGAGAGAGAAGAGAGATAGTGTGATTTTATGTGTAAAATGTTTGTGTGTGAGTGTATGAGTATATGTGACCGTGTGTATGAATGTGAGTGTGTTTGTGTGAACATGTTAATGCATTGTGTGCGTGTAATTAAGAGAGAATATTTTGTGTTTGTGTGTGTGTGCATGTGCATCTTCCACAGACTTTGTGTGAATCTGTGTATGTTAATATAGTATAGGCCTATGTGTGTAGAATCTGGGTCTGAGACCCCAGTGAGCAAGCCAAAGGCGACAGAGGCAAGAAAAAGCTCCCTACGCTCTAGGAAGACACCTCAGGAGGATCCAAGGCTCAGAAGGGGGAATCCATTCTCCTCTGGTCGACACCGGACAGAGGGGGTAAGCCTTTTGGGGTAAACCACCAGTGAGGGTTAACCCTTAATGGAGGTCAACACTTACCAAAGGTAATGGTAAACTTTTAGTGGGGGTAAACCCTTAGCGAGGGTGAACCCTTATTGGGGGTCAGTGTTGCAAAAACAGGCAAATTTCGCAGAAATCATATGCAGATAATCGTGTTAGTGCACGTGGGGATTAAGGGAAAACTTTAAAGACATGGTGCTGAAATCCATTGGCGTAATAATGAACATCATTGTGGCGTAACAGTGAAATCACCCAAATCAAAAGAACATTTGTGGCAATTAGGGCCGTAATTCGTCGCATTACAGCACGACCACAGCGGCTTATCGAGGCGTGTGGGGAGAAAACCAAAGCACATTACTCTAATGGCATAATATGCAAACTATGGGCTGTTCAATTACATGGCTTAACAACGCATAAACGATGCAGGGTCTGTTATTGGTGGTCTGTGTTAATTCGTTGGGAAGGGTCGGTGAGATCACACACAGAGAGCGCTATTCTGAGCTCCAGGGGCCGTCGCCAAACTACATTTAAGAGAATAAAAATTAATGGCGAGGAATCTGGGCGTTAAATTAACAGTAATTATATGACCCGTATGCTGTAAAGATTTCATTCTTTATGATATAATTAGAGAGCTGTCTCCACATGCATCAACCTGTTCCCCTCCATTCCTTTCTTATTTTACAGTACTTTAAAATGTTTATTTATTTATTTTTTGCGAGGACATGCTTTATGTCATGCTCATATTAAAACACTGCCTGTCTATAAGCACATAAAAACACACAGATAAGTGTGCTGCACCTCAGAATAACCAAGATAAACGAGCTGTTGGAAAAACACAGAGATGATCTATGAGCTTCCTCAGATCTTCAAAACAAAACTTGGAATTATTATTAATTATTCATAACAACAGCAGCTGAGGTGACAGCATCTCAGCAACACAAGCAAATATCCCTTGATTTCGTTTTTCTTTTGCCAAATTGCAGAATCAAACCCACAGTTTCTTTTTCTTTCTTTCCTCTTCCATTTCTTTATTTCTAATTCTGCAAATTATCAGTTTAACAGGTTACATGTTTTCTCTTACATTTTTATATATCTCTCTTGCTTTTTCTCATCTTGTCTCTTCCTCTCTGTCTCTTTCTTTTATTTCTCTCTTTATTTTCTCTCTCTCTCTTTCTCTCTCTCTCTCTCGCTCCTCTCTGCCCTCTCCCTCTATAGTGTGTGGTAATCCAATGCTATTAAGCTGCACAAAAACCTCGTTAAATTGGTCCCCCTTCAAACTGGCCCAGCGATTGTTTGGGTCTATAGTGTTGCATTGGACAACTGAAAAGACCACCCCAGTGTGTGAATGTGAGAGAGCGAGCAAAGGGGGGAGAGAGTGTGTAATAAGGAGCAGGAGGAAGCAAGAGTGGGAGAAAAATGCAGAGAAGAAGAGAGATGGGGGCAGCAGAGAGAGATGGAGGTAAGAAGAAATAAGGTGGGGAAAGGGAAAAAGAGAGAGAGAGAGAGAGAGAGAGACAGAGAGAGAGGGAGGAGAAAGTGGAGAAGTGAGAGAGAATTTCATTGAAAGATTGAAAAGAACTCAATGGTTTATCCACCCCACACCACCACACCCCCAAACGCCAACATTATACTGCTGAGGGTGGGTGTAGCAGCAGTTTTTGGGCCCTTGGACCAGAATCATTGTTCCTTGAACAAAATACATAAATAAACATAGAGCACAATCACTTTATCAGAATAAGAATCACTCCATCAGACAAGGAAAGACACTTCTTTTCTTGCAATCCTCAAACAGCCCCCACACAATCACAATTCCTAGTATTTAATAACAACTTCAGAAAAAGCCCAGTGATTTGAGCATAAGTATGTGTATGCATAAACCCGCTCTCCTTCCCGCTCACTTTACTCTGATGATGCACACAGATGAATAGATTTGATCACTGATTTGACAGCTGATTTCAGGAAAGAGTAAATGGGAAATGCTTATAAGTGAGAGAGGGAGGGCAGTGGTGGCCTAGTGGTTAGGACCCCTTTTGAACTGAAGGTCGTAGGTTTAAGTCCCAGCCCGAGCACTACTGAGGTACCCTTGAGCAAGGTACCGTCCCACTACACTGCTCCACGTGTACACGTGTGATGGATTAAATGCAGAGATCACATTTTGTTGTGGTACTTAAGTGTTCACAATGACACATCTTTATTATGCAATTTTTTTGGTACTGTATCAAAATCATTATAGCCTTAAACAAAGGATAACATAAAGCCACCAAGTGTGTGTGTTAATCTCTCACCACAAAGCAGTTTTATTTGATCACAATTTTTTAGGAAATGTGAAATTTCATGGAATATTTACATACTGTTCTGTGTGTGAATGTGTGAACCCCAAGCTAGCATGCTAATCATTGCCTTGTGCCCATGGGTATGGAATCAAGAGCCTCATCTGCAGCATTACACCACACTTTAAATTCTTACATATGTAATATATAAAAATCCAGTAAACTACATGAGCAGTGTATAGATAAGGTAGCAGTTGTCTGCAAAAGGTGTAAGTGTGTAAGGATTGTTACTGACTTTGGCAAAGCTAGCTGTTTTAAAATTCAACAGCTGAACAAATACATTTTGTGAAGCAACCATGGCTTAGGTTTGAGACATTTGACACTCTTTTATATAAATGCATTACAAACTGTATTTGTATTTTATATTACAAACATGGTCATGATATGGCCCATCAGTACTGGGTTTGATCCCCTGGTCAGCCATGGTTGCCTTTCAGTTTGCAAGCTCTCCATATTTGTGTGGGTTTTCTCCGGGTGCTCCGGTTTCCTCCCACTGTCCAAAGGCTTACAGTAGGTTGATTGGATAATCTAAAAATTGACAGTGGGTGTCAATGTGTGTATGAATGGTTGTTTGTCTATGGGTTGGCCTCCTGTCCTGGGTGTACCCTGCCTTGGGCCTGTAGTCAGCTGGGATTGGCTACCGCAACCCAGAAACGGAAGAAGCGGTTAAGAAAATGGAGGGAAATTTACTAGCTAAATATTACAAATCAAAATACAGAAACAAACTTTTGCATAAATAATACAAATTTTCAAAATCATTTTCAAAACGTTCATCTCCTATTTATTTGATTAAATTTTTTTCAGGTCTTCAGGTATGTCTGTTGGATACTGGAATTTTTGCATCTTTTTACACATTTTTACAAGTAGGTGGCTTGTAGAAAAGGATTTTGACCTTGAGTGTCTTGTTGGTCCACTCTTCGGAGTGACAGGTCCTTAGAACCTTGAACCAAGTTGACTACAGGAACTAGGGAACCTTCTCCAAAATACCAAAAAGCATGATACTATGTGTATTGCTATGATCTGTTCAATTTCTTATGCAACGTTATGTCACATATCAATGATTTATAAACTTGTATGAAGCTGTAACACAGGAATGTGACTTAATTCATATACAGTGTACCTTATACATCAAAAGCAGCTGAACTGCTAAAACTTGTTTTCTACACTTAGAGACGACCTCAGATCTTAGTCATTTTAGCAAATAAATTACAAAAACATGAAAAGACATTTTTGGCGACAAAGCTTATTTTCCAGTCAAACTACCTCATTTTTCTGAGAATTAAATTATTTACCTTTGAGCAAACTTCCTGAAAACTTCTAATTCCTAAATAACAAATTCCATTCACAATCACCCCATCTCTCCCCATTTATCTTAAGTGCACATTCTCTACAGAGAACACACTTATCACACACTGTTTATTTAACTTACTAGAGAAAAAAAATATGTGGCTTGTACAAACGTTCATGCACATTTAATATTTTAGGTTTACATTATGCATTAAATGTTAAACATTAAAAAAAAACAAAAAGAAAAATGCTTAAGTGATAGTAATTCTTATGATATGGTAAAATGTAAAAGCTTTGCAGTAAAAAAAGACATCTGGGTAAGTTTATATATCTGTGTCACCTTGCCTCAGAGCCAAAAAGTGCACTTTTGTCACAGCCATTAAAAAACAAAGATGCCTGAGAAATCACGTGAGTGATTTTAAAATTATTAGACAACAAAAAAAACTTACAATAAATAGTTAAAAAATAGTAATTTTACTTTGTCAAAGTTGGCTGTCATAGCAAGTGATGGAATTTGCCATAACTCGAAATCTAAGCTTTGACACACACACACACACGCACACGCACACACACACACACACACACACACACACACAGTGTGTAGCATTGTTATTTGCAATTGGGGGAGAATAAGACAACCAGGACAACCCAGGAATCAAACCAGAACCTTCTGATGGTAGGGCCAGCGCTTAGACCACTCGGAAGCCCAAAAAGATGTTTTTAAACATACTATAAAACATGTAGGTGCTAAATGACACACAATAAACACAGCTGATTGTCTTCTTCTTTATTAAAGCTTCCCGACAGTGTTCTGACATTGTTGTGTGTTAATTTTGTGGTGTATTTACTGTGTTCTTAAGTGTGTTAACATGTAGTTGTCTCCAAACATCTGCAAACAAGCTGTTATTGAAACCACTCAGGCTGTCGCATGTCACACTGCAGATTTAGTTTATTCTGTCACGAAAGTAACCTGTAGAGAAAACTGGCAAATGAACAGCTATTTATAACCACCTTCATAACAATGCACCCTTAACTCAGATATAGTGTGTGTGTATATGTGTAATTATGTAATGTGAATGTTGTGTGCATTTTGCAAAGCAACTTTGCTGTGGGTTCCATCACTCATGCGTAGCTCTATTAGCCACGCACACCTCGTTCCTCATGCAGAAGCCTAGCAGATGGTGGGGGACATACTGAGTTACGAAGCGCCAGTGACATGTAACACACGTCTAATTGAAACATCAATATTGTGGCAGCATTACGGCAGTTGAATCCCCTGGGAAAGGCACAAAAAAACTGAATATAAACTACAGACCAATGAAGAAGTAACTTTAAGAAAAAATATGCTTGCAAATGTATTCATCTACCTTAAATACAACCATCCTGCCAATTTAACATAAAAATCAAAGTTCAGTGTAAGACCATTTTTTTACACTTTCAAATACAGTTTCCAAATCAGCCAAAAAATATCTGGGAAGTTTCTAAGTTAGCTAACAAACAGAATCTCTTTGCATCAGTAAAATAAGAGTTGCATAGATTAGCATCTAAATTTTTTAAAATATAGTAATGATGACTAGTCAATTAGTCAATCAGTTAAATTAATCTAAGGGTAAAAATTAACTTGCACTATTGAGCAAACTGCTATCCATATCTTGACTGATAAAATACCTTTAGGGTAAGGGGGAGTACATTTCATTCATATAAACATATTGTTGCAGTAGATGCCAGTATATACGCCAGACTAAATGCAACTTCTTAAAGGAATTTACACATATATTGACTCTTAGCATGTTGCTGTTATTGACAAAGTCTTAAAAGTGAAAGTGATTATTGAAAGTGAAAGAACTATTTATCATTGTGAACATACTCAAGCACCACATCAAAATGTGACCTCTGCATTTAACCCATCACACATGCACACAAGGAGCAGAGAACAGCTAACAACAATGCTCAGGGAGCAGAGTAGTGGGGCGGTACCTTGCTCAAGGGTACCTCAGTGGTGCCCGTGTCTGGACTTGAATGTTCGGTTCACAAGAGCATGGTCCTAACCACTAGGCAACCATATGTAATGCTGCAATACTGAAATCACAAAATGCCTTTAATAAAAGACATTTTCACTATGTGCTATGATCATCCTGGCCAATCAGATTTCATCCTGAGTTTGTGGTTATTTTGATGAATTCAGTCATCTATCTCAGACAGTACCTTTAAAAATCTCTCACAAAAACAACTCTGAGGAAATGTGTTTATTTTTAGTAATATACCCCTATCCTTGCTATCATGAATGCTCACACACATGTTTACAGACTGCAGATATTGCAGATCCTACCCACCAAGAGAAAGCAATGCCAATTGGATGGTAATGGCATCATCAGGGATCAACATCTCCTTATGATAGACAGGGAAAAAGCTTAGAAAGTTGTGCCACTCGTAAGTTTGAACTGTACTTTAGAGCAATGTTTGAATGCTACACTAAACTATTTTCTTTAAAAACAAAATGAAGGAGAATCAGATTATAACTGTCCTTTAAATATTACTTTAACTGCTGTATATTTATTATTTAATAATATAAAACCTAAATGTCCTTTTATTTATAGTAAGTTTTCAGTAGATAACTAGTAGCTGCTCAGTGAGATTTTAATAGTATTTCCCTATTTCTGTTTTTGTTCTACATAATCATTTCTTTGTGCTGCTCTTGTAAAATGGTCTGAGGTTTTTTATCTCTTGTACATGATGAAGATGGCGCTGAATCCAGATGCTGCTCTGAGCAGCCAAAACAACGTCCTACAGGGATGTAGGCAGTGTCTTGTCTGTTCTCTGGGCCTGTAGGACAAAAACTGTCAGTTCTTCATAATGACAGAATGAATCACATAAACATTATAGGGCCTTACAGAGCATATTTTCATTGAACTAACAAAAGCCATACACCTACAGTTCCTGTCGTGTATTGTAATCTAATCGAAGGATCATGTGATCAGTATGATGGTTGTTGTTTTACATAAATGACATCCTGAGGAGATGTATTCACCACAGTGTGATACACACCTGTTGGGTTTTAGCCTGTCTTAGGGAGCTGTATTGATCCGGGTCCACCAGCACTTTATTTCTAAGGGTCTTCCACAGTTTCAACAGGTCGGATCTGAAACTTTGTCCATTGGTGTCGTCCATGTTTTCTGGGCTGAATTTGGAATCTAACAAATTCTCCACATTGGGTCTCTGAAGAAAATAACAGTAAACACCCATTGTACACTTTATAAGAACCCCGTCACTTGTTGTTCTTTACTGATGTACAGTTTAGGACTCTAGCCTATTTGTTGATACAAAATTTGTCATCCTGTAGTGATTCATTAATGGGCAGTTTCTGACCTCAGTCTTGGCTGGATATTTAGGGGGCGGACAGGTGAATGCTAGCAGTAATACTAATATGTGCCAAATTCCCGTTACACCAATGTACACTGGTACCAACACACCACGCTATGTTAGTGTCACTGCAGTGTTGAGAGGAGTCCACCACTCAAATAATACCTCCACTAGGGTCCTGTGGTCAGAAAATTGCACATGATGAATGAGACAGAGGGCTGATAAAATGGGTGCCAATAAATCAGCTACAGTCTGTAATTGTAAACCTATAAACTTGACCGTCATGCTACATGAAGCTCATGGTCAGTGACTGGGAGTACATGGTAGGAGTTTGTAAGTGGTTGTTTTTGTTTCCTGTTATTCAGCATGTGTGTTATTTTGGCTCTTCTGCCCCTTCATCCCATGAGGCTCTCCGCCCAAAATGGATCTCTAGCCATGCAGACCAACAATATGATGCCCCTAGCTGGGTGGAAGAAGCCTATGCTAGGGTGGATTTAAGTAGTTCCTTCAAAGTAAAAGGTTTAAGATTAGTTTGAGGCTTAAGATTGATTGGCTATGTATGCAACCTTGTTGGCTAGTGTAAATTGCTTCTCCAATTACTTGGTACTGAATGAGTTCATTTTTTCAATCATGTTTATTAATGCAAGCTGCTGATTCAAAATTAAAGGCTTAAAAATGCATGACTAAAATATATATGTAATATATATTTTTTCATATATATGTAATATATCTACATTTGCATATGCAGGTTTTGGGGCCCCTCATTATTTAGAAAATGTAACATATTAGAGAAATACATAAAATGCAGTCTGTGCAAAAGTTGTGTTACCTTTTAAGTTTTAGGTTTTAAGTTTGATTGTTTTCCTATATGCTAAACACAGCTAATATATAGAGAAATGGCATATTTCAGTCTAAAAATGTTTTAGCTTATTCTTACTTGGAAAATCATGACAAAACAAAATATTTCACTGGGCCGGAGGTGTTCAAACCTTTGCAATTGTATAAGAAGAAATATAAGAAATGGGTGAGTAATATTAGATTTGTAATCATAAATCTAACCCTGCTCTTAAACATTGAAAAAAGGTTTCATCACATTTCATCACATCAGAATATCCCCAAAGTTACAGTGGTCATTAGTGTCTGGCTGTGGGACATGAGTTAAAGATACATGAGAAGGACTGATCTTCCACTGCAAGGCATCAGTACGCTGTGAGAGTTTAAATCTGGACTGCTCTATGTATTTCTGAGAGAAGACTTACATATCAGTGAACAAACCAGATCAGATCATATGTGTGTGTTTGTGTGTGTGTGTGTGTGTGTGTGTGTGTGTGTGTGTGTGTACTGTTTTTGGAGCTGAAATAAAACTCCTCCGTCATCCTCCAGCTGAGTGAGGCTCAGCGTCCCTCACTCTGATCAATGCAGATTTGTTCAGAGGAAATTGAAATCCATAGGAAATTAGGTGGCCACCAATGATTTATTGGTCCAGTATGTGTGTGTGTATGTGTAACTTGTGTAAGTGTGGACAGAGTAGGATGTCTTAAAGTCCATGTTTATCTGCATGTTTGTGTTTGTATGATTCTATAATTTACTGTTATGGACTCAAGTGGCCCTGCTCCAGTTAGAAGGTCCAGTGGATGTGGATGTGCATGTATAAGCATGTGTGCGTGTCATTGTGTGTTTACCTTGTGTTGGTCCAGTTTGCGTGGTATGTAGTCCAGTGGATTTGTAAGGATGTGTGCTGCACTATGTTGTATTTTGAGTGGTATGTATTAAAATGTGATATTTCTGGTCAGCTTCAGTCTAAAGGCCTGGTAGATAACTTCGTATGTGATGTGTGTGTACATTGCAGTGAGGTAGTCTGAGTGGTATGACCTCAAGTGTAATGTAATGGCCCTGTTCCAGTCTGAAGAGACAGTGAATGTGCATGGGAATTAATCAGATTTCTTCAGGTTAATGTGTGTGTGTGTGTGTGTACCTTAATGCCCTTTGGTCTGTGCTGTATATCCTCAGGTGTGATTTTGTTGTCTTGCTCCAGCTTGAAGGCCTGTTGGATGAGGTCTTGTGGTGGAAAGCGATTCCGAACACTTATTCGTTCAGGTGGAAGGGTGTGGAGCTCGCCCAGAGAGATAAAACTGTTCTGAGAAGCACCTTAGAGAAAAAAAGAAAGAAAGAGAGAGAGAGAGAGAGAGAGAGAGAGAGTATCACAATTAATCACATTTTTCTTCTATTCGTAATCTCTATAGATTGGACACCTTTTCCAGTTTTCTTCCATTGAGTGTATGTTTCATGTGTTACAGGCCCCACCAGACAGCTTTATATAGCCCATAACATATTTAAGATATATGCAATATATCCTTGATCCAATCTGCATTTATTATTTGTTTTTTTTCTAGCTGTTTACTCTGAAAGCTAATTTTTGTTTCACCTGCCAGACCATATGGTTGCTTTCCCAACATATGATATATAGGTAAAATCAGCTGTAATTTTAGCTATAACAAATTTAGCGCTTACTTTAAACTGATAGTTAGTTCATTCTGCCTTTGATGATTCAATAATGATACAGTAGTAGATTGACTAAATTATGGAATGAAAAAAATTTGCAAATGAATCCACTGAATGCAGAATTTATCACTCCCCTTTACACTAATTCTATCTAGTAAGAGTCCCATATAAATCCACCATTACATGTTGGTTTGCTTAATTTACAGTCATGTAAAATAATAATTACAAATTATTTCATTTTTAAACATTTGAACAAGCAAACATTTTATCCTATTATACAGTGCGTTAAAATGGTGACATACTTGAGCAAACTAATGAGTATAATAAGTTGTTTTGATAGTTAGAGCAGGTGGCCCAGTCTCTGATGCAGCAACACAACCCAAATCCACAATATTTCCACCACCATGCTTCACAGTTGTTATATAATACTTTGTATAGAGTACTTAGCTGTCTTTGTTGTACCCCACACATGTGTAGGTTTTGTTGCTAAATAACTCAAAAGCCTGGTTTTTGCTTATATGTTTTTTGTGAACTAAATGCTCTAAACTAGTCCTCTAACTGTTCTAATGTTCTTTTTGGAGAACAAAGGTTTTTCCTGACACAGCCCATGCAGTTCTATGTTTGACTGTAGACTCATATTTATCCACTTCCGAAGAGAGTTCTTTAGATTTTGGCATGATGATAACACTTTAATAATAAAGAGCCCAAGATGTCAGGTTTAAATATGACAGGTTCTAAATGAAGGAGGTTGTAATCAATGGCACCTAATCTGGAACATCTGATTCTAACTTTATGGACTTAAAGATGTGGTAAAAATAAGGTTGTTCTTTATTTAGATTAGGAAAATGCCTACAAAATGTCAATTTTATATGTGATTTGTTGAAGTATAATTATCTTTAGTTGAAGGCACTGTATGAATAAGGGTAAGATGTTCACTTGTTTAACTATGTTAATAAATCATTTCTCCTGAAGGTGCATTTATTTTACATGACAGTGTTTGACACTTAAATATAAAATATTTCTTATGCTATGTATTTCTGTTACCACTACCACTATTACCACTACTTTAAATAATAATAATAATAATAATAATAATAATAATAATAATAATAATAATAATAATAACACCACCACCACCTACAACAACAACAACAACAACAATAACAATAATAATAATAATAATAATAATAATAACAATAAATGTATGCCTTGAGCTTGATGTAATTTTTAAAAACTGAATAACAATCCTAATTTATTTATATATTTATTAATACATTTATATTTGTAACTACTTTAGCCAGCTCTCAAAGGTTGAGTTGTTACAATAAAGACAATTTTATTGTGTTAATATTATAATAAAATATACGACATAACAATATAAACTAATCAGTCACATCATTAAAATCATAGACACAATAAATGAATAACAATGATAATCCCTTTAAACTGGCACCTGTCAAGGAGTAAGAAATGTTAGGCAGCAAGTGAACAGTTAGTTGTTGGAAGTTGATATGTTGGAAGCAAGAACAACTGATTAGAATTGTAATGAAAACCGTGACAGGGGTTTACCAGTCGTCCTTCTTTGGACCACCTTTGGTAGGTACTAACCACTGCATAACAGGAACACCCCACAGGAACATTTTGGCGATGTTGTGACCCAGTCATCCAGCCTTTACAAATCAACAAATCAAAGTCATTTCAGCCCTTTCTAATTCCAATTTAAATTAATTTTGTTAGTGGTTAGGACGCAGCCTTTGGGACCTGAAGGTTGCAGGTTAAAGTGCCCGGGCACTACTGAGGTACCCTCGAGCAAGGCACCGTCCCACCACACTGCTCCCCAGGCACTGTTGATAGCTGCCCGCTGCTCCATGTGTGCATGTGTGATGAGTTAAATGCAGAGGTCACATTTCTTTTTGGTACTTGTGTGTGTTCACAATGACAAATAGTCACTTTCACTTTTCACTTCACTCTCATGTGTGGGATGTCCTGACGAAGCTAGTCTGATCCATGGAGGACTAACCTCACAACTTACAGGACTTAAAGATCTGCATTGTACTAGATACCACACACCTTCAGAGGTCTTGTGGAGTCCATGCCTCTGTGGATCAGACCTGTTTTGGTGGCATGAGGGGGACTATATTATGCAAGTGGTTTTAATATTTAGAATGGTTTCAATCGCTGGTCATTGTATAAGTAATATTTACTTTTACTATTATTACTAGTTGAATGATCTGAATTTCGGTTCTTGCTTTGGCAAAGAGCACTGACGATGAAGGATACACACACACACACACACAAGCTATAAGGATGTGTACTACAAGAACTAGGAAAGAGATAGAGATAGAGAGATAAACAGAGAGAAAGGGAGGGAGAGCGAGAGTATCTAAACTCGGTAAAAGAAGAGGTTGGTGATTTTGAGGGCCGCCATTCTATCCTCACTTGCTTTGTCTAGATTTAATTGCTTTTTTAAGCTAGTGTGCAAAAGAAAAAAAAACAAGACAACAAGCTCTGAAAGAGCAGCTCACTCTAATGGAGAGAGTGTGGAGTGTAATTGTGAATGGAGGCATTCAGCTGGAGACAGCGGGTAAATTGCAGCAGACAATGATGCACATCCAACACTTAGAGATGGAGAGGTAATTGCTCCTCGACAGAAAGAGAGAGAGAGAGAGAGAGAGAGAGAGAGAGAGAGAGAGAGAGAGGGAGAGAGAGAGAAAGAATATCATTAAAAGATTGTGAGGTAAAAAAGGTTGAAGAAAGAAAAGAATGGTGAAGAAATTGTGATAGTGTGGAAGGGGGATGAGTGTGTAGGGCAGAGTGACGAGTATGGTGAGACTGGTTCTCTCGAACAGAACAAAACAAAACAACCTTAAATTGAGGTTAGAAGAATTAGATTAGATTAAACCAAGTTTCGGACTAGGGGTAGTCTCAGATTAAACCAAGTGTCAGACTAAATGCTAGTCTCAGATTAAACCTAGTCTTGGATATAATCTAATCTGACATTCAAGGACAAACTTCCCACTTTCTGGTCTGATTGTTTTTAATCTGAAATAGCCATTTGTGTAGATCCCATTAGGTTTTGAAATATAGGAAAGATGGAGGGTTGAGGGTGTTTGGGTCTGTGAGGAAGGGGTCTCATAAAGATTTTGAGTTCTTTGAGCTCCTGGCTTCTGTGATTGGTATATGAGAATAGTAAGGACTGAAGAGAGCTGTATCTGGGTTAGTTTAATATAATAACCATACCATTCTCTCAATATTCAGTCTTGTGTTCTGTGTAATTACAACATGGATATGGCAGTATTAGCCTTGCTAATGCTAATACTAAGTTTCCACTTTTGCTTTTGGTGGTAAAGTTGTGGCACTTCTTTAAAAAAACTGGCATTTTGTATGCAACCATCTACAAAGGGAACATGCAGCACTAAATATGCCTTACAAATGTCTAAAAATTCATCAGTACCAAATCTGCTATACTCTTTTTGTAGTAGCAACTGGGAGGTTTGACTTACTAAAAGTAAAAGTAAAATTAAAGTACCTTTAGAAAATACATGAATATGTTTAATTTTAAAAGCTCAATAAAAATCAGGTAAATAAACTGTAAGCTCTGTTGTGTGGAGTAGGCTGATGAGGGGCAGATGAGATGACTGACTTATAATACTTGTATAATGTGACTGTAACGATTGTGAGGTGTTTGGTAGCATGTGCAGCGCTCTATCATTTTAAAGGGGTTTCATTTACAAAATAAAACGACAAACAACCAGAACATAAAAAAGAAAACACAACACGGAAAACAAACAAAGCTAAGGGAAAAACGTGACAAAGCTATGAATGGTACTTACGAAATAGACAAGAAGATAATGACAAAGTGATAACTACAAATAACCGACGAACACAGAGGGAAACACACAAGGTATATAAAGGGATCACAAATAAGGCACAGCTGATAGGGGATGACGTGAGACGAGGAACAGCTGAGGAGGTGGGACAAGGGCATGACTAGACAGGACACATGACACGAACACATGGAACTAAACAACATTGACAGGAACACGTGGGACAAGGACCGTTACAGTGACAAAAGTCCTGTTATAGGGATACAATACTTAATACATTGAATACTGAAAACATTGAATGCTGAATACACAAAAAATGCATAAAATAATCAGCAGAATGACTTGTATCAAAGAATGAAGGTTATATAGTAGATGCACATGAATTGAGATGACTTACTACTATGTTCTGTAAGCATAATTTTAGTGATTTTAGAATATGTTTTAAAAGCTGTTTAGACAAAATATCCACTAAAATCAAGAAAAAGGCTTCTAACAGTTTAAAGGTTTTTTTTATTTCAGTGTGATGACTGACATAGCACAACTAAAATATTACACATAACTCATATGCTGTATTTTTACTGAAAGTTTTAATTAAAACAAGCAAATGACTAACAGTCTGAAGATTGTAATATACACTACATGTAAAATATTGCAAAAAAAAGTACTTTTGTTGGTGTTTAGTGAATGTTAATAAAAATGTAATGACACCATCCATGATCCATCCATCCATGACTAGATTCAAGCCTAGACAAAGACCGAAGTCTATTCTTAGACTAAAGCCTCAGAGTTATTCTAATAATAGACTGGTTTTCCAGACCCAGATTAAGCTCAGACTAATGAGAATTTCCAGTGTTGGTTTTGCACTGGCACTGCAGTTTTGTCCCAGACTAGGTTTAAACAATGCCATTAATGCTTAGCATCTGATTAAGCATAGTCTCAGATTAAAGACTAGCATAACATTTAAATATGCATGAAGTGATGAGTGTTTGTACATACATTAACATCTATGCAAGTGTTTGTGTGTGTGTGGGTATGATTGTGCATAAATTTGATGAATTTGTGCGTACGCAGTGATGTGCGTCAGGAATTCTGTGCTGTTGGTGTCTTGTTATACACACTGCCAAGGCAGGTGCTGAATTAAGAAGTGTAAGACACAGACGCACACATGTGCTGATGCTTGCTGTGCTGGTGTGAGTGTCTGAGGAACACACACTGAGAGAGAGTGATTGGGAGACAGAAGGACTCAGCGGTCAGAATGAACTCAGAGAACAGAGAGAGAGAGAACAGAGAGACAATGACACTGAATAAAGGATAGTTCACATTTGTGACCATTGTTCTACTCTTTAAACATAAACTCCAGTAAAGTTGGGACATTTGTAAACTGCAATAAAATAAAAAATCTGCCCTTTGGAAATTATCTTGACCTTTTATTTGACAAAAACACAAAAAAAAAAAACAAAACCTTTAATGTTTTGCCTGACCAACTTGATTGCATTTTATAAATATTAAAAATGTTTAATTTAATGCAGACAACACAATTGAAAAAGTTATTCAATGCATGATATTCGATGCATGATTTTAAAACATTTCACAATAAGCAGGTTAACTGGTAAGGTTTAACGAAGTAAAGCATGATTAGGTATTCTCTAGCAAAGCTTCCTGAGAGAATAGTCAGTTCAAAAAGAACCTTTCTCAGTGCATGACTGCAAAGATTTGTTTCACCATCTACCATACATAATATTGTGAAAAAGGTCAGAGAATCAAAGACAAAAATTTAATTTAGGGCAAGACTAAAAACCACTGTTGAATGTGTGTGACCTTTGAGCCTTCAGAAGTCACTGCATAATAAACCGTCATGCTGCTGGGATAAATACAGCCACATGGGCTCAGGCAGTACTTCAGAAAATCCTTGTCACTTAGCACAGTCCCTGGTTGCATCCAAAAAAATGTAACCTGAAACTCAAAAGGTCATGTCATGATATGGGGGTGAATCAGTGCTTATGAATGACGTGTGACATGCATTGATGCAAAAATAAATATTGGGATTTCCTTTCTAGGAGGTCTTTTCCCAGGAAGTCCACAATTATTTTAGCAAGAAAATACCAGTCCTCATTCTGCACATGCTACAACAAGCTGGCATTGTAGAAACAGAGTGTTTGTGCTTGATAGGCCTGCCAGCAATCCAGATCTCTCTTCTATTAAGAAAATGAATGCCACTTAATGAAGAGGTGAATCAGAAAATGGCAAACAGACTGTTCTGCAGCTAAAGTCTAATTTGATACCTGATACACTCACAGTTGGAACAGAGGCAAGTTTATTACTGTGTTACCTTTAATCACCTTTACTTTTAATTACACATTTAAGTCATTTTGATACTAAAGAGACAAATTTTCACCTGGACCTAAATGGACTTTGCGAAGTGGCATACATTTAAAATAGGAGACAGATCTGGATTTCTGAGAGGCCAGTCAAGTGTACACAGTCTGTGTCTACAGTACAAAGTCATGCTGTTGTAGCACATGCAGAATGAGGTCTGGCATTTCATAATTGAAATTACCTGAAATAACCATAGACTTCATGGGAAAAGACATGGCCTTGATGGCAGCATACATTCTCAATATATACCTCCATGTGATTGAAATATACACACATATGCAAGTCACTTATGCCATGGATGCTGATGTACTCACATACCATGACATATTGGCTTTAGCTTTATACTATTGCTGATAACACTGTGGATGGTCTCATTAGTCTCTGGCGAATTTGACATGTTTTTTTCCCCTGAAACCAGGCTGAAACACTGACTAATCTGATCACAGTCTTTTGGTCCATTTGAGACGAGCTTGAGCCCAAAGAATTCTGTGGCATTACTGCAAAAAATTTATGTATAGCTTCCTCCTTGCATAACTAAGTTTCTTGATGCAGCATTGGACTATGTTAAGTGACAATGGTTTTCTGAAGTAAAATCCATGCTGCTACATTTCTCACAGTAGCATTTCTCATGCAATACCTCTTAAGGGGTCAGAGGTTGTGCACATTCAACAGCGTTTTCCTGATTTGTCCTACACTGACTTAGATGCCCTGAATTGTTTTACAATGTTATCTACTGTAGATGTTAAAAGGAAAAAAAATTCTTGCATTGAGAAATGTTGTTTTTGAACTGACTGACATTCCTCTCACAATGTTTAGTACGATTAGCCATGACTCATCTTTGCTTGAAAAGACTGAGCCAATGGTGGATGCTTCTTTTAAATTCAATTGTGATACTCTCACAACAGTTCACCTGCTCATTACTGATTGTCTCAAAACAATATTATTAAATATTCTATGAATCTTTTGCCCCTTTTCCCTAACTTTTTTGAATGTGTTGCAGGCAAAAGTTGTTTGAAGTTATAAAATATACTCAAGACATTAAATGTCATCTTTTTTAAATTTGGCAGTTAAAAAATAAAAATTACAAATTTTACAGTTTTGATTTAATTGCATTTTAAAAAATGTCTCAGCATTTCTAGAAATGGGGATTGTGCATTTTCTTAATTGCTTTAAGACAACCAATGGAAATATCAAGATATTTCAAGAAATCTTACTTAGTAAATTTTGCTCACCCAATATCTCAGCCAAGCCAAGACAATATTTAGCTGTAGAATTAAAACTAAAGCCATCTTCAGAAACAGTGTGGCTCTGTGTGTGCTGAAGCTAATTGTACAAAACTGACTTCAGAACAATTTTTACAGCAATGTCTTGAGCCTGACATGGAATAATGTTGAAAACTTTTGCTTTCATGAATAAGCTTAGGCTGCCTTAAGAGGGGCCATAGGCTTAGTAAAAATGTTGATTCCTTTAATGTATTAAAGAAATTATGAGAACTTTCAAAAACCCTGTATTATTCCTGTTTATTCATTATACTCTTCTGAAGGATATGAAGCAGTGTTTGGACAAGGAAATGGCTGTATGTTATGTGAGGCATAAGACTTAACAATTGAAAGGAGATTGTATGGCTATGTGTATATGGTTCTAAATACCAGTTAGCAGTGGGTGTGGCTGAAAGACCTGATGTCTGCCAACAGACTTCAGATTTCTAAATTTACTCTGACTTGTATTTCATTGCAGACAATATGAACACAAAATATTTCATGTTTTGTCTGGTCAACTTCATTTCATTTGTAAATGTACATCCTTTTCTGTCATTCAGACCTGCAACACATTCCAAAAAAAGTTGGGAAAGGAGCAATTTAGGGCTAGTAATGAGGTAAATTGGTTAAATAATTATGTGAATGATGGAAACGGGTAATGTCAACAGGTTATTGTAATTATGATTTGATACAAAAGCAGCATCCAAGAAAGGTCTAGTCCTTTAGGAGCAAAGATGCGCAGAGGATCGCCTGTTTGCCAATAAATACAGGAGAAAATTATTGAAATGTTTAAAAACAATGTTCCTCAAAGAAAGATAGAAAGAGATTTGGATATTTCACCTACAACTGTGCATAACAACTAAAAGATTCAAGGAATCTGGAGGAAATGTGTAAAGGACAAGGGCGCGAGCCTAAGTTGAACAACCGTGATCTCCGATCCCTCAGATGGCACTGCATCAAGAGTCGTCATTCATCTATAAGCAATATCATCACATGGGCTCAGGACTACTTTGGCAAACTTTTGTTAAGTACCACAATACGTAGTTACATCCACAAATGCCAGTTAAAACTGTACTGTGCCAAAAGGAAGCCCTATGTTAACA
>JBBPDA010000041.1:29892837-29906757 GCA_037974385.1 Arnoldichthys spilopterus | reverse complement strand
AGATGGACAGATAGATAGATAGATAGATAGATAGATAGATAGATAGATAGATAGATAGATAGATAGATAGATAGATAAATTATAATGTAAATTATAAAGCGCAATGTAAAATTCAAACAATATTTATTTTGTATGTAAGGTTTATATTTAGAGAGAAAGAAAAATAGTGAGACTAGCTAGTCTCTAAATGTGAACAAGCTAAACACATAACTCGCTCCATAGGGACATTTATAGCTTCTGATTTGTGACCCTGTTTTATAGTAGACAGTCCTGGATTCTTCTGTTTACTAGGAGTGGTTAAGTCACATTACAAAAATCCCCTCTAATTCACCTCAGTCAGAACATAACAGACACCCATTATATAAAACACTTCTGTGTAAATGAACATGTAATGCTATGTTGATTGAATTTGGCAATGTGTCTTTACATGGTATTCATTTTATTCCTTCTTAGAACACTACTACTTGTGCCAGCACACAGAAAAACATAAGATTAAAACCTGACTGAAACTGTGTATAAACACATTTGTGCAAGGAAAACTCTCTATCATAACTTTCAATCATAGCCAGTATTTACTTTTTGTGATACAGTAGCTCTTCTATGGGATCACACCAGACAGCCATTACCCCTCCATGCGCATTATTGAGTCTTGGGTGCTGATTCTCCTAGAATCACCTTTTGTAGGCACTACTGCACACATAGAACACCCGACAAGACCTTGCAGACGCACTGTCCCGGTCGTATAGCCATTACTGTTTGGCCATTGTCAAAGTTGCTTAGATCCTTATGTTCGCCCATTCTGCTTGCTTCCAGCACATTGATTTCAAGAACTGACTGCTGACTTGCTGCCCACCAGCTGACAGGTGCCACTGAAAAGAGATAATCAATTTTATCCATTTCACCTGTCAGTGGTTTTATTGTTGTGGTTGATCGGTGCATACACCAGTGAGTTCTGACTAAAAGTTCAATTCATTTTTATTTATATAACGCTTTTTACAACTGACATTGTCACAAAGCTGTTTTACAAAGTCCAGATCAGAGGCCCTAATGAGCAAGCCAAAGGCAACGGAGGTGAAGAAAAACAACCTGAGCTAGAGGAAGAAACCTTGGGAGGAACCAATACTCAGTAGGAGAACGCAGAGAGTCCTGATTGACAGAGAACTGGAACCGTTATTAAGTTCTGACCTTAGCACATAAAAAAATGAATACATCAGAAAACTTCAATAAGATAATATTTGAGCTGTGGCATATGACATTTGACAACAGGACTACATGAAAATTCTAATCTCAAGTTGTTGCATACGTGTTGCTTATATGCATATGTGTATACACAGTTTTTTATATCAGTATCTCTCTGCCAAAAAATTGTGTGTTGTGCCGAATATACAAATAAAACATTGCTGTCAGACAAAACCTTGCATTAAAATGGCAAGATTACAAGACAACCACAAAACATTCTTAACTTATAACAAAAGTTAATGTAAAAGTCATTTAGAAGCAACTATTTTACTCCATTCATCTGAAAATTTTGTCAAATTTAAAATTTTCAAATTCTGTAAATAATAAAGATACAAGGTTTTAGTCCTACACCACAAGTAACATTAGCGTTGGTATTTCTTTTCTAATTTGTAATGAAATGTCGATGGAAAAAAGAAAATGTAAGAGTGTTCACACATGTGTGTGCATATATTCTCTCTCTCTTTCTCACTCTCTTATTTCTGCTTTGCTCCGTCACGCGTGTCGCCTGCAGCGGAAGGGGAGCCATTTCTCTGGATCAAAAATTTATGAGCAATTAAAAGGCGAACGACATGAGGCATCCGTCAGCGGTGTGTGTGTATCTGTGCTTGTGTGAGTGGGGGCTGGTACTAAAACACACGCCATATACTTTTATATGTGTTTTCCCTCTGTAGAGGGAAGGTTATGACCAAATCCGCTTTTATGGAGCGAGACGCGAGAAGCGGGACATTTTTCAATGTACAAGCCTGGAGGTCAGAAACGTAGTCTGTGGACAGCTGAATGCTTGGAGTGCATTTTACATGTGTGTGTCTTAGATCGTGTCATAGAAGGAAAGTGAATTATGAAAAAAAAAATTTATAATTAATAACAACGTTACGACTTAATGGATTCTTTTGTTTATGCTCTGTCCACAGATTTTCTAGATACTGTGTAAGGCTGGATAAGGTTACAGAATGCTCAAAGCCCATTTAAATCAAAAACATCTAAGTGGCAGGGGTGTCACAATATACCACTATTGACGTATATAACTGTGATATTTCAAAAACAAAACAGTGGCGTAGCATTTTTACACATACAACAATATTGTACTGTGAAAATTCCTGCATCAGAAACTGTGTGGTTCACACTCCAACAGAAGGATGTGTTATTGGTCCTTAAGGCTGGTGCCTCCACTCACACACACTCAGTACAGTACAGAGAGCAGTACATTGAGTCGCAGGTTGTTTTGCTCACACTGAAACAGTAAATACATGATATGACATTAAGGTTGTGATGTTAAAGATTCTCAATTTTTTTACTGCCAATTAACCATCAGCTGGGCTTTATTTAAACAATTATTTCTATTGCTGTGAATGTTTTTTTTTTGAGAATTTTCCTGTGTGACTCATGAGTCTTGTGACTTTAGAGTAACTTGTTTACAAACTTTCACAGAGTTTCTGTCCAGTAGCAGGCATCTAACTCTAACCATGCAAAATTCCAAAGTGTTTTTATTATTAAAGTTAATTTATTTCAGTTATATATTCCACATTTTCTGGAAACCATTTTAGAACAGCTAAATCTAGAGATGCTGACACCAGCTTGTTTGTTGGTAATGCTTTGATGCATGTCGTGTGTGCCTGACAGTTGCACAGATTTTGTTGCATTATGGTCAAGTGTGTTTAAGTTGTTCATTTTTTTAGCAAAAATATATAGTGACATAAAATTTAATTGAAGCCTCAATGATTAATACATTTTTTTGGACTATTTAGTGCATCCACCCTTTGCCTTCATTACATTTTGTGTTCTTTTGGGAGACTTGTTTTCAGCTTTTCTGAAGAAATCTACAAGGAAATGTTAACATACTTCCAAGTTCATTCTTAGAAGTTGTATGCATGTCCATTTTCTCACTATTCAAATAATTCCAATAACAGATTTACACTCATCATTTCATTTAACGCTATGTGACAACTCAGTATGTCCTGTTTTATGATTCTAGTGAAGACTTTGTTATTTCAGTAACATCTCCTTGATCGCTACAGATTCTTTCAGACCCACAGTGCTGAGCTGTCATCTCTCAGTTGGAGGATGGAAAGAGACACGTGAATTTTTTTCCCAAATTTGAAGCAGAAGTGGAGCTTTATTTTATCCTTTCCGGCAAAGATGAAGGTTTAACCTGATGTTGTTTATCGGCTGATTATATTGTATCTGATGATTGTATATCTTGATTTTTTGGTCTGGCATGGTTGCTAGGAGTCCCACCTTATCTCTATCTGTTTTTTCACTTCTTTTCCTTAGACGTTCCTATTCCTTGCAAGTGGATTATCTTCTAATCTTCTCAGAAATCTCTCTTTTAGCCATTTTAGATAGACGGCAGAAAGAAATAGAGCCAAGGTGCTTTTTTATTACATGTACTTACAAATTACATGCTGCACATATGTGGGTGATAATTTCTGTTAATGTCTCTTTGAAGGGCAATTATGTCAGTGAGAGCTTTGGGAAGAGCTAATGTTGGATGGACAAAGCTGTAACTGGTTGGGATTAGAGTAGACTGCACAAAAGTAAAGAGTTGAGACAACAAATATTATTAATAGATTTTTATATATTATTTTAAATATTATAACTAGTGTTGGAGACATTTGTGTATTTGTGTAATTTTTGTTACATTTATTTTCCTGTTCCTGAACCTAAGGTCACAGGTTCAAGTCCCAGTCCAGGTATCACTGAGGTACCCTTGAGAAAGGTACTGTCCAGGTACACTGCTCCCCGTGCGTTTTTTATTGCGGCCTGCTGCTCCACATATGCACGTGATGGGTTTCATTGTGGTGTTGTGATTGAGTCTGTTCAGAATGATAATAAGTCACTTTCACGTTTACTTAACTTTAAATGACCACTCTGTCAGGAAATAGGGTAAACAAAAACAATTTTCTTTGACTTTCTTTGACAGAATTGTGCAAAATAAGTATCAAGTGAAAATTCCCGTGTTCTCTAAGAATAGGTTGTTTTTCAGTTGCCTATATGAGATCTTTTTAAATGCTTTGTAAAGTTTGTGCTATCTTGCATTAGTAGCTATGAAGTAATGCATTTCTGGGTAGAGTGAAAGTAAAAGTAACTACCTTGTCATTGTGTACACACTCAAGTGCCACAACAAAATGTGACCTCTGCATTTAACCCATCACACGTGGAGCAGAAGGCAGTAATCAAAAGTGGCCAGGGAGTAGTGTAGGAGGATGGAAGCCTTTCTCAAGGGTACTTCAGTGGTGCCTGGGCGGGGACTTGAACCTGCGACGTTCGGTTCACAAGGGCAATGTCCTAACCACTAACACACCACTTCCCTCCAGTGGTCAGTGATAGCTCGGAATAATACTGGATGGGAGGGTTAGAAGCAATAACACATAAATAGCTAACACACTGTTGCGCAACATTTGAGAATCCCTTCCCAACTACAGAAATGAAACAATAAAATGAGCTATCTACTGGTCGTATTTTAAATGCGTAAATATTGATGTGTACTATTACCGAAAGGCTAGAGCAAGCAAATCGAACAATCACACTATATTGCAGAGCCCCCTGGCACTTTTTATCAGCTACAATATAAACAGAACATGACAAGATTCAAGGACAAATAATCACTCTGCAAAACTGCAATACAAAAAGTAAAAATATTTCACCTGAATATCTGTCAAAAGGAGTAATAGTGAAAGTGACTATTTGTCATTGTGAATATACTCAAGCACCACAACAAAATGTGACCTCTGCATTTAACCCATCGCCCATGCACACATGGAGCAGCGGGCAGCTATCAACAGCACCCGGGGAGCAGTGTAGTGGTACTTTGCTCAAGGGTACCTCAGTGGTGCCTGAGCGGGGACTTGAAACTATAACCTTCATTTCACAAGGGCAGTGTCCTAACAACTAGGCCACCACTGCCCACCAACAATGTCTTTGTACAGCTGCTATATAGCCACTGTTTGCTTGGTGCTAATATATAATAAGGAGACAATTACAAATAATAAATTATAGGTGTCATGTTAATTGAATAAAGACAGGCTTTACAAGCAAATTAAAATGTTGATGCTTCCAACATTCCCATACAATGACATTCTCACAGTCTAACTGAATTTGACTCTCAGTGTTAAAGCATTCATTCGTGTTTGAATGCAGATGTTTAACTATGGCTCTGGGGGTGTCTTAGATAATGTGGAGAGCCACAGCTGGATGTACCAGGCTTTATAAAATGTACACAAATGAATAAAGAATCTAGGGGATGTTTCTCATTACAGATTTGACACCAAATTAAGTGTGAATCGGCAGCTTGGGGTAGCATAAATCAGCCTCCTCTTAGCCAAGTCAAATTTTTCTTCCAACCTGGGGCTGATGTTCATGTTCTTGGGTTTACAGAAGTCAGAAGTCAGCAGCTTCTGTTATTTGTTAACAGCTGACTACTGGCCCAAAGAGGAGTACACCCAGGACCAACCCATCGCAGGGCAACACATGACCACAACCAATGACACACACACACACACACACACACACACTTACCTACAAAGGCAATTTAGAGTATCCAATTAACCTACAGCAAGCCTTTTGACAGTGGGAAGAAACCCATAACAACAAGGAGAGAGCTTGCCAACTCCAGACAATAAGTCAGCCATGGCCGACTCAGAGCTGGAACCCAGGACCTTCTTGCTGTGAGGAGACAGCATCAAACACTGCACCCCCAACACAGGTTACATTTACAATTAATTTACATCTTTTTGTTAAGAACAAATGTTAAGAACTTTTCTGTTGATCAAAAATTGTAAATTAAATGTAAATGTGGTGCAGTGGTTAGTGCTTTCGCCTCACAGCAAGAAGGTCCTGGGTTTGATCCTCAGGTTGGCCACAGGTGCCTTTCTGTGTGGAGTTAAGAACTTTTTCTGTTCATCAAAAAATGTCAAACAAAGGAATGTTTATTCTCTCTTCAAGTTAAGACTGTATAAGTCAATAACTTTTTATAAAATGCGTCATAATGAAATATCGTCTCTTCTGCTTCCACTCATACTTGTGGCTTGTATTGAATGGTTAGAATCTGCACTTTCACCACAATTGTTTCAGTGAGTTACGAATGAGAAATATTTCATTAAAATTACAGTATGGTTTTATCACCAGCTGTAACTGAGACTCCTCTGGGTTATTAAGGCCAGACAAAAGAAGCTGCCAAGTAAGAGAGAAATCTGATCTGCAGTTGAGTGGTAAATGACAGCCATTAAAAGCATGATGGTGTTTTTGCCTGTGGAAAAGTGTTATTAATGCTGATGTACATAAAGCTTTTTAATTGATGTTTCATTATGAAATGTGGTATCATCAAACACAGCCACACAATGTATTACTGCTATTAGACTCTAAGCATACATATGCCAGCTAATATGCACACACACAAACACGCACACACATTTACATTCCTCTGTGTCTAGATGAGGAAGGCCAGGACTCATTTGCTTTCTTAATTACACTGTAATGTATGCTTAATTTGCAAATGGCAGCAATTAATTATTTTGATACAGAACAAAATGCTCCAAATGTAAACATTATAATAGTTTCTCATAAAGCGTGGATCATTTCTCAAAAAGTCATCCAAATCTTATCTGTTTTTTATGGGTTAGGCTTGTTTTTTTTCCTCCCCCTGATCCTGCATTCTCCTTGATATTCACTTTGTCTTTTGGCAGAGAGATGTTTGCTTTGATCTTTTCTTCTCTGATTTCTCTCCTCATCTGAGGCTGTAATTATGGTGGTTTCACCTTTTCTTTACAAGAGATTAAATGAAATTAAACGTGTTTTCATGATTGTTTCTGGGCCAGGTGCCGGAAGGGGGAAGCACGGGATTTCATTCTGATGGATCAGACTGAAGACCCAGAGTAGGAATGTGAGACGAGTATAAAGCAATACAGATACGTGCGTGTGTGTCCTACAATACGAAACACTACGACAGTGACAAATGCTTATTGTGAACTCCAAAGCCTTTACTGAATCGAACAAATGGATGCTCTCTTTCTCTCTCTCTCCTTTTCCTTTGTCCATTTTTCCTTTTCCTTCCTCCCTCCATTTCTCTACCTCTCTCTGTCTCCCACACACTCTGTCTTCTTTTTCTCCTTTTTTCTTTTTCCTCTCTCTAAATCTCTTTCCTGTTTTTCCCTCTCTCTCATTTACTCTACTCACGCTTTCTTTTTCCGACATTTCCCTCCATCTTCTCTTTTCCACTCTCTTTTTATACATCTCTCTTCTTTCTGTATCGCTCTTTCCTGCTTCCTCTTTCTTTTAACTCTTAATCTTTCCCTGTTCTGTCCCTCTCTCACATCTCTCCCTCCCTCCCTGTATCTCCCTTTCCTTTGTCCATTTGTCCTTTACTTCTATCCCTCCATATCTCTCTCACTCTGTCTATTCCCTTCCACCCCTTTCTTCTTTTCTCTTCCTCTTTTTCTTTCTCCCCTCTCTCTCTCCTTTTACTCTCTTTCTTTCCTCATTCTCTCACTCTGCCCCCTTTCATCTCTTTTCCCTTTTAATTACTCTCTATTTCTCTCATTTTCCAGTGTTTTCTACTGTCTCTCTCTCTCTCTCTTTATATATTTTACTCCTTTTTATCTTGCTCTTTCCTGTTTCCCCTCTTTCCCTCATTTATCTCTCTCTCTCTCTCTCTCTCTCTCTCTCTTTTTTTTTTCTCTCTCTCTCTCTCTCTGTCTGCTGTGTGTGTGTATTACAGATTTTTTGGTGACATCACAGCGAGCCTAGCAATAGCCAATAAATTATGAGTGACAAGCATTTCGGCCAATAAAAGCTCTGGCGTATTTCGCAAGCAATAAATCTGCTCCAGATTGAGTTGGTGCGTGTGCTGGTGGTGTGTGTGTGATGCCTTTATTGCCACCCTGAGCTTGATCTGGCACACCCACGCTCCTGAAACACACACACACTCCTCAGAGGTCACACACACATACACACAAGGGATGCTGAGATATGGCCATTTTTCTTTCAGCGTCAACGAACTGTCACGTCTCACAGACGCTTCCTTGCTCTTTTCAGCAACACCATCTGTCCTTCAGCTTTTAAACGGCCAGTGAGGACATATTTCAATCACACACTCCAGCGCCACAATACACACATATGAGCTGTACTGACCTTTAATCCTGTAAGGCCTAGGCGTAAATGTGGGCTCCCGGGTACATCTTTATATTTTTTACTGTAATTTACAAGTGATATGTTAACTATATGTTAAACTATTACAAATACATCTATAGTTGGATTCCATCAGGGTTAAAATTGTAGCTCTAGTAGGGTTTCCTAGTGGACAATCTGACTATATTGTGGACAATATAGATTAAGTTGAGGACAGTGGACAGTCTGGTATTTGGAATGTTAAACATATTTGAGACTAATAAATACCGTTTCTAGTATCCCAGAAGAGCTTGAACATGAGCTATGAACAGCTCAAGTGGATGCAAACTGTTACAACTACTTGGTTAAAAAGTTTGGCAAAATACAATTAATTCAATAGACTTACATTTTGTTTAAACTAGAAGAACTTTCCAACATAATTACATAAAAGTATGCAAACACAATGAGTAAAAATAGTTCCACACATTGCAAATCTGATTTTGACTACAAAGTAGAAGAGCAAATGTCAGCAATATGTCTGTAGTGTGTTTTTGATTAACCTGTGCAAATACCTTTATAATCAGGTAAGGGCTGGTCTTATTGTATTTATTGAACTAACCCCACCCTGAAAATGCTGTGCTTTAGCCATGTGTAGTGCTCACTGTAAGCTGTTCATATAATTCAATGTTGTGTATTACAACCACTGAATATTAGGATGCCAGACATGGTTCCTTGTGTGATTTCACAGAAGAACCATGTTTGGGTTCCTAGAGAACTTTTCAGTTACAGGAGAAAGGGAGACTATAGTCTGCAAACAACAGTTCAAACATAAAAATACAGAGAAGCAGTGATTCTACTCTGAGGCTCTTCACAAGATCTCTAAGAGAGAACACCAGCCGCCCTTCGAAGAAAATTTATCTCAGCCGCCTGTATCTGTGATCTCGTTCTTTCGATCGCTACCCATAGCTCATGGCCATAGATGAGGGTGGGGACATAAATGGATCAACAGATCAAGAGCTTAAGAGAATATTTATACATTTAACGTTAGCACACTGTCACAATATCTTATGACTTATATGTCAAAATTAACATTAAACAGATATAGCAATGTCAAGGCGTCATATAAGCAATAAGTAGTAAAAGGAGGAATTGAGGAAAACGTTTTTTTTAGCATGTACCATCAGCTTGAAATAATTTGAAAATAAAAAATTTTTATCCATTGGTGAATTCAGGGCCTCATAAAGCATTGTAGTGAAGGAGACTTGTGGTTGTTGCTCTAGTGAGGATAATGTGCTTGAAAAATGGTGTAATAATAGATTTTGTATTTGCATATTGTTTGTATATGATGTGTTTTAATACTTTATTTGATAAGTGTATGTGAATGCTTTCTTTCACATGTCTCTCCTGTAAAAGCGATTCTAAACTTAGGGAGACTTCCTGGTAAAATAACCAAACTAACTAATCAAAACATATATATATAATATGGCAGATGTCAGTAAGGCCTGAGTTTATGCATTAACTGCATAATAATGAGATGATGAGGATGAACTTTTGCAATGCATTGTAAATCACACCATTTGCTTCCTTTGCACAATGCGTATGTAAGGTTCTGAAGGTATTTAGGACACAAATGCAGGTAAGATTGATGGTTTTTAATGAGAATTCCACGTCTTCAAAAAAAAGGTCAAAAGTCATGGCAAACAATAGTATCACAGGCACGGCAGAATCGTAAACGTAATCCAAGCAAGGGGTCAAAAACACAGCAAACAGGTACATCAAGAGCAAGGCAGTACTTAGTCAAAATCCGGGCAGAGTTCCAAAACATGGCAAACAGATCTATCAAGGTTCAGGCAAAAATCTGAATCCAAAGTACAGAAAGATAAGTCAAAATCCAGGTAATCATAATACACACTAGACCGCTCGGAATCGCAGGTAAACTGACAAGACTTTGTGAAAACCTGAGAGTCTGTATCCCTTTTAAAGTCCTGTCCTAATTTCCCCCATGAGCCCCACCTGGGAGGGGCGTGGCTACCTAATATTCCGGAGATGCTGACTGTTCGCGACCTCTAGGGGGTGCCTCAGCTCCACTTACAGTGTAACACAGAAGAGAAAAATACATTCTCATATGAGGTAACCTAAGGACTTTGGCTGACTTTTTCTGACAACCTAATATTCCATAATGTATGTTGATACAAATAAAATTTAAGGCTGTTTCATTGCCTTTGCATGGCATGAGTCTCGCTTTTCATTTTTGGTGCCCACGTAAACTGATAATGTTGACAGCCTGCATGAGCACAAGATATTCCACCATTTATTTTGTGTTCCCCCACATGCTTTATCTGAATATTAATTAAACATATACTAAGATAAGTTTTGAAAAAGTAAACAGACCAATCCTAAATCAAAACTGATTTTTAAACAAAGAAAATGATTAGTGAATTCATTACAGACTGAAGACGGCTTTAATATGCATGTTATTCCTAATACCTGCTCATCAAGGTTTTGCTTTTCCACAATTTTCCAAAGCGACGTTCCGCTAAAGATCTCACACTTAGCCTCGCTGAAGCCCTGCGACTATGTATCATCATCACCATCACATAATTAGCCTGTACACGTGAGAGCAGGGAGACGAAGACATTGCCAGTCCCTTCGATGCCAAATCCGAACGCATCCCTTTCAGAAAAGAATATGCTGCTGCCAGAAGAAAGACTCCAATCTGATAAAAAATCATTATTCAACATAATACTTGAATTATACCAGCTTTTATTATAGTAAAGGGCATGGAATAAGAGTGACAAAGAAAGAGAAGAGAAGAGAAGAGAAGAGAAGAGAAGAGAAGAGAAGAGAAGAGAAGAGAAGAGAAGAGAAGAGAAGAGAAGAAGAAAATTGATATTATATTACATATAGTATTACAATTCTTTGATTTCTCCAGCCAGAATACACCAGTTCTGCCATGCCCCATGTTTATCTGACAGGGTAAAAGCATTGTAAACATGGTGTAAAAGCATTTATACGAGGCCTTGAAGAAAGGGCGCTAAAAATGCCCTTCATTTTGATTCCTGTGAAACACATCGCTTATGGGTTATGGGCGACTTCTGCCCACTCTCACTGCTATAAATCACAATAAAGATGCCTTTATCACATCTCACTGCTCACACCCCCAAACCCCCAACCCCCCCGCCCCACACACACACACATTCACACACAATGTACACATGCACAAACATGCCTACACACCAAAACACATTTGGGTCACCTTTCCCTAAGAACATACCAATAGAAATTTCATTCTTTCTTACTGTCATTGACAGTGTTAATCTGTTCCTTGGGTACACTCACAGTTGAATATTTAACAGAGCAACTTTTATCATGTTACAAATCTAGATAAATGTAGTGTTAGAAATCTTTCCAAAAGATTCCTTTTATTGTAGCATAGAGCACTTGCTGCATGGATGGCAAGCCATTACGCTACCTCATTCACTACAGGGTACAGAGTACATAGTATGTTACAGGAGTTAGAAATAAGGAGTGAGGTAGTGAGGTACTGGATAAGCCATATAAGGTACAACGAAAAAGTTATAGAAGTTACAGAGTAAAAGGTAGAAGGTACAAAATTAGGTTTACATAGTCGATTAAGGGGTGCAATATAAGGAGTGCACAGTGTTGGGTCTAGAGTATGGAGCAAACAGTATGGGGAACAGAGTATAGTATATGACACAAAAGGCACAGGATACAGGATAAATGTTAAGAATGGAGTAAAGAAATGGTAATGGATTAGAGCTTTGTGGTTATGTTTATCCCTTTAATGGCCATACCAAGAAAAAAGCAAAAAACCCATTTTCTTTGCATTTTATACTCATTTGGGGCAATAATAAAAATAATGTTTAATAATGTATATCACTTACCCTATTGTTTTTAAATAAAGGCCTTTATCGAACAGTCAAGATTTCTCTTCATTGTAATAGATAAACAAATTAGTAAAAATCTAATAATGTTCTTAGATTTTCTTAAAATTTCTCAAAGAAATCCATAAGACATCCTCAAATGTTGCACCACCTGCAAACACTGTCATGCCTTTGTCTAACATCTGGTAAGGAAACTGACTGAAAAGGTCTACTAACTGAAGGATTTTTCTCTATAACTGACCTAAACCAAGTTGCAGTGATCAGTCAGGTTGAGTTAAGTCAAGTGCATGGTTTAATAAGGTACAGCGACTCAAAATGTGCTCTACCGAATAACTGACCGGTTCAATTCAATTCAGTTTTATTCATATAGTGCCTTTTACAACAGATCTTGTCACAAAGCCGCTTTACAAAATCCGGGTCCGAGCCCCTAATGAGCAAGCCAAGGCGACGGAGGCAAGAAAAAACTCCCTGAGCTAAAGGAAGAAACCTTGGAAGGAGCCAAGACTCAGTAGGGGAATCCATCCTCCTCTGGCTGACACCGGATGGCAGAAAAATAAACGATAAAAAACATTTCATTTCATAAATTTCATGGCTAAGGTTTAACCGGAAATGACCCCACTGGTCAGTAAATGACCAGAACAAGGGTTAAGCGTGTTCTACCTGTCATGGACGTGGTATCCTGCTCCATTGATTGTCCATCCTGGTTCGTTGGGGTCTGGTATCTTTGCTGTCTTCGCAATCAGGTGCTGTACATCTCTCCAAGTCAAATCTGGGCTGCATCAAGCAGAGCAAAACAGCCAGCACTAATCAGAAAGAGGGTCAAGCAGTGAGCTACTTCATCATTATGTGCTTATTCTCTATAAGCCTGAAAGTATAACATAAGCAGGTTACACTACACACACTTGTAGTTCTGAACGCACTAGTCAGAGCATTTATTCATGCTGCATTTGGCTCAAAAGCAAATGTGGAACTTTATTTTATTTATTTATTATTTTTTTGGGCTCCACATCATTTAAAAATTTTCCAGACTATTCAGCTTTAAATTGGAGCACTGAAAACTGCCAATTTAACAGGCAGCAATCTGGCTGTAACAAAAGGAAGCCGGAAAAAAAAATGAACGAAGCAGGCATTCTGCAAAAAGAACAGTGGTGGACCTGAGTGTCATGTCAGCCAATTCGCCGACAGAATTCAATTAAGACCTATAAGAGGCAGAAGATATTAACTCAGTTTGCTATAACAAAAGACTAAAGTGCAGTCAAGGAGCAGGTTGGCTTCTTATTTTATATATTTATATAAAAAAATATAAAGGAACATGATTTTTTTCCAACATTGCTTATTATTATTTGAATAGAGTTTGGACAAAGGTGGACCACACATTTTCTTGAGCATGTTTTATTTCAGCCCTACATATTCAACAACCGCAGTGTTAAACTGACACAGCAACTCCTGTGGCAGACAAGACTTCCTCAATTGTCAGAGGAAGTACATCCTCTGCTGAGTCTTTTTGAGGATGAGATTGGTGTTGGTCTCCCAATTCAAGTGTCAGGAAACGCTAGTTCCCAGAAATCTGAAGGACCCCACAGTTGTCACAGGGCAGTTTGATATTGTGTGTGTTTTTGTGGGTTTTTTTTTTTTTTTTGGGGGGGGGGGGGGGGGGGTGGTGGTTCTGAAACCC
>JBBPDA010000041.1:29872243-29887025 GCA_037974385.1 Arnoldichthys spilopterus | reverse complement strand
GTGTGTGTGTGTGTGTGTGTGTGTGTGTGTGTGTGTGTGTGTGTGTGTGTGTGTGTGTGTGTGTGCGTGTGCATGTGTGTGTGTGTGTGCATGTGTGTGTACTCACTTTGCCTCTAGAACCAATGCCAGCACTCCTGCCGCAGTTGGTGCTGCACTAGATGTCCCCGCAAAGTGTGTGATACAGCCACCAAGGTTGGATACAGTTACCTACACACACAAACACACATTCAATGTAAGTAGATCAGTAACTGGTAAGACTATGTGTGTGTATTCGTTTGATGTTGAAATGTTCATTCACAGTCTATGAGCTATCATTTCACTCTGTAGCTTCCTCACACTCCTGCAGTGTCTGCCCCCACATCAACACCTCTCTTCACCCCCAATTAACACCTGTGTGCGCACACACACGCACACACACACACTGTTCTGCATATAAATACCATGGAGTTTCTGAACCCTAATGAGAGTTAAACTGGGGCAAAATAACGTCCCCACCTTGCCCCGCATTTTGTGCCTTTTCTACATTCTATCACTTATGCCTTACAACACACAGCCTCACAACACACACTGTTAACTGTAGCTGCTCATGCCCCTGTTACACAGCAGGGCACAGCGGATCATTGATGATACACAGCTAGGTGTTAATTGGCAAATCTCTCAGGAAAAGCTAAATATAGCAGACTCTCTCTGTCTTTCTCTCTCTATCCCTCACTTTTTTCCTCTTTCTGTCTGTTTTTCGTCTCTTCTTTTCTCTTCTTTATTCTTATTCTCGCTCCTCTTTTGTATGTTCACATTGTCACATCTTTCTTAATCTTTATTCGCTTCTCTATTTTCTCTTTACTTATTCACTCTCACCCTCTCTTGTTCTTGCTGTCCTTTACTCTTTCTTATTTCCTTGTTCTTTGTTTTCCTCCTTTCTGTTTCTCTCTCTATATATTTCTCTCCCTTTCTACTATATTTGATGTGTTACTATGTTCATTTTTGTTCAACTGAATATTTGTAAATTTTTTAAATATGATCATTTATTATTTGATATTATTACTTTAATATAAAAATGCAACCTATAAATACAATCCCTGCCACAGACAAAAATATCTTTGTAAACTTACTGTTAAGGAACAAAGCAGAATGAAGGCAACTTGCAAAATAGGTGCAAATAGGTTTTAACACAAGTTATCACAGGTACATTCATAGATACAAAACTAATTCAATACAGTTATATGCTGCTTGCACTAGATAAGCTTCCCAGCCTAAATACATAAAAAATCTTCAGATCAGAAGAGGTAAATCTACTACTCCTATTAATTGTTAGAGCTTGCACTGAATTGCTTTTACCCTTTAAAACAGTGTGATGCTACAGCCACTTAAATAAGGTAATATTTGTGTAAATTCTGTGACTTACACACAACTCAGTAAGAAAACAACTTGATAATTGACTCTACTCCCTGGTACTAAAAGAGATGTTGCTATGGGAATACAAGACAATGACCAAAATTTTTAAAAAAACTGAACCTAAACACTTTTAATTACTCAAAACATCTAAGTAACATTTTACCCTGCATTAGGTTGTGCACCACTCCCTCACACACACACAGAGAAACTGGTTGCTAAAGTAACCTCACCAGAGGTGGGGAGGTAATGGTGTTGGTGCCGGTGAGTGTGACGGCCATAATGGCCGGACAGGGCTCCCCGAAGGGGGCAGGGTTTCCGGTGTGAGTGACAGCTCCAATGGCGATGGTGTAAATGCTGTTAATGTAGCCATCAGCTCCACAATGATCGTTCATCATCCCTCCGTTACCAGCAGCCCACACAAAGATACTGCCCTTACCACTTCGACCCTACAGACACACACACACAGACACACCTATTAGAAACCTGGGCTGGAAGATGTATTCTAGCTCACTTTAGTATATTTTAATTTAATTTCAATTTAAATAAGATTGGAATTAAAATGTTAAAAATAATATATTATTGTACAATCATGCACTTCCTATGCTAGCTGCATATGCAAGCTGCCACTCTTCTAGGATGGCTTTAAAAAAAACTAAAAACATATCTGTGAGAATTTGTGGCTGTTTATTCAAACAAGCATTTGTGAGGTCAGGCATTGATTTTGGACAGTTGGTAGATGTTTAAAATAGAAGCCGGGTTCACATTCAACCTTCCAATTTGTTTGTTCAAATGGGTTGAGGTCAGGGCTCTGTGCAGGCCACTGGACATTCTCCACACCAAATTTATCAACTCTTAATGGGCTTTGATTTGTGCATGGGGGCATAGTCATGCTGAAACAGGAGGAACTTTCCCCAAACTGCTGCTCCAGCTGAATGTTGGCACTGCCCTTAGTGATCTTATGCTTGTGTGCAGCTGTTCAGTAGTTCCTCACTGACATTTCTTGGTGGTTTGGTTTGGAGGTGGTTTGGATCTCTGTAGTGACACATTTAACAAAGGATACCCATTACTGCCTTCAACGCCTGGCAGCCCACACTTTGTTAAGATGATCTACATCTTTGTGGCTGAACTGTCATTGTTCCAAGACCATTCCATTAAAGAATACTTGCACTTACTGTTGGCCAGGGAAGATCTAACAGGGCAGGCATTTCAAAAACTTACCTATGGCAAAGGTGGCATCCTGTGAACATTCCACATTTACCAAGCTCTTTAGTTTGACCCATTCTACTGCCAATGTTCATATGTGGAGACTGCATGGCTGTGTGCTTAATATTATGGGTGTGGTTTAAACATCTGAACTCAATAATTACTTTAACCATATAGTGTACCCGCTAGCAATGTCTCCCTTGTAGTTTCGTCTTGCTCCATCTGTTGATGCAGAGTTTGTATTAGCCATCTGTGGTCCTCAACTCAGTCCTCAGGGCCCCCAGACAGTGCACATTTTTGCTCCATCCATATTCATTCAAGCAACACCACTATGCCCAAAACACTTGTGCCAGGACAACACACATGTTGATAGCACTACAGTCCCAGAAACACTGGTGTGTTATTAAGATTTGACCACCCAAATAATGTCTAGTCAGAAGGATAGATTGGGCAGAAACTGATAAATGAGGGACATAGATGATAAACTGTGCAGCAACAAATGGGCTACAGTAAGGTTCCCCATGTATGAAACAGGAGGGCCAATGCCCAGCACAGTTTAGTGGTTTCCCTAATCAAACACATTCACTAAATCTGGCAATTAACAGGTCAGTTGAATGAGGTATGTTTGAGCATGGAAATCACCAAACTGTGCTGTTCACCAGACCTCTAGGACCAGAACTGGAGAAAACTTGGCTATACACCTATAGAGTGGAGGTATAAGATATAAAAGAGGAAGTGTTTCTAATTAAACCAGTGGGAGAAAGTAAGAATGTGTTCATAATGACAACTAGTCCCCTTCACTTTACAAGCATTTGTGAAGTCAGGCACTGAATTTGGACAGTTGGTTGATGTTGGATAAAACAACTAAAAAAGAATTGGAGAAAACTTGGCTGCACATCTATAGAGTGGAGGTATAAGAGACGAAGTGCAAAGTGTTTATAATAAAGTAGCAGGTGGGTGAAAGCACATGGTAGGTGTTTCTAATAAAGTGTCCAGTAAAAGGAAGTACAAAGTAGGTGTTTCTAATAAAGTGGCCAGGGAAAGGAAGTACAAGGTAGGCGTTTCTTATAAAGTGGCCAGTGAAAGGAAGCACAAATTAGGTGTTTCTAGTAAAGTGGCCAGTGGCAGGAAGTACAAGGTAGGTGTTTCTAATAAAGTGGCCAGTGAAAGAAAGTACAAATTAGGTGTTTCTAGTAAAGTGGCCAGTGGAAGGAAGTGTAAGGTAGGTGTTTCTAATAAAGTGGCCAGTATAAGAAAGTACAAAGCAGGTGTTTCTAATAAAGTGGCAAGTGAAAGAAAGTACAAGGTAGGTGTTTTCTAATGAAGTGGCCAGTGAGATGAAGGAACAAAGTAGGGGTGGCCAGTCAGTCTGTGTGTGTGTGTGTGTGTGTGTGTGTGTACCTTGCGTGTTCCAAGATGTAAAGCTTTTGCTGTTAGTGTGCTTGGCCCAGCCATTTCAGCTCCATTGTCCTTTGGCCCCCAAGAGCAGATGTAGATATGGATGAAATCATTATTGTAGGTCAGAGCCGCAGCCTCCATAGAGTCTGTCACTGAACCATCCAACAGACGGATACCTCGACATAGCAAACAGGCTTTTTGTTAAAAAGCTTTTTAAAATGGTTTTGCCAGTTGCCATGAACATATATATATATTTATATAAACACACACAGTTAGGATCCAAGATGGCGCCACGGATGGCTGCCTCAGTACAGTGCTCTCTCGTACACACACACACACACACACACACACACACACATATATATATATATATATATACACATATATGACTAGGCAGTTGTGGCCTAGTGGTTAGTATATATCTATTTAATTTATATTAACAATTTATTAAACTTTTTTCTTAAACAACATGATTTTTATTAAATTCAATGCATTAAAGTGGATTACAAGATTGTTATAGAAGATTTTACTGGTGTAGCGTGGTATTTTCCACTTCAGTTAATGTGTCTTATTGAGAACGTTGATGTCTGGGTAATAGACGGAGACGTTTCTTTTATATTTTATACAAACTTTTTAATTCTTATCAGCCATGTGGATTGGTAAAGTTTAAGTATATGATTTAATCTACAAAAATCTGAAAAAAACTGATCTGTAACAAACACTGTATAAACATATTGCACTGCAACAGTGGTCATAATAAGTAACAGGGCTTGGAAGGGTGTTCACAAGTGAAACATTGTTCAGGGCTTCCAAATGTTCAGGGATTCTCAAATGTGTTCTTTTGCAGCTACTGTTTTGAGGTTGGACAAACTTTGAAGAAAAAACCCATTCAACCTCATGGGTCTTATCAAAACATTTTGGCAAAATATTTCTTGTCATATGAAATCTTTAAGCTATTCAATATATATAATTTATCTCTTTAGGAAATGTAACAGCGTAATAAAATTAGAAACCAGAACTTGAAAGGAAGTGGAAGATTTTTACAATGTAACAAAAACAATGTAAGGTTTTAGTTATGGAGTGTTATTGTGAATGCTGATGTTCTAGTAATAATACATTGAGAAGTTTTTCATTTATTTTATTCTAAGTAGAAATGTTTAGAAGAAAAAAACAGTTTTTAAAATGACAATAATGATTTTAAGACAAAATGAATTTTGAAGATACAAAATAAGTAATTTGAAATAAAATACTAAACCATATTATTATTATATTAGTAAAGCATATTATTATTTTATGATTCTCTATCATGAGCAAGCAGACAAAATGTCATTCAATTTAAATTTTGATTGACCATTGGCAGCTGTTTTATTGAACCAGACCAATAGAACAAAGGATATATTCAAATGTTTTAGCTACAGCACCACCTATGGACAATATTTTATGACATTTGGTGAGCTTCCAAAGAATGTGGTACTAAAGCAGCTTTTCAAATTTTGTGAAGTTTGAATCTTTATATCACAAGGCCAACTTCCCATACAAATGTTGTATTTGTAATAGTTTTCATATTGTAAAATTTCACAATGTTTTTTGATGAAGCTGTTATCAAGCTATTGGCCAAAAAGTGGTTTGTGTCTACAGTACATCAAGGGATGCTAGCATGAAGGACCACTTACCCATCTAGGGACATAAATCTCTTATTCCATATAACCCATGTAGATCTACACTCACACCAAGTTTACTGTAGATTAGTTAAGTTTAAGTATAATCTAAGAACTGTCATAAATATTTAATTTTATTCTAGACACTGAACTTGTTTTAAGCTATTTTACTTATTGTCAAGTAGTAGTTTATTGTGTGTGTTTAAAGCATTACTTAATTTGAAAAGTAAAATTATCTCTAATGGCAAAAGTCAGGAGACAATAAAAATTATTTACCAAAATAAAAAGACACTTTTACTAGAAACGTAAAAAACTACAAGCCAGCTGAATAACCTTATAATACTAATATGAAAAATACTATATATATTGAATGGTTTTCATTTGCCAAGACATTTTTTTTTATTGTGATGTCTACTTACCTCCAATGCCTGCGTTGAAAGCAATGCCCACTCCACAGTAAGAGTTATTAGCCTCCATAGCAACTTCACCTGCACACTTAGTACCATGGCTGGGACAGCATGGCATTAACACACAGACACTGATCATTAGATTTTTCTTGAGTAAAAAGTATTGAGTTATGTGGGTATAGTAAAGCATTCATTTTCTCCTCTATTTTAAACAGAAAGAAACTAATATGGGAAGAGCTGATTAAGAAGCTGTATCAGTTAGCTAATTGGAGTTAAGAACACTAAGCTTTTGGTGTGTAGGAGTTTGGCTGATGGGGTGTAATGATACCTATTTGCCTCGTTTTTTCGTGGCATTGGATCATGATTAAGGCCATGAACACCACGCAGGTCAAAACTTGCAAATGCTTCCTGCAGATGCAAACAAACAGAGAATTTGTAAAAAAAAAAAAAAACAGCCTTAGTGCACACAGTGAAGCCTTCTGTTAGATCTAGATAAGGGGTAGATCTGGAGTTCTCAGGCATAGAGTATTCTGGTAAACTGGGATGTTTGGATGCTTTCGCCCCCCACTCTGACGTGTTCACTCAGGTTTGTTGACAGTCGAGTTGTTGTGCTGCCTTATGCCCCAGGATGCCCTCATGTCTGTGCGTCTTTCTAGGTCTCCCCTTTAGTTATGCTGTCATAGCAAGTCTTGCTGGAGCTGCTGCCTGCACTCAGACCACATAATTTTTAATCACTCGTAACATTTCAGCATCACTAACAATCTCTCTCTCACACACACTCTTTCTCACTCTCCCTCTCCCTCCCTCTCTCTCCCTCTCTCCCCCACTCTGTTGAGCTGCCCCACTGAGATATCAGTGATCCTGTCCCATTCTGCTATCTGGACCAGCCTGACCCACCCTGATACCCTCTTACTGGTTAAAGATTTTGCGACTTTTAACCCACTCACTCCTGCTGAGGAGCCCATATGAACAGCCCTGTCTGCCAAAGAACTGATCTAAAGTCATCACGGCACCTTTACACAAGGAACTGCTGCTGCGCATTTACACTGAGAACTATTATTATTATATATATTTATTTTATTTATTCTTTTTCTCCTTTTCTTTTCTCTTATTTGTTTTTGCTATCCGGTGTCGACCAGAGTAGGATGGGTTTCCCCTTCTGAGCCTTGGTTCCTCCTGAGGTTTCTTCCTACAGCTAGGGAGTTTTTCCTTGCCTCTGTCGCCCTTGGCTTGATCTTTGGGGGCTCGGACCCAGTTTCTGTAAAGCTGCTTTGTGACAAAGTGCTATATAAATAAACTTGACTTGATTTGACTTGACACAGCAGGTCTGCATTTTTAAATCTACTGTCTCTAGTACAAAGCTCCCAAAGGAGATCTATGTGTTCTGTGGGTGACCTATAATTATGGTGGATCTATGTTAGATCTATGGGGTGTGGTAAATCTAGAAGTAATCTAAGGGCAATGGTGGTCTAGGGTGATTTCAGGGACCCCCAGAGGGTCCTACTCAACTCACAGCAATTAGAAGCAGTGAAATAATGTTGGTCACATAGGGGTTTATAAGAACTTGTTTGAGAACCACTGAACTATGGGTAATATAAGCAGAATTTACAGACAATTCATTATCTATAGAGGATCTAATGGGGTGTTTGGAAATTTGATGGATGATGTATAAGGGATTAGAGGTGATTTGTGACTGATCTAGAACATCTTTGGAGAAATAAGTGACAGGGAAATCATTCACCAAATATGAAAACATTTCTTGCAGAGGCCAAAAGACTTGATTTTAGGGCATTTGCTCTTTTCTTTGTACATGTCTACATATTGTCATAACTTAAATATATCACCTGTCTATAAAGCCCTTTGGCCTCCGACATGTTTGAAAAGTTATTATGTTTGGCAAATAATTTGCACAGTGGAATTATTTGCTTTTATATGAGGTTAACTTGAGCAGTTAAGTTACATTGTTAAAGACAATTATTACAAATAACAAATAATTAAACTCTAGCATGGGTGTAAACATAGGAATTAGTGTTTAAGTGTTTTAAAGTGAATTGATTGGGCAATTAATCGAAAGATAATATCAAAAGAATGGTTCATTTACAGACTGGACATCTGTAGTTGGAAGTTTTCCAAATTTTGCGAACATTTACAGTGTTACAGAGAAACTGTCAAACTTGAAAACAATTTAAGGAATTACATTCCTAGTCACTAAGCACAGTTTTATAAAAACTGTGTACCAGAATGTAGCAAGAATTATGTTATGTTGATGCTTTTTAAAAAATATATATCACTTTGCGTAGATATCTCTATAATTTTAGCAAAGTAGCTTATATTGAATTGAATAGCATGGTAACTAGCAGCTACAGTTCAATTTCTGCCCACACAAATATTAATTAAGCATTATGCCCTTGCTCTCCTCTGCTACTACAGAAACTTCTAGCTTTCCATTAGTCAGCAGATTCTGTTCACAGTATCTCTCCTGTTTCAGTCACATTATTAACACTATATATAAAAAAAGACATCCAAAGAACAATCATGAAACGCCTTGTCTTTGTGACAGTCTGATGTAATCAGGAGATGAGAGAGACCCCCTGCTACATGCACACACACGCCACTGGGGTCCCTCCGTCTGTCCCCCAGTAGGAGAGATGTTTCTTTCATTAAATCTGTCGAAGCTTTTACTGAAGGGAAAAAAGACAAAAAGAAAACAGCCGTTGTGTCGTCCGCTTTGATCTGTGCAGCAGTGGCCAGATTATAGTGGGTATAAAATTCATCTAATTTTCCTCTGTGTGTGTGTGTTGGTGTGTGAGAGAGAAAGAGAGAGAGAGAGAGAGAGAAAGAGAGAGAGAGAGCTAGAGAGATTGGTGCCATTTTAATGCAATACATCTCCTACCACACACATTAAAATCATTAAAGTTTTATTTAAGAAAAAATTAAAACAAAGATTAACACTCACAAAATTCTTCTTTAGGTCCTGGTTCGAATGATCTACACCTACAAATCAGAGTAGAGTCCAGTTAGAAACAAAATTTTGACAACTAGAGCCAGACCCATCCTCATAGCAATGAGGATAATGTATTTAGTGTTTTATGGACTTTTTCCTGTAGTGCATTACCATTGGTTAGAATGTCTATGTGAATTGTATGAAGCATTATAGAGCATTATAGAGCACTATTAGGTTAAGAAATTGCAGTCACATCGCCACCTGCACTTCCTGCAATGTATTACACTCTGTCAGACTGACTATTTGAAACATTACAGACCCTTCTTTAAGTAAATAGTGCACTGAATAAATTTTTTAGGCCTATAATTCTATAAAATATGTAAAAAGATGTGGGAAAAGTTGCTACCAATTAAATTATTTTTTTTAGTCCATTTTTAATTTAGTAGGATTTAACGTTGCCTTACTTGCTACACAAGCCTAACAGCTCCAGTGAAGAAGTAAAGAAGCTTTAAACACCAAAAATGTCTTGGCTGAGTGACTACATGTTGGGTGGGGTGGGCGGGGTTGGGAGGGGGTGTAAATTAGATTTATAGCAGAACTATTACTTTAACAATGATAGTCAGACTCTCTCCCTCTCTCTCTCTCTCTCTCTCTCTCTCTCTCTCTCTCTCTCTCTCTTTTTCTCTCTGAGTGTGTAGTTGATAGAAAGGAAACAAGTCGGAGATTTCTGTCTTTGTCCCACCCTGGGAGCCTGCAGGCGTTACTATAGAAACACACCCCACTCCTGCTCCGTCCCCTGGCTGTGCAGACTCGATCACACACACGCACACATATCCACACACACATGTATGTATATACACACAAATTTAAACTTTTAATGCTAATTTTCATTTTCACAAAAGTGTCAACTGTAATCAGAGATCTATTAAAAAGTCCTGCTTTATTTTTTCTTGGGTCTGTGTGTGTGTGTGTGTGTATGTGTGTAACAGGCTTATCTAAATGACCTGCTCTCCTGCTGATGCTTCTCGCTCCCTCATTCACACACTCCAGTAGGAGACTCTTCCACATGATTGCTTTTCTTTCCACCCTTACACACACACACACACACACACACACGTACATACATACATATATACGCGCGCGCGCACACACACACACACACACACACACACACACACACACACACACACACACACACACACCTCAAAACATAACCATGTTTCTTTCATTCTGAGTGAGCAGCTTTCCTCATACCCCATCCTGGTGGACCGCTGCAGGAGTCATTTTTATGTACTTCAGCACACCTGCTTCACATCATCAGCTAATGACCAAACCCTTCATTACCAACAACATAAAACTACGGATTTCAGTGACATAAGACATAAGGCATTTGTTGATTTGTGCATCTTTTATGATTTTATCATCATTTCTTTCTACTTTTTTAAGGTTGGGAGGTTTTGAATCATCAAAAGATAGTGAATAATACATATTATTCGTTTTAATAGTTTTTAAGTTATCTAACTCAAGATTTGACTACTCATTTTAAAAAATATACATAATATTACATTTAAATGAAATTACATTTACGTTACATATACAATGATTTTAGATATAGTTTCATTCTAGATATTAACATAATTATAATTTAATTTAAAATATTTATTTTACATTATCTTATATCAAATTATATTATCACTACGTTTTTTATGTTATCATACAATCACATCAGAGGTGAATCATTTCACACGTTCTCTAGATAAATTGGATAACAGTTTCTTACTAGCAAGAGGCAGCTGCTCCATGTATACAATTTTATAGAACAGGAGATGTTCCTGATGCGAGACAGGTGGCGCCAGCTTTACCTAATAAGTGACATAAGAGGCTCTTAGGCACCAGTAGAACCCCTAACCATATTTAGTTTATTACTTTAGACCTACCATTATGCCTTCTAAAAGAAGAGGAAAGCTGGTAAACGATGTATCAAAAAGGAATTAATCTGGGGCTAAAAAACATTGTCAGCATTAATGTTATGCTGTTTGCTCAGAGTTTAGTTGAATAACAGGAAGGAGTCTATCTGAGTTCTGTCGATCTAAAGCATGTTCATCTTAGATGATGCTCCTGTTTTAGTGACACTAAACCTAACAAATGCAGCTAAAACAAGGTGGTGGTTAACAACTTTCTCTGTTAACCCAGGTTTTAATATGAAATTTAATATAAAGTGGATTTAATACAGTGCCTGATATATAAACTGATATTATATGGTATTTTTACAGAATAATTTAAATGTCGGGTTTCACCTGCAGGAGGTTCTAATATGCAGCAATAAGTTGAAACTCCTGATTTATCTTTTATGGACTTGAAGGTGTAATAAATGTATAAGGGTGTACTTACTTTTTTTCATGTGATTGATCTGTTTATGGAAATTAAGAAAATGATAATTTGTTGGAAAACACCACCTTCATCTGTAGACAATGTTTACATTGATAAAACCTTGGATAACAGCTCGCCCTCTTACAGCCACTTCCTAAGTGGTGGAATGAACTTCCTCTAAATTTCTGAGTTCCTCATTCTCTTCAAAAGGCAACCCACCTCTTCACAGAGTACCAATAACAACAATAACTACACAATGACAAACTAACTACTAACTTTACATAAAAAGTTTTTTCTATGTGAAGGGTTAGCATCAGCTCAGGTAGAATCATGGTTGACTAGCAGCTCTTAATCTAAGTCTAGGTTGTACAGGTCCCCTCGTGCTGCCAAAACAGCACTCACATATTGAGGCATGGATCCTACAAGACATCTGAAGGTTTGCTGTGGTATCAGGCACCAAGACATTAGCAGCAGGTCCTTTAAGTCCTCATACTGTTAAGTGGGGCCTTCATGGATCAGACTACTTTGTGCAGCACATTTCACAGATACTCAGAACAATGCAGGGTGGAGGCCAAATCAACCTTGAACTTTTTGTTCCTCAAACCATTCCTGAATGGTTTCATTGACGATTTTGGCTGTGAGAAAGGGTATATTATCCTGATGAAAGAGGCCACTGCCATTAAGGAATAATGCTGCCATAAAGGGATGCTCTTAGTCTGAAACAATGTGTAGGAAGGTAGTATGTTGGCCCATGATTTGCCTGTAGGCAAATTGAAGGTGGACAAATGTCAACATGTCAATCTGATATTCTGCATCTACAAAGCCCCAACACAGCAGGCTGCAATGTACTTGTAATGGTGGGGTTGTTTGGAAGCAAGCGCAGGCGTGCGGAATTTTACAGATGTTTATTATTTAATAATAATCTATGAAAACCTTACATGCGAAAAAATAAGGATATAACAGGGTTCGATACAACAGCTAAACAACAGAATAAACACAGGATACAACAGGCAATACAGGACAAACATGCGGGACTAAAAAGAGAGACAAACAAGCAACACCTGACAAGGGAGGAGAATAGGAAAACAAGACCAGAGAAAGCACCTGGAAAAACAAAACAAAATACAAATGTGAGAAATGGCACAGACAATCGTGACAGAGCCCTCCCCCTAAGTACAACACCCAGCGTGACCAACAAATGCAATAAATCGGAAGCTGGCCCAGGGGGACGACAAAACCACAATTATGAACACACAACAAATACTAAAAATACAAGAAACAGGGACTGAGAATGAACAAGGACTAAGACAAAACCCTAAACATGACACTGTGACAACAGCAAGGACAAAACCTGAACATTCACAGGGACCAGACAAAACACAGGAAACAAGAACGGCATAACCAAAAACTGAGAAACAGGAATAGGGGAACAATCATGGAAACAAACAGAGGTAAGTGAGGCTGAGAATGAGAACACACAGGGAACACAGGCTGAGAATTCATCGAAAACACAGGCTTAGGCTGAGAATAATATGGAAACACAGGCTTAGGCTGAGAACACGCAGGCTGGGGATACTGAAGCTGAAAATACACTCGGGGCTGAGGCTAGTCCCTAGTAGTTCCCAACTTCTGGGCAGCTACCTTCTGTAGGGTCCCAAAAGTCCCTATTCCTGAACAAGGACTGCTGCCTTACGTCAGTTGTAAAAAGTGCTATATAAATAAACTTGACCTGACTTGACTTGACTGCCCTGTGACATGCGATGACGTCAGCAGCTTGGGGGCGAAGCTTGGCAGCTTTAGCGACAGGGGAGCAGAGCTTGGTGGCTTCAGCGACACGGGATGGAGCTCGACAGTGACAACGGAAGAAACTATGAAAACAAGGGGCGTGTGCGTGGCTAAACACATACACAAGACCAGGGAAAGCACATGGAAAAAAAAAAAACATGAACGAGACACATGGCATGAAACAATGGTGACAAGTACTGTGTGTTCTGACATCTGTCATAGCTAAGATTAACCTTTTTAGCAATCTGTGCTATAGTAGTTCTTCTATACTTCCAGACCAGATATTTTAGCTTTCATTCTCCATGAAAATCTATGAGCCTAAAACACCTTTGGCTCTGTTGGCAGTTCACCAGCACTTTGGTAGGAATTAACCTCTGCATACCAGGAACATCTCACAATATATGTCTTTTTGGAGATGCTCTGAATCATCTAGACATCATAATATGGTCCATTACGTCATCATTCAGCACATCAACTTCAAGAACTGACTGCTATGTAAAATATGTCACTTAATCTCACCCCTTGAAAGATTCCACTGTAAAAAGACAATGAATGTTATCACAGCCACACAAGAGCCTCAGGTTACCATGTTGTTGGGCAGTGAAACTGCATTCTCTTGAGTAGTGGAGCTCCATACAGTATCTGAAATGAGCTGTGTGTGATTCAGAACTGACCATCCATCATCAGTATCTGGTTACGCTAATGTTCTTGTTGCTGAATACAATCAAATCACAGCAATGTTTTAACATCTAGTGTACAGCCTTTCTATAAAAGCAGAAGCTATTACTGCAGCAAAGGGGAGCCAACCTTGCTCATAACACCCTTGGATGAGCAGGTGTCGACAAAGATTACATACATGAGGCTGGTTAGGTTAATCACAGCATGATTAATGTGCTGGAGTAAGACTACCTAACTGGTGATGCTTGGAGAAGATGTAAGTGTGTGTGTGTGTGTGTGTGTGTGTGGAGGGTATCATAAAGTGGAACATTAGTATTCAGCTGAGTAAGGCCCTGTAGCACCAATGAAGCGGCCATCAGTCTAGGACATTTCGTCTCCCTCTCTGGACACACAAACACACACACACACACACACAAGTCCATTTTTGCTTGCACACCCTATAGTAATGTAGTTTAAATTTCTCTTTGAAATACATTACATTTTTTAATTTCATATTATTTGTCATATTTACTAAACTTTTATTTACTAAACATATTTCATGCAGTTATGCATGCGTTGTGCATGTTAACATCACAATTAATGATGTGCAATGATGTTTGATGTGTAACACATATTAATGTGCTCTAGAAAAAGTTACAGACATTACTAATAATGCAAATATATAAAATGCTATAAAAAAGTTTAAAGATTTTGCAAAATGCAATTTGTAATTTGTTTTTCACTGTTCAACTGTGTTACACAAAAGGAATTTTGTAAATATAAACAAATTTGCCCATTTGCCCATTACTTGATACAGCACTTAATACAGCTCCTCAACAGTTTGTAGTCACTGCTGGCAGTCAAGCATATGAGCTAGTCAATTTGCATAACAGAGCCTGCTAATAGTGTTGAAGAAGGGGGCAGGCTTGCGGGCGGAGAATAACGGGTGGGGTGGGGAAGTGGGGGGG
>JBBPDA010000041.1:29830030-29864484 GCA_037974385.1 Arnoldichthys spilopterus | reverse complement strand
CACACACACACACACACACACACACACACACATATGACTGGTTAAACATGTTAGGAGGTGGCAGGCTGTGTGTATGTGTAAGCTGACAGGTGGACGTTTTAATTAGATGTCTGACAGTAGATCAGATTCCATTATCGAATCAAGCGCCTGCACTGCTTACTCAGCCTGTCCCTCCACACACACACACACACACACACATCACACATCAGTCAACCCAGGAAACTGAGAAACACATTTGAATGCACTAAATCCCTAACAGCCAAGAATGCAGGCTCAAATCCAAAAGTTATATCACACACACTCGCTGTCTCAAGTTTCAGATGAACAGAACCTGAAAGAAACCAACTATTACATGATACACCTGGGAAAATACATAAACAAAAGCTTCATCAAAACAGAAACTTCATCCTATAATTGTTCTTAAGCAAACACATTGTAATGATGTATTCAAGAAATTCACAGAAATGGGCAAAGTTGCAGTTAACCAGCTACTGTCCACCATTAAATATTTATCATATTTATAATAATTCTGCCAGTAGGGGGAGGGGAAGTCCACAAACCTTTTCACACTATGTCTAAGTTTAATAAACAATAAAACAAAATGTAAGTTTTGAAAATGTACACATACACACAAATGCTGCCCTTCACAATAGTGCTAATGGTTGTGCATTGTGTATTTGTAATAAGTGGTTTGTCGGTGTATATACTCATACTGGATTCCCATATAGACCCACTTAAGACAGGGGTTAAACGCATTTTAGGTAAAGGGCCACTTCACACTGTTCAGTGTCAAGTGAGACAAACCAAAACAAATCTGTTTAATAGGTAAATAACACATCAATAGTTGCCCTTGTGGTAATGTGTCTATTAATATTTATTCATGATTTAAATCAAAGGTACATTACGACTGCACAAACTGAACATGCATTACCTACTAAACAGAGGAACGACTGCATGTCAAAACTCTGAAAAACTGCTGAAGCTTTTGTCCGTTCTCAGTTGACTTTGCAAATAGTTTATTTTGCAGAATGGTGACACTAAATATTAAAAACTTTAGGCACTGCAAGGGCTTTGAACAAATTAAATACAATGTCTTTCCACTTATCTCAACAAAGAAGTAAGACCTGCTTAGTGTTTCTTGGAAAACCTGACACTATGCTGAATTTATCCCAATTGGAAAGAGGCATGCGTATTCGTGGTTTGCTAATGAAGAGTTCATCAATAGCTTGTAATCTGGCCTTGAGTTTTTCACTTTATCTGCCTCTTAGTGAAGACAGACTATCATCTTCAGCTTTGTAATGCAGGACCTTTTAATTCAGTTATGGTCCAGAAGATAACTGTAACGTCTACGCCCCTCGTGTCTGTTTTTGGTCTCATCTTAAGTCACGCCCCCCGTCAGCTGTTTCTAGTCCCACGTCATCCCTGGTCAGCTGTGGTTAATTTGTGTTTACTATTTAGTCTCGCGTGATTTCCTTAGTCCCTGTTGGTTATCTGTTTATACTTATGTATGTATGTCGTGGTCGTCGAGTTCATGTCCTGATCCGTTTGTTCGTTTATTCGTGTTTATTTTCCCTAGATTTGTCTCAGTGTGTTCTTTTTATTTTTATTAAAACCTTTGAATCCCAGTCAAGCTGCATTTGCTTCGCATTAAACACCCACGATCATTACAATGATTTACTTTAGGTCATTAATTAAAAATTTATTTGGTGGGGTATATGTTTAAAGTCTCTGGTCTAAGGTCTATATTGTCCCTATCATTGAGGGATCATGAATTTGTATGCTGATGATGCTGTGACCAAAATGTGGCTAATTATCAGGGCATGTTTTTATTAATATAGTCACCAATACCAATTACAGCCATAGGACATCAAATTGGCTTATACTATCAGCCAACCGATGTACCGGTCAGGCTGTAGTAATCACCTAATAATTGATCATAGATACTAAAACATTCATAGTAGTTAATGAAGTCGTCAGATTATAACTGAAAAGGAATGCAGTTTTTGAGATCAAACATGATCTTGTGTGGCATTATACAATTATTTACTTCGCCCATGCAATATGATTAATAAAAACTTGTTTTTATACTGCAAACAAGGTTTAGGGCTGCTATAACTGTAAACTGTATAACAGAGCACTCAATGTTAAATAAAATCATGTCTGGGATGATCTGCGATGATGTGTCTTGTTTTATTTTGTTGTAAAAAATAAAGTTTTAACATTCAGCCATATGATTTAAATTACGAATGGTAAATATTAAAAGGATTAAAGTTAACAATAGGTCTAAGATACATAATAAAGTTTAAAGCGAATGTGATTTTTGTTCATCACGCTTACATCTATCCTCTAGCTAGGACTTTCCACCAGCACTGGGAGGGTGAAGGCGAGCACAAAGTCAAAGTCATGTGAAACTCAAGGAGAAGAATAAAAGAGAACACTATCTGCCAATTCTGTTATATCAGATAACAGACATCTCTGCTGACTAGCATCCCACTGAGTGATGGAGGGAGCAGGAGGGCCATTCTACACACCCAGAGAGAGCAAAGCCAATTGTTCTCTCTAGGTGTCCCAATATTTATTAATATAAATAATATTATTTTTGCAAAAATATGTCCATTTCTGAGACACTGCATCAATATGTAGAGAGATATCTCTCCCAGTAGAACAGCACTCAGTTCTGGTGCCATTAACTCTGCAGCACCTGCTGATACAGCAAAGTTCAAAGGATGATACAAATACAATCTAGTTCATTTAAGAGCAGAATTTGAGTAAAAACAGAAAGAAGTGGTGCCTGACATATCTGCCTGACTGAAAAGGGGCAAAAAATCACCAGCGACACAATTAAATTGGACTTAATTCAACAAAGGGGGATTTAATGTCAATGACATTTGGAAACAGCCCAAGGCGACAGGAAAACAGAGCAGTCAGCCTTTTCAGCTTGAAAATTAAGAAGTTTCTTTTGCTCAACACTACAGGAAACTGGAGGATGGGGATTAATTAAAGATACATATATAGAGAGAATTTACAAAAGGTAATATATACATATATATACAAATTTTTAATATAATTTTAATTTTTATATATATATATTATTAAAAGGAAAGGTAATTAACAAATCACTGACTAGTGTTTTAACTGCATTTTACAAAATGTCCCAAATTTTCTGGAAATAAGGATTTTAGTCTATGTATACTGTACATGTATAACTGTATACAAACTATAGTTGAACGTCAACATATCACCTACTGATGAAGCACAGTGAAATGACAATACTATAGGCAAAGATATTTTAAGTGGGGGGACCAAACTTTTAGAAAAAAACCTTTAAAACTATGCAATTACACTTAAAAAGTTACTTTTTGCGTAATTTGGACCATTTCAGCTCTGTGCTGCCATATAGTCTAACCAAGGGTGCTCTCTCTCTCTCTTTAGAGACCGTTTTATGCAAGTAAAATGAAACAAGCCATTGCATTTTCAGAATTAGCACACCTATATAACTGTCCTCAAATAATCACCTCAACTGAGCCCTCAAGTACAATAAATAGTGTAAATAGAAGCTTAAGTCTAGTAGCTGTGTGGACCCTGCATCAACGTCAATAGGTCATTGGTCCAATAAAATCTGCTGGAGTCTGCGGGACACATGGAATAAAATGATACTGTCTGTACCCAAAATTACTGTCTGTAACAAAAACAGCAACGAAAATACTGGAAGGTTTTGGATTTTGAAAGTAAAGTGTTCTTAAACTACTTCATTTAAAGATAAGCAGATGTGACAAAATGGAACCAAGACACAAAAAAAGGCATAGTTGGATAAACATGACCATATTACAGTCCTCACAACAGGACAAAGATATGTATGGACTACAGATCAAAGCAGTGTGTTTATGTGGTTTTTTTTTCAGATCATTTACATTCTGTGAAGGTGCACAATGCTAGCATATCAGAACAATGTTTACATTCATCTGCAATCAAATGAGTTTCACCTTATTAAAAACATTGATTTAGATTGTGTATTTTTAACATTCGCAGTGTCTATCATGCTGTTTCACAAAACAGCTATGAAGGCCAAATCAGGTGCCTTTCTGTGCGGAGTTTGCAAGCTCTCCCCGTGTTCGCGTGGGTTTCCTCCGGGTGCTCCGGTTTCCTCCCACTGTCCAAAAGGCTTGCAGTAGGTTGATTGGATTTGGAAAATTGCCCATAGGTGTGAATGTGTGTGTATGAATGGTTGTCTGTCTGTTTTTCTTTGCAAAAAGCACTCCCAGTTTCAGAGACCTAAAATAATGTGGTAAAAGCCTGTTGTCCAATAGGCATCAATCTTCTCCAGTAAAATATTGTGTATTTGAATCTGCCATTACCTTCCAATGAAGCTGGGCTTTAGGAGGGCTCTATGGCCTGTGTATCTACTGGCTTCCACAGCTACATTCATTAAGACTGTCCAGTTAAGCAAGTCAGTGTAATCACTGCAGTGCAGTTTCTCTCCCCATTAACTTGTGTCCAAATTCACCTGATGGCTAGGACTCCACCAACCACACAAGAAGGTAAAGGTTCACACAAGCTTCCTCTGTGTCACATGACGTGCCACTGAATCTTTACTGCTGCTAACACAATGTCACTGAAAAGCTCAACATGGCTGAATGAGAACACTAACTTTAGCAACTTCCGGTTGCATCATAGGATGGGTGCTGAGTTTATTGGTTGTTCTTGCGCAACACATTTCATTGCACTACTGAGTGATGCATGAAGAGGTCCAACCTACACAACCAGAGAACGAAAATCTAGTTGTGCTCTCTTGGACTCCCAGCCATGGATGGCTGTGGCATTGCATGGGATACAACTCACAATCTCTCAATGACTGGCAAAATGCTTAGAACAGATGTATTGCGAACTATTTTAGGATGGTCTTTTGATGACATTTTAGTGGAAACTACGCTCCTGTGTTAATGAATAAGCACGTATCAACGCAAAACAGATAATCTAACTCTAATTTAACTACAGCCAACTGAATATCTCCAGTCAGATATTGGCTACCCATTAAGTTAAGTTTAACCTTTTTTTATAATTTAAAAACTCCACTTGCTCTTTATATTGAGTCAAAATGTCCTGACAAACAGACAATAGAAGTGGTCCAAAACACTTTTTGTTGAGTGTGGTTTTTTTTTTTTAGAAGATCTAGGCTAGCGCACAGTTAGCAAGTTATCTATGCCATGGACACTGATGCACCCATACTCTAAAAGATGTTGGGTTTGTGACTGTTATTGATAAAAGTCTGGATGGTCCATTTCATCTTTGGCAAAAAGAAGATAACACCAAGCTGAAACATGGACTCATCTGACCAAAGGGCACATTTCCACTGTCTTTCGGCTCTTCTGAGATGAGCATGGGTCAAGAGAACCTGGTGGTATTTCTGCATAGACTTGACATACAGCTTTCATTTTATGTAACATGGTTTCAGGTTGCATTTCTAGATGCAATGGTAGACTGTGTCAACTGTGTTAGCTGTGGTGCTAATATTATTTACAATCCAAAATAACCAGTAAACCTACACCTGACCAATTTCTATGCAAGGAGCAGGGATGCACCAAATAATGCTAGTCAAAAATTGTCAAAAAAGGGGGAGTGGGAGTGAATGACCAAAAACCCCAAAAGATTTATTAGGCCTACAGTGAAATATAAAATTCTAAGACTGTACAAAATCTAATTACTATTGATAAAAAATTTTAAATAAATAAATTTTTTTAATGGGAAAAATGCCTTTAAACTATTTGAGCAGCAGCAGATCAACAGAAAATGTCAGTCATGTGGATTTCATGGTTTTTACTTGGGACATTAGCTCAGAGAATTGTAATCATTGTTCATTCTGTTCTGTTCATTAGAAGGAACAACAGCCAAGGACTAGATTACAAGTATTATTTCACTTGAAAACATCCTGCTCAATACACAGAACACACAGCAAAACAGAAGCAGAACAGAAAGTCACTGCAAGCTAGTTGATGCCATCTGGAGCCATGTTTTTTAGAATGTCAAAAAAGATCACAAACACCACAGCCAAAGTGCAACTAAAAACAATGGAATTCATTGAACGCTCAACAATTCTCAGTAATTAAGGACTTTTTTTGCCACAAACTGTAGCCTATATTCTGCCATCATTTTTTATGCATTTATTAAATTATTATGTTTTTATTTATTTATTATACATTTTCAGTTTACTTTGTTTTCATTAAATCACTGGTAATGAGTTTTTATATGCATTATTATGAACAAATAAAAAAACTATAAGCTCTTTGAGCTATATGCATGGTTCCTATTCTCACTACTTTGGATAACTGTAAACGTTCCTCTAGAATTAAGCATTTTATCACACCTCTGAATCACTTTTCAATAGCCAAATATTTGAATAATGCAGTATTTTTTCAAACATAATGGAATTTTAGCTCAAGTAACTGCAGCCTGTATATTGTACAGTATTTGCCTGTATTCTGTACTGCATGTTCACCTTTATAGTACAGTGTCCCAGAATTCACAGCTCATTTATATCAGAACACTTAACACTTAATGCTCTTAAATGCAAAATTTCCCAGTGTTTCACCCTTTCAGTGTTCTATGTTGGCTCCTATACTGGTGATACTCTCAAATCTTTAATGCTTTTAGAAAGGGGACATAATTGTACCATTGTAATGCTTTTTCTTATTTTGTTTACATTGTTTACTTAAATAATGTCTTGACTAGCATGGCTTTTTTCTTTTAAAAGAAACCACGAAAACATACAAATATTTGCTTTTTTCTGAAAAAAAGTGAATGTGATGATTTTGGATGTTTTAGGCATGCAGTTTCCTCATTGCTAATTGGTTGGGTATTGTCACGAGGTTGGAGGTTGTGTAGGCAGCAAGTGCAGGCAGGACTTGTTTTCACACAAATTTGTTAACGAACTGAACTCAGGAACACGACAGGGTACACACGATGTCCAAGACAGCAACACGTAACCACAACGACAACAAAGACCGACCCGGAAGGGTAACACATGGGGACATTTAAAGGAACAGATAACGGCCCACAGCTGAGGATGTACACGACTCAGCTGTGGGGGGCGGGGCTAAGACACTGGGATTTCCTGACAGGTATATGCTTTCATTACTTGTTAGCAACTTTCAGACATCAAACATGTCATGGCTGACTGACTGCATTTGGGGTAAGGGGAAAATTAAGTAAATTACATTTTTTGCCAAACTAGCATAGACTCATAGACTCTGTGACATATTGACCTTTGGACAAATTATATGAAGTTTATTTCTGACTGTGACCCTGTTTCTGCAAACACCAGAATTTATTTAACTTTGCATTATGCTAATATTCCTTACAGAACAGAAATATGTGTGTGGAACAGTAACAGTACTGCTCTTAAAGCCAAATACAAAGACCAGGCAACCCAGACACTTCCTGTCCACACACAACTAAAGAAGAGAAATAGGCTGAAGTGGATGGATAAAACACATATTTCCAGGCAGCAGGTGCATATATCTTGATTAACCATAAGATTAAAACCACTGACAAATGACGTGAATCACATTGATTATCTTGTTATATTGGCACTCATTAAGAGATTAGATATATCAGGCACAAGTAAACAGTTGGTTCTTGAAGTTGTTTTGTTGAAAGTAATGGGCAAACATACAAATCTAAGTGTCTTTGAAAACAGCAAAATTATGATAGCTAGACAACAGAGTCAGAGCATCTCCAAAACAACAGGGCTGATGGGGTGCCAAGGGTGGCCAAGGCTCTTTGATGCACATGGGAAGCAAAGACAAGCTGCTCCTATCCCACACTCAAGCTATTGTAGCACAAATGGCTGAAAAAGTTCATGCTGGCTATGATAGAAAGGTGTTAGAACACAGTGCATTGCAACTTGCTAGTAATGTAGCAGCACAAACACAGGGAGGTCAGAGTACCACTGAAAGTGCCTGTGCATCAGAACTAGGCAACAGAGCAATGGAAGAAAGACTGTTAGTGGTCTTGTGTCAAGCAAGAATGGGCAAAAACTCTACTTGAAGGAATGCAACAATATCCTTAGTTCCAAAACAATTAAATTGTGTAATTAAAAGGAAATTTGATGTTATACAGTGGTCAACATAAAGTGAAAGTGACTTTTTGTGTCATTGTGAACACACCCAAGCACCACAACAAAATGTAATCTCTGCATTTAACCCATCACACATGGAGAGGCAGGCAGCTATCAACAGCAGCCGGGGAGCAGTGTAGTAGGACGGCACCTTGCTCAAGGGTACCTCAGTAGTACCCGGGCCGGGCCTTGAAACTGTGACTGTCAGGTCCAAAGGGTAATGTCCTAGCCACTTGGCCACCATTACCCACGACATGCCTCTGTTCCAACATTTTTGAGCATGTTGCAGGCATCAAAATCGAAATTTCACTATAAATTCCGAACTACATTTAAGATGGTCAATGAAATAATTGGAAAATGTATGCAGTTATCTTATCATTTTTTTTTATTATTTTATAAAGCTTTGATAGAATGACAAAATTACATATTCATGTTTTACTGCACTTTACAACATTTATTTTTTTTAAGGAAATATTTTTATCCACAATAATTCAGTGAGATTTTATTCAAAGTAATGTTGGATCATTTATAATGGTCTGTTCATGTTGTTCACAAATCATAAAATAAAGGGTAACTAGTGTATTCAAACTATAAGAAAATGTCAAAACAAGGTTTTGAATAACAATGACTATTTTTACCCTCTTTTGTTTCAATCAACTGGTTTACCTGGTTAATCTTCTGTTTTATAAAAAGTAAAGTTGCTAGACTTTTAAGCTACAAAAACAATGTATAAGAAATAAAGTTTTACTGTACTGGATGTCGATTAAAAAGCTGCAATGCTTTATTGAATGTTGCTGGTCAGTTAATGTATGATGATTTTCTTATTGGATTTTTATATGTGAACCCACTAGAGTTTGCAAAGGATTTCTTTAATCAAACATGAAATACATGAAATATTCAAAACCTCCCTATTGTAATTTGATGAAAGTCCGATATCCTTAAAATGGAACTAGCAGTCAGCACATTCTGAATTTCTGCTTATAAAAGACCCTCAGTAAACGGATTTAGAAAGGTGGAGTGAATTGGTGGGGTGAACTGGTGGGGGTGCGGTGGGTGTATGTAATAATGGCGGTTTAAATAAGCGCTGACCCGTGAGATGAAGCTCAAGCCGTGTTTTTGGGCTAAAGCTCCAGCGGCCCTACTGCCTCCTTCCAGCTCCACCGCGTAGAACACGTGTGTGTTAGTCCAGCGCTGCCCCCCGGTGGCCAGGCAGAACCACCGCAGCACATACAGCATGATCAGCGCAGCAGGACACATCACATGACCTTTAACAAAAACAACGAGGACAGTATTTCAGTTCAGAGAAACAAGGCTAAGTGTGCTGTGAACGTAATAAAGCACTTCGGACTATTAAAACACAGATGTAGTCAGTCAGCCAGGACGAGTTTAATGTCTTAAGTTCTGCACTGTAAGGCAAATTATGAGGCTAATTAAGCTAACAAGCAACTGATGCTGATTAACAATAAGCAAGGTGCAAAGAGCATGCCTAAATCATCACACGCTTACCTCAGACAAGTTACAGTGTCAACTTATAGTCTTGCTTGCTATAAATATCGAGAAAAGTACGTTCCTTGTACGCTAAATTGAGTAGCAGCAACCATGCTGAGGTCTGCATTTTCTCCATAATTTTTGATAAACTACATTGGCCTCGTACCGCCAATGCTAAACTGAAGAAGAAAATGTCCATCATGTCTTGGCTAATTGACTGAAAGCAGTGGGACAGTTTTGTAAGAGTGTTATAATGGCAATGCAATACTAAAAAAGGGGGATAAAAAGTCAAGTTCTATGTTACTTACTACAGTACCCAGCATGCATCAGACCATCATACAGCGGGATTCCCTGGGTAAATTTGAAATGGCTTCATACTCCCTATATAGTGCGCTATGTAAGTTATAAAATTCAAGTTTTTACACTTACTCAGTTTTTTAACTCTGGGACATTTTTTTTAAACTCTGGGCTCACTGTTATGTATTTTATGTACTGGTTATGTGCAGGAGCCTGTATTTTTTCCCCTTACATAGTGCACTATGTAGAGAGTAGAGAGCATTTTGGTATGCAGTCCTGACTGCTAGCCTAGCCGCTGACCCTATGCCAAAAAATCCATACCCAGGACAGTAGTTTTTCAAAAGTTCTTTCCATATTTGAGATATGTCATCAGAAAGTGGGTTTTCATGTGTGTTTAGAATTTAAAAATCCTGAGAGCATGCCAGTAAGAAACAGATGACTGCACATTTTTGTGCTTTTGTATAATTAGGTATTACGTTTTTGAGGTTGAAAATGGAAATCTGTTAAGACAGTTGAGATTTTGTATTAGTCAGTTGTGTTCTGAGATTGCAAGGCTTGCTACTGTGCTATATTTTACTTTGGAATTAAATACTCTGTAGTATTAAGCTATTTTAAACACATAAGATATCAAAAACTGAATCAAATCTTTACCTCAGAATTAAAAATGATGTCAAACCTAAGGATATGTGTTTTGTAAGCACCTTCCACCTTTAACCAACATTTTCAGTCATATTTAGCATAAATGTACATCATAGCAAGTCAAAATAAAGTTATGGTTGAGCTTACAGGGTTGGAAAATGCATGGTAAGCAACATGCCTTATGTGTGATATTTCAACAAAAGACATTACACAAACTGCTGGACACAACAATGGCAATGCTGTAAAAAGTGAGCACAGATATCCAAATTAATCTTTGTTCTCTTATGCTAATTCATATGTACTTAGTTTCACTACATATATACGCTGATACTGTATGTATATTACATGCAAAGTATCTAAGCTGATTACCAGGATATTTTAAAGTGATAAATCAACTGAAAAAACACAGTTTCCTTCTTTCCCCAAATTCAGCCAAGACACATTTGGTGTAACACTGTTGCTGTGATATATGGACAGTGCATTATTTGTCTAAAGACAGTAGCAGCAAATAAGTACCTACCAAAAGTGATCCAAAGCATTACTGGACAGTTCAGCACGTTTGGAGAACAACGCCAACTATGAGTTTTCTTACATCTTGGCTAAAATGAAGGGGGAGAGGGTGGGTCATCCTTTTGGACTCACAAAAATGGATGGCTGTGATATTACCAGGGATTAAATTTTGATTGCCCAAAACGTAAGGCCTTTGTGCTTTGAGTTTTTATTTGTAATGTTGATAATAGTAAAATAGTGGAAAGCCTGAACAGAATCTTAAATAGGCCTATTGTTTTCTTACAACACCATGTATGTACCTTTGCATGTACCTCTATGCATGTATAGCAAGAAAAGTGTTTTTTTATGCCATAAACTGTAAAAACAATGTCTTACCATTCCATGTAATGAATTTCTTTTTCAGAGACGTTAAACATTTTGGATGTTTGATTCCTATTACAACCACTGTGAACCATTCCGACTCAGTATGTTTGACTAGAAGAGAGCTTTTCACATTAAGCCACTCTGAAATTGGTTTAATTATGCAGAAATGTTGAAAACTTGGTGCCATTTCTCTTTAAAACATGTTTTGATAGAAAAAAAAGTGTTGCACCTTGTATCATATTAAAATCTCTTCAGGAAACTACACTAATAAACCAATTTTGTGTAATGTTTTTCTTTTGGAGTCTTTAAGCCAAGAAATCCAAGAATGTGAGCACAGTCCTGTAAAGCTCATAGCAACTACCTTGTAAGAAAAAAAAGATTCTTCTACATCACATGTACCTGAAAAAAAACTTGCAATAAACTTAATACTTCTGCAAAGACACTCTAAGCAGCTTAAATATGCATTTAGCTTTTAGCTCTTTGTAATCATCTACATTACCGGTCCAGCAGAACAGGTCCATCCCCCAGGGCCTTCACTCTTCAGCAGCTTTTCTCCTCCTACACACACTCTAGCCACACTGCAATGCAAATAACCTCCAACCCAGAGACACAGCTCTTTCCTACTGTACGCTCCTATCAGCATGCAAATGGCACATTTATCTAAACCCTTTCTGTCTATATCCACATCATACTTTACACACAGAAAGCACATGGTTCAGCTCAGGAGAAGCTAGAAGGAGCATGCGAGCTGGGATAATATCCATTAGCTCTATTCCTCAGACTTAGAGCTTTTCCACTGTAAATTTGCAGACATAAACTCAATTTTGTATTAATGCACCTAAAAAAAATCTTGACCTTCAGTGAATAGTCTTTGTTAATGTTAGCAACCACAGCCTATTATAATTAGCTACATTACATGAAGCACCAAGCATCTTTTCAAACTGCTGCTGTTGGACAGATAGAAATGCAGTGATAGGGGAAGAGGGAGGACATCCTTCTGAATGCACATCTCTTTTGAAGATAAGATAACTGCAAAATGGCCCATGTGATGTCACAAAAACAATGTATTTACATATAACCTATTATATATATTCAGTCTACAGCAGTTTGCTTCCACACATGGGTTATATAAGGAGTGTTTTAGCTCAGACAGCTTTTTGAACAAGGCACAATACATGGCCATCGATCTGAATACTTTACATATAGCAGTCTTCAAGGCACAGGAACAACTGGAAAGGAAAACATTTTAAAAGTTTACATCAGCTTCTTTTAATTACAAAAAAAGGAAAATTCAGCTTTTCTTGACATTTGACGTCCCATTTGTTTTGTTTAAACAGGAAACGAAGTTAAATGCTTTCAGACATTGGTGGAATTGTCAATCCTAAAATGTGAAAGGTCTCATCAAGGAATCACTGCTTTTCAGGTACTATATAAGGTTCTGTTCACACATGAGACCTTCAGGAAATTTTGCAGGAATTGTCTAGTTAATTGCAGGTTAACTGCCGTCTCTCATTTTCCACTCTGGATTAAGCCCTTTCAGGAGAATTTCCAAGCAAAAGTGGATGTTTAAAAAAGGGCTTAGGTTTTAATTTTGTGAATTAAGAACTGAAAAATTAATTCTTGAAACTGACCTCATTCATCAGAATCACATTGAAGGACAATCCAAATTTCTAGAAACAAACAGCCCTAGTTAAACCGGAGGTGATTCAAAACTGGTTCATTCTAAGTATGAGATGTTTTTCAGTAAAAGTGCCCAAAGGTCCAAAGGTCTTCCTCATATTTTTTACCATGTTGTCAAATTTCTGCTTAATATTAGCAGTGAGGAGATAAGATCTGGCAAATAAAACCTATTTATTATTTATGTTAGCCTTGTAGCTCCAATGCAAAAGTAATAAATCAAACTTTAGTCATCAAGCATCTTGGCTAACTGACTACATGTGGAGTTACATTAGAGCTGTTCTAGACTGTTCCTATAGAGAAAAACATAGAAAAAGAGAGAAAAAAGGGAAATGTAAGCCCACTAAACCAACAGGCCCTGGGAAGAGCAAGATCAGGAGAGAGAGAGACAGAAAAAGAGAGAGAGACAGAGAGAGAGAGAAATAAGAATAAATGATTTTTTCAACAACCTGAACATCATGCTCTGGGCCTCAAGGCCCTAGAGGGCTGCTGATAAAGCACCTGGACATTTTTATAGACAAACCACTTATTCCTGTCCCCATATCGCTTGGAAAGACTGATAACTTTATATGTTTCCTGGGCTGAGAGCTGAAAGGGCCGCAGGTTTGAAGAGGCCTTTCACTCTTTAATTGATCAAACAGAAGCCACAGGGCCCAGATAAAGCAGCACAATGGCTTAACCATTTTGGGGGGAACCCAATAAAGGCTAAAATACGATTCATTATGTCCCCTTATTGTACAGTATTAACCACATGTCACTTTTTTAAGAAAGGTCATTATACACATTCCTATTAGTCTCAGAGGTCACAGAGCAGGTCATTGTTAAAGTGCACACTTTACTGTATTAACTTTTTGCTTTGTTACCACTTTAACTAAAGAGCATTTTTAAAAAAAGCACAAAATCATGTATGATTTGAAAAGCATAACGTTAAAAGTTCTGACCTCTTTGATTAAATGCATATTTTCCTAATGTTAAATGCTTTAAATACTTAAAGGGCTTAGCAGCATCTTACCACATCTCCCCCCCCTCAAAAATCAAAGTCTCTGTAGTTCTGAATTTCTTCCACTAAGCAGGCTATCTAGCATTTGCACATAAACAATTAACTTTGATAAAAGTGTGTAACATGTAACTTAAAAGGGTAAACATATCTGAAGAGACTGCTCTCAGTGAACGCCACAGCTGGCATGCATAGGGGACAAATAATTATTAATTTATTCTTTTTTTGCATAATTTGTTGGCAAAGATTGGCTCAGGTTGCTATTATAGCAACTAAGCCACAGTGCTACATTTTTAGCAAAAGCTCAAGTCAAGTCAAGTACGCTTTTATTGTCATTTCAACCATATACAGTTCACACAGTACACGGTAAAAGGAAATAACGTTCCTCCAGGACCATGGTGCTACATGAAAGACAGGACCACAAACACTATACAACTAACAACATCAAGTGCATTGTGTGCAAGGATGTGCAAGCATTGCAGGACAGTGCAAAGACAGTGCAAAGACAGACAAGGACAATCAAAGACAAGGTGCAACAGTGACCAGTGCAGTTATGGGACCACCAGGTGTGAGGTAACAGGATATGCAAAAATACAATACAATACTATGTTTGTAACCAATGACACAGGGAGCAGGAAGAATGGGGCAACATAAGTACAGTACAATGTCATTTTAAAAATTCCTGTTTTTATTAGCTTAACAATCATTACCATAGTCACTCCTGATTGAGCACACATAAAGAAGTACAAACTTTGCATATTTTGGAAGTCCTGAAAGTAGATAAAGATATCCCACTTAAGAAATGATACAACAAAGACATTATACCTGGAAAAGAAGAGAACACCAGACCCCAGATATCAGGCTCAAATAAGATACGTTTCCACCTGCAGGAGGGTCTTATCAATGGCACCTAATCTGGAACCTTGAAGGCATGATAAATTATGTGTTAAAGAGATTTAATATAATTGTTACTCTCTCCAGGAGTACTTAGGCAACAAAGATCATTTCAAGAGCAAAGCTTTAAATAGTCTGTGACATCTGTCTTAAATAGCAAACAAAGGTCCCGCACATTGGCTGCTGTTAATGTTCATGAGTCCAACATCATGAACACAATTACAAGGAGAAAGCCACTGCTCTCCAAAAAGATCATTTTCACCCATGCACATTTTGCTAAAGATCATGTGGATAACCCAGAAGGCCTTTCAAAAATGTGAGACTAAAATAGATCTTCTTGGTTTAATAAAATGAGATTTTGGAGAAAGAACAGTCTTACTTTCTAGCTACTTGTGAAACATGGCAATGTCATGGTCTGGGCTTATTTTGCTGCATCTGGGCCAGGACAACAGACCATTAATTGTGAATTATATCTGGTTTAGAAACTATTCCTATAATTTAAGTCTACTTTGTGAATACCAGCCCTGGTGTTGTTTGGTTGCCTGTGGCGATTACATTTTTTCCACTTTTTTTTTCACTGTAAGTCATACTGCTTTAAAATACATTGACAAGTCGGCTTCACCTTAAAGAAAACCTGGATGTGGTTTGCACAAATTCAGAGAAGTTATGGTCATGTATTTTTATGGAAATCATTTGGACTATTTGGATAACTACTGTACTGTAATGTTTATTTGCAGGGTTAGCTTTGCAGCTGCAGTTCTCAACTAAAGAAACAGCAGCATGTTTTTGCTGATTGACTGTCAGGGCTTATATGAAAATATGTAAATTTGATGTACAAACCTTTAGAATATTGTTTTTATGCTTTAGAGATCATTAATACTGATTACAATTTACAGTCCACCTTTACCATAACACATCACTGGATGTGTGGTAGGCCTGGGTGATATGGCATATAAATATTATCACTATATTTTTAGGATATATTGCAATGAATGATGTATATCTATATATACATTTAAAATCTGTCTAAAACACTTCTAACATTACGTGCCAGTTTGAAATGTTTTTGTTAAATTGTGTCTCAAATTATCTTATATCATTATCTTAAGATATATATACAGTGCTGTGCAAAAGTCTTAGGCACCTATGTTAATAGTTTAAAGTATTTTATCTCAGCACTTACTTTCTTTCTGCTGTAAAACAGAAGTGAACATTAGAAAAATGCAAAGAAACAGAAAAGCAGTGAAAGAAATTAAGATGTGTTGTGTTTGTAAGTAGTTGATATTTTATGAGCTGGTTAGAAAAACACAGGTTTGGGTCAAGAATTTTCCTCAATGCCTCTATGCATTGCATGGATGTATGTAAAGTTCCATCACCAGAACCTGAGTTCATCTAATGAAGGACTGATTAAAGTAAAACATATGATGTGATATTGAAACTACAAGTAATACTGGGAATGGTCAAGCCAACAAATCACTGTTTACTGTATTACTGCAATTTGTATTTATTCAAATATTACTGTTTTTAAGAAAACAAAAACACTTACTGCCCTGAAAAACAGCTGTGAATGATAACTTTCTCAGATGTCTAAAACTTTTAGACAGTAATGCATATCTTAAAGGTCATTAAAGCCAACAGAGTAACCTAGAGTTTGTGGGACTCTTCGTTCCTCCTAATGACTCAATAGCATCTAGCTCTGATTACCAACTTGCTGGAGATGAAGTGAAATGTCATTACATTTTGGACTTCAGTGAAAGTGACTTCTTGTCATTGTGAACACACTCTAGCAGCACAATGAAATGTGGTCTCTGCATTTAACAAATCACACATGCAAACATGGAGCAGCGGGCAGCTATCAACAGTGGAGCAGTGTAGTGGAACCGTACCTTGCTTAAGGGCAACTCAGTGCTGCCCGGGCCGGTACTTGAACTTGTGACCTTCAGTTCACAAGGGCAAAGTCCTAACAACTAGGCCAGCACTGCCCACATTGTGATTGTGAATGATGGGTGACAAATTTCCTAGAAAGCAAAGAAATTGAGACAGTGGAATTCTGTGCCCCAGAAATGTGTATCTCTATATTTGTATCTCAGTTTGTGATACTGTGATAATATATATGATTATATTAATAATAATCATAATTATTATAATTATATAATTATAATTGTGATAATGTAGTAATAATAATAAAAAAACAACAATATTGTTTTTTCTTTATTTTCTTTCTTTACTTTCTTTCCTCAGAGTCTTCACTCTCTCCTTTTAAACATTCTGTTCCAGAAGCTCCTCCTCTCTGTGGTCTTTACTTGTGCATCCTTCAGGGCCTTCTGCTGCTTCTTCACTCTTACCTCCTCTGCCTTCCTCTGCCTTTTGAGTTTCATTTCCTTCTCCATCTGCTGCTCCTTCACTCTTTCCTCCTCTGCCTTCTTCTGCCTTTTGAGCTTCACTTCCTTCTCCATCTGCTGCTCCTTCACTCTTTCCTCCTCTGCCTTCTTCTGCCTTTTGAGCTTCATTTCCTTCTCCTTCTGCATCTTCTTCCATGCTTTTTTCTCTTTCTTGGTCAGGTTCTCCATATCAGGGTCCTGGCATGCCCGTTTCTGCTTCAGCTCCTGCATCAGCTTCTGCTTCTGCATCACCACAACAGGCACTGCCAGGAGGATCCTGTCCTCCCTCTCCCTTGTTACTTTCTCTACCTCCTCCACTGGAAGTCGGATCAGCTCCCTCTCGCGCTCCAGTTGCTTTATCCTCCTAGTCATCATGTTCTTGAACTTAAAATTTGCTACAAGATTTTTGAAGCGCACCTAATCTGACCTGTCGATGACCTCGGCCACCTTCCTCTTTTGTCTTTCCAGCTCCAGTTCGACCTCATGTATCTCTTCGTTCCTAGATGAGATCTCACATTTCAGCATCTCATTTGCATCCTTCATCGTATTGATGAAATTCCTCATGACCGCCTGCTGATTTTTCATCTTCTTGCTCCTCATCCATTTCTTACTGTACTGTTTCTCTGTCTGTGGCAGCCCAATGGACAGTGCAATCTCTCTAGCCTGGTGCACCTGCTGGTCCTTTACTCTAAGTTCTTCCTTCAGTGTCTTAATTTGTCTACCCAGGCTCATCTCCTTCTCCATCCACTCATCTTGTTCCTGCTGTCTTACTCTTTCTACCTGTTCTTGTTCTCTTTTTCTCTCCCTCCTCTCAGCCACCAGCATCTGGCTCATGTGACTGATGTGGTCCTGAAGCCTCTTCCACACAATGTTAAAATCATCCTTAACCTCACCCAGGCCAGAGATCTCACCAAGTACAGCACATCCCCAAGAGTTTTAGTTTTCTGAAAATGCTCTGTAACAATACATATTAAATATTTTATTTTACTGTTTCTAATTTTTTTGCTGTATTATTAATTACTGTATGTATAGCATTGGTGTCTTTTATTATTTGTTGTTATTTTTATATTATTCTTACCTTTATATGAAATAAATAATGTTTTTAAATGTATTTTTTATTTTTGTTTATATAAAAATAAGCACGTGAAATAATTGCAGCTTCACTTATCTTTTACTTCACTTCTAAAATGTCTTTTTGTTAGTAAATTTATGCATTTGAACAAAGATATGAAATAATTGCAGCTTCAGTTCTGAAAGTATTTGTTTTAGCGAAAAAATGTAGTTGCTCCACATCCATAACAAGCTGCGTTATTCTACTTTTTTTTTACTTTACTGTAATTATTATTAATTATTAATGTTTATTTATTATTGTTTGTGTGTGTGTGTGTGTTTGTGTGACAGAAAGATTTAAGAAAGATCTATTTATTTCATATAAACAATAATAAAAAATACATTTAAAAAACAACAGAATTTGGAATATCATCATCTTTATTTCATATACAGGCTGATGTTTCACACACAAATTACTAAAAAAAATAATAAGGATAAAATTTCAAATTATACACAAAAACTATAAAAAAATTACATTATAATACATTAAACATGATTAAAAACAATAACTTTAAAAAATAATAATAATACAGATAGTTACAAAGCAAATGCATTTATTCAACATGAGACTACTGAAACTGAAATGACCAACATCTTTATTTCATATAAAGATACAAATAGTATAAAAATAACAACAAATGTAAAAGATACCAATACTATACATATAGTAATAAATAATGTCCACAGCAAAAAACAACTGAATAAAGTTTATGAATACAAGAAAAAATGACAATAACAAAAAGTAAAATACAATATCTAATATGTATCATTACAGAGCCTTTTCAGATAACTGAAACCCCAGCATTTATACTGTTTTTCAAATGACTGTAGCAGAGTGTGACTTGACATCCTGAGAACACACTTTCACACCTCCAGTCACCTTTAGGAGCTGGTCCATTTGCATTACAAAGCCTGGTAATCGCAGGGCATGCTTATAGGCGGGCATTTTTTAGGGGGTGGGCTCATTTGTAGTGTTAGGGAGAGTTACTGTATAGTCTGCAATACTGTTTGAATACAGAATAATAGCAGCGCAGTCAATCAGAACATTGCTCATTCACTCATCATTCTTAAAGGCACAGCAGGAAAACAGCCTGTTTAATGCAGAGGGATAAACTGAGGTTGGAAAATGGCCATTTACAAATATATTATTACAGTTTATGGGTCTAACACCTCTTAACCCTTTAGTGTCCCGGTCAATTTTTTGGTTGAGTGTGTAGGGTTTTTCTGGTCGACCTTTCCCCCCAGCTTACGTGTTTGTTCCCGACCAAATGACGGTGGGCAGGCTATCTTAATCTGACTCCAATATTTACTGTGTTATTACCCGCATTAAGATCTCCAGTTCGTTTAGTATGTGTTGGACTGAAATTCAAATGAGAGTTTGTATTTAACAAACTATATATCCTATTTATAGGAACTGAACCTCAGGGATTAAAGCCTGTACCCCAGCATAGAATTATACTGTGATATAAAACTCAGAGGCTGGTCAGGACATTAATATGTGTTTAGATTATGGTCACCCAGAGCGTCACACTAGAAGGTTCTGTCTGAGATAGTTGTAGAATACTCAGCCTCGTTAACATAGCTTTAACGACATTAAAGGAAACCATTTAGCGCAATAACAACGGTTTATTATAAAGAAGTAACATCAAGGAGAACTTAACAGTATAGTTACCATTACATTAGCTTAAGTTACACAAGTTGCCATATGTAATCTAACAGTACTTTGGAAAGTACTGGTAAGTGTATTTCGTAATGAAATATAACGATGTCTTAGAGACACCGGGGAAATGATTCCTGAAATATGGCGGTGTCTTATGGACACCGGGGTAATGTTCCAATGTGATAATCTGTGACTCACCCTTTTATAGCCAAATAGTTCAAACACATCAGAGTAACCAATGACCATCTCTGTTACCATTCGAATGTTGAAACTGGCCAATCCCTATGTTCTCTGCACATCAAACAGTTGTACCAGCCAATAACCAATCTCCACAGCAGAGGCATAGGTGTGGTAACATCCTGCTGTGGAGCCACTCAGAATGACCAGTTAAGTTAGATGATATAACACAATCAAACAGAACACTGGGTGATATACATCAGTTCATGAGATTCATCATGACATGTGCATTCATTTGATACCAGATATGGCATATATAACGCCTGCTTTCGTCACCCCCCTTTACCCATGAGAGAAGGCGGATATTGCATTTCAAAGGGTGCCACATCATAAACACCCTTAGCCAAATGGCTAGATTTACATCTCGAGAAAGAGCTGGAAGCAGAATTAAAGAATGTCCAACCACAGACCTACAAGTGCATTTTAAGTCCCATTATCTTCTTAAAATATGCACTGAACCTAACTTGACTGCACTGCACCATTGTAATGAAATAATTAGTCAATGTTGTTAATCTCACCTGTCAGTGGTGTTAATCTTATGGCTGACTGGTGTGTATACAGGGTATTTTCCAGTGTGTTTAGGCATGGCTCACCCAATCAGCCAAATCAAACTCTGCATATTTATGCATATAATAAAAAAGTGACTGAAACTTTAACATGCTGTGTATATATATACACACACACACATATGTGTAATGTCACATTTTCTCTGTTGAGAGCACAGTTCCCATATTGTCATGATACATCCATCCATCTCACTCTATATATAATAAAACCTGTGCACAGCACAACTACACAGGAGACACTGCTGGAAATAAACGAAAACTTATTGCATGCACTTCATTACAGATATATGTGTGAGAGAATTTGTGTGAGCTGGAAATGCGTCTTTCACACATCACATGAAGAAGATTATAAAGTATGAGGTCACTGGGGTACAACCTTGTGCTTCCAAAATTACTTGAATTAAAATAAAGGTAGAAAATATACTGGACATTATACAAAGTATCACAGGAAAGCTGCAAGCTAACATTGTCTACTACACTGGACCATCATCATTTTACCACTAAAGTACGATCGGAGGGAACTTAATGAAATGTGAAAATATGAAGCATCACACTCATGCATCTGAGCTAATAATTCTAGCTAATGATAATGTTACGTACTTGGGGTGTAACGTATTTGAATGATGACCCAGAAGTCTGTAAGTTGAAAAGCACAAAAAAGGTTTTTATTATACTCGTGTCGAGCACATTGAATAAGGTTGCTGAACACACTCCCACTGCACCCATTAGAAGCCTTTTCCTTTACCGGCGTTGCCTCAGGGCGGGCCGGCTTAGCTCGCCGCTAACAGCTAGCGAGCTAAGCTAAAGCTACGTACGTTAGCACCCATCGCGCTTTGTTTACGTAGTGCGTCGGCGGACAACGGGTGGCTCTATGGCGTTTTCCACCAACGCAATAATCCACCTGTTTTCGGCCAGGGCTAATCAACTTGTCTAGTTTCGTAAAGCGTCCCACCCCTTCTCGCTGAAGAGGGCAGGGAGGTGGTGTCCCCTTAGCTGCTTGAATTTGAGCTCATCTGAAAACTCCGGCATTACAATTACCATCGCTGCTTAGTCTCCTAAAAGTTGTAAGTACAACATAGTGATGTTGGCGAGTGTCGAAGTTTCTTCAAGGAGAGGTCAGAATTACACCGTGAAGTATTTTTAAAAGTGTTATTTAACAGAGAGAGAGGTCTTATCTGAAGATAGGGTCCCCCAAAAGATTTGGGACGTCCCACAGACGAAGACAGCAAAGGAAGCAGGCAGGGTCACAGGGCCTCAGAGCATTGAAGTCCCCTGACCCTACTCTGACAAAAATCACAAAGTACAGATATAAATAGCAAGTAGCAACAGTGTATGTGTCTCTACGGATGGAACCAGTTTCAGCCGGTTGTGACCTCAGAACCCAAAAACTCCTTGATAGCAGATTATCGCAGAAGTGGAGCAAAGTTATGAGTGTGTGTGTAAAGTCATTTCAGTCAGCTTGTGCGTCAGAGGGCCTCTTAGGCGCCCAACAGTCTGACCTTGATTGGTGATTAAACGCAGAAACGAAAAATCATCTCAGTTTGTGAAGGGTCAAACGGTCCTAAAATTTAAGGGACCTTGGTCCTGAGTGCCGAATTCAGGCCGAATATAACAATAGAAATTTTCAACTACTAGGAATTGTGTACAAAACAATGAACAGAGCCCAACTGCAACATATCCACAAAACTTACAGGGTAACACAATAATCCAAATAGGTAACAATTTTGAACCATAACACCTTCTCCTCTTATCCATGATACTGAACATATTGGCACTGGAGGATAGAAATAGAAATTGTATTTCAATCTGAACATTGCAGGGTTCCCAAATTACATACAACTTAATCAAACGAGAGCATAAGCAACAACCCCCCCAGCCCTCAGGTGCTGCTCTTCGACCTAATTTGTGCTGAGTATGTTCAGATACTGACATGCATTTGTCATATCCCCATATAAACCTATCCAGAGACTAACGTTAGCTCTGTTAGCAGCGGTTAGCTTAGCGCCAGCAGTGGCTGCTAAAACGACAGGTTCGCCTGCCTCTGTGAGGCTTAATACACACATACACACTGAGGTTGTGGCCAGCATTACTCATTATGCTTCTCTGCACCCTGCATTTGGGTGTGAAGTGCCCAGGTCCCCGGTTCAAACTCTCCCCCCAATCATTAGCAGTTAGCCACTAGCACTGTTAGCTATTAATACCGTTAGTTGCTAGCGCGGTTAGCACAACCCGCACACAACGTTTCCCCTTCCCCACACTTACTCTCTCCAGCTGTCATGAACACACTGTGTACTGGTCATTTCACTGCTGAATAAAGTATTTACCTGCAAGTTGAAAAGCACAAAAAGGGGCTTTATTATACTCATGCTGTGCACATTGTGGGACTCCTCGTTGCTAAGGGCTCAGTAGTATCTAGCTCTGATTAGCACGTTGCTGTTTACTACACTGGACACTGAGTGAACAAAAACACTTCTATTGTCACTAGCTAACACTAACAAAAACTCACTATTAGTAATAATGTTTACCACTTTATTAATCCGTCCATCATCATTTTACCAACAAGGACCGAATGGAGAGAACGTAATGAAATGTGCAATTAGGAAATATCACATTCAGGCGTTTGTGCTAATAACGCTAGCTAACGCTAATGCTCCATACTCGGGGGTGAATCCCGCTCGCCCACATAGGTTCAACATATTTGAATAATGACGCAGAAGTCTGCAAGTTGAAAGCACAAAAAAGAGTTTTATTATACTTGTGACATTGTCAGATTGAATATGGTTGCTGCACACACTGCTTTCTCTGCTGTGCTTCTTTGGCGTTTGGTGCCCCCAGATGAATCTTCCACAAAGATTTTACAGCCTTTATTTAGCTTGGATTTGGGTGTTGCTAAGTGCTCTCCAAACATCCTGGAATTTCAGTTTTGGCAACAATAACAAAGATGAAGTGAAATATTGTTACATTTTGGACTTCAGTGAAAGTGACTTCTTGTCATTGTGAAAACACTCAAGCAGCACAAAGAAATGTAACCTCTGCATTTAACCAATCACACATGCACACGTGGAGCAGTGGGCAGCTATCAACGGTGGAGCAGTGTAGTGGAACCTTACCTTGCTTAAGGGCAACTCATTGCTGCCCGGGCCGGTACTTGAACCTGTGACCTTCAGTTCACAAGGGCAAAGTCCTAACCACTAGGCCAGCACTGCCCACATTGTGATTGTTAATGATGGGTGAGAAATTTCCTAGAAAGCAAAGGAATTGGGACAGTGGAATTATGTGTCCCAGGAATGTGTAGAGTTCACCTATCTCAGTTTGTGATACTGTGATAATATATATGATAATAATTATAATTGTGATAATGTAGTAATAATAATAATAACAACAATATTGTTTTTTCTTTATTTTCTTTCTTTATTTTCTTTCCTCAGAGTCTTCACTCTCTCCTTTTAAACATTCTGTTCCAGAAGCTCCTCCTCTTTGTGCTCTTTACTTGTGCATCCTTCAGGGCCTTCTGCTGCTCCTTCACTCTTTCCTCCTCTGCCTTCCTCTGCCTTTTGAGCTTCACTTCCTTCTCCATCTGCTGCTCCTTCACTCTTTCCTCCTCTGCCTTCTTCTGCCTTTTGAGCTTCATTTCCTTCTCCTTCTGCATCTTCTTCCATGCTTTTTTCTCTTTCTCGGTCAGGTTCTCCATATCAGGGTCCTGGCATGCCCGTTTCTGCTTCAGCTCCTGCATCAGCTTCTGCTTCTGCATTACCACAACAGGCACCGCCAGGAGGATCCTGTCCTCCCTCTCCCTTGTTACTTTCTCTACCTCCTCCACTGGAAGTCGGATCAGCTCCCTCCCGCGCTCCAGTTGCTTTATCCTCCTAGTCATCATGTTCTTGAACTTAAAATTTGCTACAAGATTTTTGAAGCGCACCTCATCTGACCTGTTGATGACCTCGGCCACCTTCCTCTTTTGTCTTTCCAGCTCCAGTTCGACCTCATGTATCTCTTCATTTCTAGATGAGATCTCACATTTCAGCATCTCATTTGCATCCTTCATCATATTGATGAAATTCCTCATGACCGCCTGCTGATTCTTCTTCTTCTTGCTCCTCATCCACTTCTTACTGTACTGTTTCTCTGTCTGTGGCAGCCCAATGGACAATGCAATCTCTCTAGCCTGGTGCACCTGCTGGTCCTTCACTCTAAGTTCTTCCTTTAGTGTCTTAATTTGTCTACCCAGGCTCATCTCCTTCTCCATCCACTCATCTTGTTCCTGCTGTCTTACTCTTTCTATCTGTTCTTGTTCTCTTTTTCTCTCCCTCCTCTCAGTCGCCAGCATCTGGTTCATGTGAATGATGTGGTCCTGAAGCCTCTTCCACACAATGGTAAAATCCTCCTTAACCTCACCCAGGCCAGAGATCTCACCATTCAAGTACAGCACATCCCTCTGTATATCTTCCATAGAACCCATCTGTATGTAAATGTTGTGTTGGTCCAGTGTCATGCAGGTTACGATGCGCTGAGCTGAGAATGCGAAGTCTAAATATTTACTCATTGTACGCTGCACGTTAGCAGATATTTCGATTGGTATTGACACAGAGCAAATTATAATAAACTGATGTTTTTGAGTAACTGAAGCTGCAATTATTACATCTATTTATTTCATATAAACAATAATAAAAATAAATTAAAAAACAACAGAATATGGAATATCATCATCATTATTTCATATACAGGCTGATGTTTCACACACAAATTAATAAAAATAATAGGGATAAAATCTCAAAGTATACACAAAACTATAAAAATTTTATAATACATTAAACATAATTAATTAAAAACAATAACTTTATAAAATGATAATACGCATCGTTACAGAGCAAATGCATTTATTTAGTATGAGAAACATTTCCGGCTACTGAAACTGAAATTACCAACATCTTTATTTTATATAAAGATAAGAATAGTATAAATATAACAAGAAATATAAAAGATACCAATACTATACATAAAATATTAAATAAGGGACAGGCTCATTTCTAGTGTTAAATATTCTGTCTGGAAGGCTATGTTTACTCAATAACGGTGATCTAGAGAAGTAAGTTCAGCATGTAAATCTCTTAAAAGTTTTGCCTGCAGCATCCTTTTATTGTCAGTTTAGCTGCCTTAGCAAATGAACATCTGCTTTCAAGTTAGCACTTCAGGTTCATTGTCAGAATTTAACCTTAAATAGTTCTGCAGTCTGACTAAATTTAATAGCCGCTTTAAGGTGGAATTGCACATTTGATAGATTTGTCCGGATCACTGAAAGCTTTCTCCTGCTTTGTCTTAAAACGGCAATTAACGCTCAATCTTCAGTAAACAAATGTATAAAGTACACCTGTGTAGTCCTGAAAAACAAAACACTCTTTTGGAATGGCTGGAATGACAAAACCTCTACTTAGTGGACTGGATAAGTGGAGGAGTGTGTGTGACATATGTGCATGTGACTTCTAGAGAAAGAGCCAGTGGATAGAGTGAAATGCGAAAGTGTGCCTCAAAACTTTAAAAAAAACTTTAAGTGTGTCTTAAAGTTGCACTTAAAGTTTGCTGCTACCTTGCTCAAGTGTACCTGCGACCTTCAGGTCTCAAAGGCAGTGTTCTAACCACTAGGTCACCACTGCCCAGTAGTCAACTGGGATTGCTCCAGCTTCTCCATGTCCTGGAATTGGCGCATTTGGAATCATAGCATTTTTCTCTAAATTGAGTTATTCACATATTCTTTTTCTATGACAGATTATTAACATTATGTGAGTTTTTTTCAGTTGTATGCAAGTTTGGATTTTTCTTCTAGAAGAAAACGTTTGTTTCATATGTTCAAATGGAATGGAAAAAGAAACTTTAAAACTCAGTATCTCAAAAATGCTTAGATTGCAGATAGAACCTTATAATTATATATACATAGAACCTTATAATGCCTTAGGCCCATAGTCAGCTGGGATTGGCTCCAGCTTCCCTGCCACCCAACATGGAAATAGCGGTTTAAAAATTTGATGGATGGAACCTTATAACGCTATATATATATAAGGGGACAAGTCTCAAATGCGCAGCAGCAAACACAGCCTGTCAAATGGATAAAGGAAAGTTGAAATGGTTGTGTAAAGATTAATTGTGTTATAATATTAAACCATGTGATAACATTATATGATATTACACTCCTCTGACTTTTTACGATTAAAACTGTCTGCATGTTAAGTACAAATAACGACTACAAAGTCCTGCTAAACATGCATTAAGTCATAAACTGTTTAACCCCAGAATAACACATTCACATGTCTGTCTTTTTTATCGTGGAAAACCATGTTGTTCCTTGTTTGCCCCCTAGTCCGCGATTCGGCGATGACGTCTCAACGAAGCGTTCTGCCATTTGTCTTTATTCTCCCCGTTCCGCCCCTTTAGACAACTTTTGACCAATAACAGTGCCGGCACTACCGTACGCATGCGTACTGTGTATTTCTGTATAGCGCGGGAGTCTGATCAGCTGAAAGCGGAGCGGTAAGTTAAACGCGCAGCATTCTCTGTAAAAATAAGACAATAGCATTACATTAAAGCAGCAATGACCTCTTAAAATGAATTTATGTGGGTGTGTAAGTACTTAACCACTGGGCTGCGACGTCGCTGAGACAGTTTGAGCGTAACTGGCTTTATTCTGTAAACCTGCATCTCGATGTTGTTGATATACAGTTAGAGACTGTTGACGCGCAGTTTGTGTTAGCGATCCTCTAGCCTTAGCTGTGGTGTTTCTATAGATCTAGTGTTGGTCTGAATTACGAATATTTTGCTGCCGGACCATTCTCACACTAGCATCAACAACGCTGTTTCTGCGCCATACACTGTTGTCGCAGTCAGACTACACATACCGTATTTAGAGGCTGGTATGTCGTTCTACCAATAAAGTGGATAGTGGGTGTATGTCAAAAGCATGAATACAGTCAGATATAAGTGCTCAGACAAACATTATAACAACCAACTGCTCTGCTACAAGCCAACAACAAGCTGACTAACGTCTCAGCTCTACTGACCAACACTTCAGTCTTGTGGCTTTTAGAGAGAGGGGTTTGTGATAAATAAGCTTGAGAAGTGTACACTGATCAGCCATGACATTAACGCTACTGGCAGAAAAAGTGAATAATATTAGCTTTCTAGTTATTTCATTACAATGGCACCTCTTGGGGGACAGCAAATGTTAAGCAGCCAGTAAACACTCTTTCTTGTAGTTGATGTGTTGGGTGAGCAGAAGGATCTGAGCCACTTTGACAAGGGCCTTACTGTGATGCTTAGATGAGTCAGAGCATCTCCAAAACAGCTGTTTATGTGTAATGTTCCAGGCATGCAGTAGTTACTACCAAAAGTGATCCAAGGAAGGACAACTGGTGAGTCAGCACCAGGGTCATGGGCACCCAATGCTTGCTGATGCATGTGGGGAGTGAAGGCTAGCTTGTCTGGTCTGATCCCACAGAAGAGCTACTGTGGTTTAAAAAGTGAATGCGGACTCCGTTAGGAATGGGTCAGAACACATAGTTCAACACGGCAGGTGGTGTCAATGTTTTTGGTGATCAATCAAACACTTTATTGTTTTGCCTTCTCCCTACAAACCTGATCCAAAAAGTCAGCTCATTAATGTCTTTTCGAATTGAAGTTTGTATTAAAGCAGGGAAAGCACTAATGTGAAGGGGCAGTCAGTGTGCATCTAGGACTATTACAACCCTGGACATGAGTCTGTATTAGTCTGAATGACTATGTTTTGTGTAAGGGCTTTTAAATTGGATTATAGTATATATGTTATTATTGCAAATATTTTTTGCAAATCTCTTTAACTACCTCAAGTCCTGATGGATCTGAATCAGGTGTAGGAGCTGAGGTGTGTAGGACATAGATATAGAAAATATAGAGTTCAGGTTGGGAAAAGGAATGTGCAATGATTTTGGAATCATATTGGTATCTCCAAAATGTTTGCTGGGAAAAAATTAATATTGGCATCGGACAGATGTTGAGAATCGACCAATATTTTATACTGATCTTTAATCATTCATTTACTGTGCTCTGTTCAAGCAGAATGTTTAGGTTATGCTTTGTTTTCACATTTTACCTTATTATAAGCTTATAGAAATAAACATGTTCTATGTAAGGTTTATTGTTTTCATGTAGTCACAATTTCTGAATCTTTAAATGTTTTTTTGTATCAGGATCAATATCAGCCTGAGCAGACATGTACATGAAAAATACCAGATATTGGCACATAGGTGCATTCCTTGTTGGGAACCATGTTATAATGGTCAGTTTTGTCTTTGAACTAAGATTTTCTTCTTTAAAGACTAGGGAAACCTCCTTTGGATGATGTGTCCTGAAGATGGGATGATTTGTTTTGGAAAACTGTAGGTGTTTTGGAGCAAAAATGTGAATTTAGATTATTAAAAAAAAAAAAAAATTCCTGCCATTTTGACCAGTGCTGATGGAAGCTAATATTACTAATTGGAAACATAATAATATCACATCTGCTTTTAGTTGCCTCTGCATCAGTGAATTTATCACAGTGGGTGAAATTCTTAATAGTTGTGTGATGCACCATGGCATCAGAATTATATTGGAATATATTTGCTGAAAAAAAGATGAAAATATCATGAAAATATCAGCATTGCCCTACAAATCACACAACGATGCATCCCTAACTTTTTTAGCACATTTATTTTTGCTACTTTATTGTTCTTTGTTAATATTGTCACTGCAGAGTCCTAGCAAATATGGGAGGATCAAGGATCATATCAGTATCAGCAGATATTTGCTGGAATACATTGCCATCAGACAGATGTCTTAACTAGACTGACATTTCAAACCTGTTTATGATGATGCAATTTTTCACGCTCTGGAAGAGCGTGCCAAAATACTATTTTTAAGTTTACCAAATTTTTAAGGGTATAGAAATAAATGTTATATACAAGTTATATTTTTCAAATCCAAATTTTTCAAAATATTTTTGTAGTGAGAAAAAAAAAATTGATGGACCAGTATGCAAAAAAGTTGCTTTAAGTAATTTAATCAGTCCAATAAGGCTCCGGTATTCAGTGCTGCGCTACAGAATATCTATATAACATGAGAACTAACATGAGCTAGCTTAGCCCTGAATGCCCCTCAAAGTGTGTTAAGTTTTTCTATTTTCTTACCTCCAGTCAACTTCAGCAGTGTGATGGAGGATGATTTCAGTCAGTCTCTCACGCCACCCATCTCGCCGTTCATGCCGGAGGATGTGTGTGAGCCAGCCGCACGACCTCCCTGCTTTACCTGTGTGCATGAGCCAGGAAGAGAAGATGCACACACACTGTCGTCCGACAGCTACGTCAGCAGAGGAGTGCTGAAGAGGTCTGTTTTAGGTCTTTTTTCTGTTCTGTATAATTTTATTGTTAATTTATGGTATTTTTTAGATAATTCAATCGTCATTGCCAAACATGACTATTCAGAAATTATTTATTTTTATATATATTTTATATATATAATATATTTTTATTTTATTTAGACATGTTGTAGATTTAAATGTTATAAGTGAACATGACCATTGTCATGTCTGCGTTTAATTCATTACACGTACACACGTGGAGCAGTGGGCAGTTGTCAACAGCACACAGGGAGCAGTGTAGTAGGATGGTACCTTGATTAAGGGTGCCTCAGTGGTACCCAGGGTGGGACTTGAACCTGCTAGATTCTGTTAGGGCAGTATACTTACCACTAGGCCACCACTGCTTATTTTAAAGTAAATAATTAAACTTTTTAGATGTTAAATATTTCAAGCAATTTAGGAAAATTAAAAGATTAAATAATATACTGTAATTGTCTGTTTGTCTATTAATAGGTATTTGTGGTCAATTTACCTCAAAATTGGATCAACATCTTTGAATTTTGAATTCTGCATATTAATTTATTGCTTTTTCATTCTGGATATTGATTATATCCGGATGATATCCTATATATTGATGATATAGAGCTTTCTCTACCATTTTAGAATAATCTACATGACGTTCATGACATATTCATCATTCTGGACCCATCCTAAAAAGTCCTTCTTCTACTTTCTGCTTTAAATATTGAAGCTGAAATCTATGAAGCATATTGTACTAGAATAAATGCTGCAAAGGGTAAAACTATAATTTGTTTTATTTTGCCACCGCTATTATAACTGCGGTTTATGATAAATGATTACCTTAGTTTCTTTAAATGATCTTATATATCATTATGATGATTAATATTAATTCTATCATTATGCCATTAATAGAGTTTCTGTGTTTTAAAAGGTATGCCTTAGAGTAATCTCACTCATTTTTCTCCAGATTGCTTCTAAAGCTGGACCCATCTCCTGCAGATTTTGAAGTGGATACTGTAGATATTTTTGGCTTCCCCTGGGTAAATGAAACCGCACTGGTTGAGTCCACTAAACTTCTGTTTGGCTTGTTCAGGTGAGTGTGCGCAGATTGTGTGTTTGGAGCTTGGCCACACTGTCTGCTGACTGAGAGAGTTCGCTAATTTCACAATCTGTTCACTATTTCAGACAAAAAGTGTTCAGACTGGAAACTCTGGTACAGTCCAGCTCACATGATTTTGGTAAGCAGATTACGATACTTTTCAACCTGGAGACTTACCTGTAATGTCTGTAATGCAAACCTAGAGTAAAGCATTTTTTAAATGTAATTATACAATTAATATTGTCCACAAACCATTCTTTAAGTGACTAGTTTGTCTTCAGTATCAATTATGATCAATTATGGGCAGTGGTGGCCTAGTGGTTAGGACGCTGCCTTTGGGACTTGTAGGTCGCAGGTTCAAGTCCTGGCCCGGGCACTACTGAGGTACCCTTGAGCAAGGTACCATCCCATTACACTGCTCCACGGGCGCTGTTGATAGCTGCCCGCTGCTCTGCGTATGCACGTGTGATGGGTTAAATGCAGAGGTCACATTTCGTTGTGGTGGTTGAGTGTGTTCACAATGACAAATATTCACTTTCATTCATGATTATATAACAATATGATAGTTTTGAATGTAATGCCAGCATCACTTTTCAAAAAAAGGTCAACAGAAGACTGGATGTTATTAAATGCTAAAAAATGTTCCATCTGGTGGAACATCTCACGAATAATCAGGTTAAAAGGCAACATGAAAAGTTATAAAAAAAAAAAAGAGGATCCCCCAAGGGTAAGGGTCAAACACCTTTAAGGAACACTCTCTGTCATCCAGATGTCCTTTTCCGGGAATGTCTTGCTTTTTTCAACAAGACAATGTCAAATTGCATTCTTCACATATTACAAAAGGATTGCTCGGTAGTACAAGAGTGGGTGCTGAACTAGCCTGCTTGCAATTAGCGTGTTGAAAACATTTGGCACATCATGAAATGAAACATATGACACTAAGATCCTGAACTGTTGAGCAGATGAACTCCTATATCAGGCAAGAATAGGAGAACAATTCACTTTCAGAACTCCAGCAATTGCTCTCCTCAGTTCCCAAAAGATTACATAATGTTAAAAGAATAAATGATATAACACCGTGGTAAGTATGCCCCTGTCTCAGCTTTTGTGTAATGTGTTGCATGCATCAAATTCAATATGTTTTCCAAAAAAAAACCAAAAAACATTTCTTAATTTTAACATTTTATGTTATGTCTGTAATATTTTCAAATAAATATAGAGTTTGCATGATTTGCAATTTATTGTGCTACTTTTATTTTCATTTTACACAGTGTCCTTTACACAACTTTTTTGGAAATGGAATGATATCTGCAGGTAAATTTTTAATTTTTGCTCAAGGGTACCTTAGTAGTGCCTGGGCCGGGACTCTAACCTGTGACCTTCAGGTCTAAAAGTCATCGTCCTTACCACTAGGCCACCACTGCCCACACTAGGCCACCACTGCCCACAATTGAGTACAATTAAGTACAATATTTTAACCTAATCTTGTGGCTGTTGTCAGCAAGACCTATGCACTCTATAACATGGATGGGTCAAATTCAACCCAAGGTAACTACTTTTTAAACATACAAGTCTGATGTAACCTGTGATCATGTCTTGTAGATCAGGCAAGGGGTCTTCATTATGAAGCAGAGGACCTGAGACAGCAGTGTGTATTGTTCCTTACATACATTAAAGTCTTCATTTACAGGTAAATTTATGTTTCTGTAGCTAAACACAAGTTAAGTTCTTTTTCTTTTTAATAGCATACAAGGAATGTTATTACACAAATTATTGTTTATTTGCAATTTTTTACATACTTCATATAAAATGCCACACGAACACATTTTCATTGTAGTTTTTTTGTTTGTTTTCAATTTCCATTATGCTAAATTGAACAAATAAACATAAACAAATTTGTTGTTCTCTTTAGGTTCTTGGAGGTTCTACAGCCTGAAGATACAGGCTTTGTACACCCATACTCTGAGCTTGAAGCAAATCTGCCCTCTACATTAGTGGAAGAGCTGTTTGGCATCACACTGCTTATTGGCCGGATCAAAGACCTTCCTGCTAATGTTCAGAGTTCACTGAACATTCACCACCAGGGAAAAGTACAGTATTTGCAGTAGCAAATTTCTCTCATGTAATAATATAAACTGAATAAATATAATAACAAAAAATAGAATCTGAATTTAAAAATTCAACATCTGATTTAGTCAGTTGAAAATAAATTGTTTCCTATCTAATCTTTAGCCTTGTAGCTTCAGTTTAAATGTAAGGAAGCTTCAGACTATCTGTGCATAATATTTTTTAGTTTTTCTCTGGAGCTACAAGGCTAAAAATCGACAGAAGAACAGATAAAACTGTGACTTAAGGATGACCGTGTCACTGTTTTCAACTCTGCAATGTATTTTTGTCAATTTGTATTGATTACAAGGTGTGAAATGTGGTCAGAAACCATACCAGCAAGTATTTGTGAGGATTGTGTGTTTGTGCACTTGAAAAAATGAAAAGTGAAAATTGAAAAATTACATCTGTTCTTTGCAGCTTTTCCCTCCTTCCTGGCATTTGTTACACCTGCACCTGGACATCCACTGGGCTGTGCTGGAGATACTACACCTCTTGGGCCAGAAAATGATGGGTAAGTGTCATTAAAGAGAGAATTTATTCAAAAAAAGTTAATAAATTTGAGCTGTTAAAACGTCTTCGGATTAATCGACTTAAGAACTGTGAAAGGACCTGCTGTGGTCATCTTTTACACTTCTGAAGCCCAAAAAGCAAAAAGTGTCCAGTACCTAGAAAAGCATTTTTCATGCCTAAATGTAAGCTATATATCAACATAGTGGGCAGTGGTGGCCTAGTGGTTAGGACACTGCCTTTGTGACCTGAAGGTCACAGGTTCGAGTCCTGGCCCGGGCACTACTGAGGTACCCTTGAGCAAGGTACAATCCCACTGCACTGCTCCCCGGGCGCTGTTGGTAGCTGCCAGCTGCTCCACGTGTGCACGTGTGATGGGTTAAATGTAGAGGTCACATTTCGTTGTGGTGCTTGAGTGTGTTCACAAT
>JBBPDA010000041.1:29808264-29821785 GCA_037974385.1 Arnoldichthys spilopterus | reverse complement strand
GGGGTCAGAACACACAGTGCAGCACAGTCAGAGCTGCTCCAGCAGCAGGAGGGACCAGCTCAGCGTGAGGCAGGTGGTGCTAATGTTATGGCTGATCGGTGTAAGCGACGCACTGAACGGGAGTCTCCAGGAGCAGGACGGCATTTCCTCTTAGCAGGAATGTTCGTCTATAATCTGATTTTTCTGACCAGGTTCTGGCACGTGAAAGGGGCCATCTGGCATTGTGAACACACCCACATCCACACATATCAACAGCACCCGGGGAGCAATGGTACCTGGGCTGAGGCTTGAACCTGTGACCCTCTGATCACATGGGCAACCACTGATTTACCACCATGGGGGGTTAAACTGGGCTGGGCCACATAGGGCTGCAGTGCCTGGGGGCCACATTTTGCCAAGAGCCATTGCATTCCCATTGCTTTTGGAAAGACCTGCGCACCCCCGCCCCAGTCAACAGACCCCACCCCCACCACAACACCAGTTTAACCTGTTCACCACTACTTTCCCAATGGCAGGCTCCGGTTCTCTAATGGTGTGGAACAGAAACTGAAGGTCTGACGTCTGGTTCCATTCACCACCATTGAGAAGAACCCAAGGACCTCTGAAATGACCAAGTTCACATTGGTCAATTTGTCACTGGGCCCCTGTACACAAGTAACCGCTGCCGCCTCTTTAAACTGAAGATCATTCTGATATTTTTCCCTTTGTTTGTTGTCGCTATCCGGTGTCGACCAGAGCAGGACAGGTTCCCCAAAACCTTGGGTTCTCCCAAAGTTCCTTACAACCGCTTAGGGAGTATTTCCTCAGCCCAGGTGCCGTTGGTCTCGCTCATTCGGGGCTAAAATGAGCTACAGAAATACAACAGACTTGACTTAAACCCCCCGGAACAACTCCCCAACCATCTCAACCTCTGAAACCGAGGAATCTATGGAAAACCGTGAGGAATTCCTCCGTAAGTATGGAAGGAAAGCCAGTGCGCACAGTGAGAGAGTCCACTGCAGAAGCTCAGTGCGGCTCTTATGAGGCTCTTCCTGCTAAACACATAAACAAAGCCACATCCTGGACGCTCCTCGTTCAGCGAAGCAGGAAAAAACACCAAAGCGCTTCAGGGAAAAAGCACTAGAACCTCGGAACAGGTTCGGCTGGAGATCAGATCAGCTGGACCTGCCTGAGAAGTTCTCAGAGCGAGACTGGCCGTTTAGAAGCGATTCTCAGATCCCAGAGATCTTTCCAGCATGAAGCCTCAACACTGCAGGACGTTTTGGGGGGAAAAACCCTTACACTCACCACTTCTTCCCAGTGAGCTGAAGACGGATTCCCACCAGCAGCGGTTCTCCAGAGCCTTGATGGAGGAGCTGGAAGCGTAAAGGTTCCCCCAGAGCCAGCTGTGCACTAGTGGAGGGAGTGTGTGTGTGTGTGTGTGTGTGTGTGTGTGTGTGTGTGTGTGTGTGTGTGTGTGTGTGTGTGTGTGTGTGTGTGAACACCACCCACTCAGCCTCTCTCTGCTTTTCCTCTCGCGCTCTTCCTTCCTCTTGGGAGCGCACGAGACGGTTTGAAGATAAACACACAATAAAGCAAAAAAAGCCCCAAAAACCAACCTCCACGTCACCAGAGCTTCCTCTACTCTACAGGACCGTGTTTACACTCCGCTCGAGCTCCTCGGCCATTGCGTCTACCTGTCCACCTACCTACACTTCCGAATACCGGCACACCTGAGAGAGCCGTGACGTCACGGGGCGGGAAAACTCTTCTTTTTTTAAACTTTTTTTTTTTTTTAGCCTAATTCCCCCTGTAACACTCTGCACTGAGTCTGTCAGAGTCGGTCTTGCTTCTTAAACCACAGTAGCTCTTCTGTGATCAGACCAGACGCGCTAGCCTGCAGTGTTGGGCGCATGGATACTGAAACATGGCAGATAATTATCTTCTAGAATATAGATATTAAAATATAGATATTCGACTAATTCGGGGGGTAAATGTGTAGTGTATCGTGAACGTGAGCACAGTGGACAGTAACCGCGTCACCGCGATCTCGTCTACGGGATCCCAGTCGGTGGGAACTACTTTTTCTTGCGCCGGTCACTGTAACGTGCGTAATGCGGCTGTAGAAACGCGTAAGCGATTTCACATCTAGATTATTTTTTTACCTCCTAGTAGCATAAAAGTAGAGAAAACACTAATTTATCGCGATATTTATCAGAATAAGAAAAGAACATGAACAGACCGCACTCCGGTTCGCACATGCGCAGTTCACTCTGGTCGCTCAATTGCCAACAATGGAGCTGCTCCAGTTCCACAAACACACCAGAGTGAAACAGAACGTGGCGAGGCGAACTGGGGAGGGAGCAGCTGCTGCGAAGGTGAGACGGTTCTCTGGCGTGAAGCTTGTTTTGCATCACGGAAATGAAGGTTGCAGGTTCGAGTCCCTGGGCACCACTGAGGGTCCATTGAGTAAGGTACCGTCCCACTACACTGCTCCCCGGGTGCTGTTGGTAGCTGCCCACTGCTCCACGTGTGATGGGTTAAATGCAGAGGTCACGTTTCACCTGTGGTGCTTGAGTGTGTTCACAATGACAGTCACTTTCACGTCACTGTGTAGTCAGACTGCTTTCAGGAAGATCTGATCTGATCATCTGTACATAAGTAAAGTTCACAGTCATTAAACCAAAAGGCTTAAACTCAGAAATTCATGTTAATAGTTCAACAATTAAAATTTTTCCAATTATTGTAGGATTGAAAATTTTTTAAAATACATTTACATAAAATTCACAACTGAAGAGTTTTCACAAGCAGCCTCAGACACTAAAAATTCAGTAGAGGTGAAAGGCCTCTGGAGCTGCAGTTCAGTCCAGGACTGGGCTTAATCCAGTGCTCACTACGCACTAGAAACTCCGTGGACTCAGGGTTCTGCCAGCTGACTCCACTAGAGGGCAGCAAAGGCACAAACAAAGTCCAGGTCAACTCCAGTATGGAATAGATCTACACAGGGAAGGGAAACAAATTTGGAAAGGAGACAGAAGACGGTTTATATCTGGTTTTATCACAGATCCTTTATTTTCAAAAACAAAACGAAAAAAAAAGAAAAAAAAATCCACATTCCTCAGGTAAAGAGTTCGGAAACAAAGTGAGACAGAAGGAGAGAGAGGCAGAGTCTGGTACAGCTGCTGCAGCCCAGTGAGGGCGGATTATACAGACACATTCAGACATTAGCCGAGCTTTTCTACAGCGGCGCGCGGTCCCCACGGTAACAGCTGCTGCGGTGGTTTATCGAGGAGGAGGAGGAGAGAACACATCTATCCAAACGGGTTTACTCAGATGGAGCTGGGCCTTCAGTAAGAGTAGAGGAGTACAGGGGGATTAAATGTGGATAACCCATGGCACCCGAGCACTTTTAAAAAGAGGAGGGGGGAGGGGGTAAATTTGGGGACGGTTGGGGGGGGGTGGGGTTGGTGGTGGTACTGCAGCAACCATGACGAGGAGGGTTGGCTGGTACCCGTCCATGAGGTTCTTCAAGATACATCTAAAAAGAAGGGAAGAAGAAGGAAAACAATTTTTTAGCATTAGATCATATCGTTAGGCAGGTGGTGCTAATGTTACGGCCGAACGGTGTGAGTGTGTCCCTCCTGCTGCTGGAGCAGCTCTGACTGTGCTGCACTGTGTTCTGACCCCTTTCTATCAGTCAGAAAGAAAACATCCTTACTGCCCCCACAGGTCACATACAGTACTACAGTCTGGACTGTCTTGATTACTGCCCCCCACAGGTAAACACACTGAATTACAGTCTGGACTGTCTTGATTACTGCCCCCCACAGGTAAACACACTGAATTACAGTCTGGACTGTCTTGATTACTGCCCCCCACAGGTAAATACACTGAATTACAGTGTGGGCTGCAGGTTGGAGTAGAACAAAGAGAAATGAATGTAAATGTAAGGTCATATTGACTCAGTCAAGCTACAAAATGCAGAGGAGCTCAGCGCTCACTCGAGTTGAAAGCCCGTGTGGACTGGGTCATATAGGTCAGTGTGAATGGTCTGGACTAAACAGCTGTAGGCTGCAAACTGTACATTCATTAAACGGTCATGTCTCTGTGTTAAGGGCCCTTTAAGGTTCTGAAGAAAAGCAGTTTATACGGAACGTGTTGAGACGAGCGCAGACAAGCAACTCCTCTTCCTGTAAATGCTGTTGCCACTGATAGGCTAGTATTGTGTAAATTAGACACTATAGTAGAGTAATCAAGCCTTTTTACTAGAAACGGCAGTAAAGAACCGCTCCTGAACTTCGGGCGTGGGAGTATAAAAGAGCTCAGTTTTCGAGCCTGAGGAATCTTGCTGTTCCAGTCTTCCATTCAGGAACCCATTCATAAAATCAAAGACCTCATGGAGCAAAAGCACAATGCTGGGTCACTGCTAGTAAAATACACAGAGTGCAAGAACATTGCAAAAGCCCTGAGAAAACGAAGGTCTTTAGAAGTTGGAATTCTGTATTCCTCATTTCCCTTGTAGCTCACCGAAACAAGGCAGAAACCGGATTCTGTGGAGGGTCCAGACTGCAAACCTCCAAACCAGCCGACATGTTTAACCCTTCAGTGTTCTGGTGTTCAGTTGTGTGGTCGAGCCCAAATATAAACACTCATGGAGCTTAACTCAACCGGACTGTTCCATCACTGCCACTAGGTTTAGGTCAGTTATGGTTGAAATCAACTGGACATTCGATCAGTTGACCTTCTTAGCTTCCTCACCACACGTTAGACCAAGGCTAACACGAACACACATTTGAGGAAGCTCTATGGATTCCCCCAGAGAAGCTTTAAGAGAATCCAAGAATCATCTGATTTTCCATAATTTCTTCATCTATTCAGAGCTTCGCAGTAAAAACTTGATGGGCGTATTTAAAAAATAAAAACAAATTAAATAAATTTAAAAATGGGTTCAATACTAAGGGGTCATTTTAAATAAATAAACTTTATTATTTATTGCCCAAATTAATATAAAATGCAAAGAAAACATTCATTTTCAATTTTTCAATTCAATTTTGAAAAGTTAACATTTAGAATTTTTTTGCCACTGATGGAAAGACATTTTAAAGTGCAGAAACTGTTTGTGAGGGTTTGAATATAAAGACACTTCAAATACGTACAGCTGGCGGGCCGGGCTCCATACCGCCGCATGATCTGATCTTGTGTGAATTTAACAAACGACTCGTATTGTTCTGCAATGAAAAAGAGAAACAGGGATGAGCTGCAGATGCGACTGGTTCACAAACACTTTATCTACAGACCAAAATCACAGCAGACGCACAAACGATGGGTTCAATCCTCCAAACTCAAAAGGACGGTTAGGATTTTTCAGAAAAAACTCTGAATAAAGAACGAAGTCAATAGGATTCGTTTCAGAAACACAAACAAACAAACGAGGCTGAATAATCATATAAACAATAAGATTAAGCTTTTATTACGGTTCCTGAATATGAAAGTAGACCTTCAGAAGCAATGCAGCTGAATCATGACCTTCAGGGTCAGATGTGTGTGTGTCAGAATTCCTCTTTACCTGCCAGTTTTGTGTTCAGGATCTGCTCGTACTCCTCACGGATTTTCTCTTCATGGTCTTTGAGGAGGCGCTCACACAGGTAGCCCACCTGCCGCAGCGTAAACGTGGGCTGGTCCTTCTTCATCGACGAGGCACCTGAAAAGAAACACACTCCTGTATTAGGTTCTGTCCTCATAATGTCGCAAATTTCAAACACTTGAAGAGCTGAAATTTAATCCGCCGTGTTACAATCCAGACATTTGGGATCTGGATTTTTCGATGCCCTTTCAAAAGCACCAGAAATTAAACCTTAATTTATCAATAAACCACTGACCTGAGGGCGAGTTGGGGGAGGAGATGACGGGACAGGGACTCGATCCCTCAGCAGTGCCACATGCCTCCGTCTGGTTGAAGGCCCCCTCCAGCTGCCGCCGCCGTTGGTAGCGGCTGTACTCCTGCCGGATGTTCTGGAAGATCTGCTCTGTAGGGTCGAGAAGAACGGAAAAATCCTTGAAGCAACGACGCCGGTGTGAGAAAACCTTTTTAAAATGATTACAAACATAAAAAGCTCTCGACTTTAATTAAACCAAGATTTTATTCCAATTAAATTGGACCATTTTTGCAGCTTGTGTCCCGTTGAAACAATTATCACCCTTTATATTTATTATTTTATAATTTTAATAAAGTTTACTAAGACTAGGGGGAAGCAACCTGATGATTTTACATGGGATTAATCTTGAAGTTGACAATCTGCCATTCGTAGATCTTGTGACCACGCCCTCCTACTGAGGTTCTCTGTGGAGAATCCAGGCCCGAGCCCTAAATAAGGGAGTCAAGGGCGCCTGAGGTGAGGAAACCCCAAGCTGGGGGAAGAAACCTTGGGCGGAACCAAGACGCAGAACCCATCCTTCTCTGGTCGATAGCAGAACCAAAAGAAAGGCAACAGCAGCTAAAATCCTACAGCTTGGAGCAACAGATCTAAACGAGCCTAGGACGAGTTCTCATGGGATACGGAGCCCAATGATGGGCGTTAGTCAATGGCTAGAAATAACTGGATTAGCGCGAAATGCTCTCTTTTCACTTCGGATTGTGTGGGTTTGCATTCACTATCTTTCCCCATTCGAGCTCTGACCACCCGAAAAACCTGTTCTCACATGCTATTGGCTGTTAATTACAACCTGAAGCTGAAAGAGAAAGTTCCTCTCTTGGAATGTAAGAGGAGAAGAGAGTAATTCCGAGAAACACCACATTTCATGTCAATTTTATTTCAATAGTGAAAGTGACCACAACAAAATGTGACCTCTGTGTTTTACCCATCACACATGGAGCAGTGGGCAGCTACCAAACAGCACCCAGGGAGCAGTGTAGCGGGTGCCAGCTTTACAGAGTCCGGGTCCATGTCCAGTCAATAGCGACAAGGAAAAGAACTCCCTAAGCTGTAATAGGAAACCTTGGGAGGAACCAAGGATCAGCAGGGGAACCCATCTTCCTTTGATCGACACCAGATAAGACAAAAGTAAACCTCAGTTTCCAGTGGCAGCAGCAGTTCCTTGTGTACAGATGCTGCAATGACTTTGGATCACTTCGGTGAAACATAGGGCTGGTCACATGGGTTCGCTACCCCAAGTCCTTCATTCCATCTGCCATCAGGCTGTACAACACCTCAGTCAACTTAACACACTGGGCAGTGGAGTCCAGTGGTAATGTCCTCCTCACTGGGACCTGAAGGTCCTAGCCCAGGCACCACTGAGGTACCCTTGAGTAAGGCACCATCCCACTACACTGCTTTATAGCCAGTTCCCCAATAGTGGATCAATAAAGTACTATTCTATTCTCCTCAGAAGGAGCAAGTGGGTTCCACTGGTAAAAAACCTCCATCAGAAACAGGATACCAGGGTCAGCCCGGTCCAGACAGCAGAATTAGAAAGGACCACTGGTATCTCAACACAGGTGTGAGAGATCGTCATTGTGATCACACCACAGCATAACAAAATGTTCCACTCGTCCCCGTTTCAACAAGTCTTTTACTCTCTATCCATACCGCTCACTTACACGTGGTCCTCACCTGCGTGTTCAGGTCATATCCTCACCCTAACCCAACTTTAGGTTCGGTAAAGGGGTGTGCAACTCCGGTCCTTGAGGTACGGGGTCCAACGCAGCTTGGCTGTATCCCTGCTCAAACACCTGGGTCAGCTCACCTGTTCTGGTCTTTGAGGGAAACTACCAAACTGTGCTGGATACCAGCCCTCCAGGACCGGGTTTGGACACACTGGAAGTAAACGTACTCATCATAACAGACTAGACCACATCCTTGTGACAATGTGTGTATAGAGGACATGGTTAAACCCCCACACCTTTGAAATGTGATTTAAAACAAAGGTGAGAGCTGGTTTTGCCTTTCGCCTGCTTCTGTGGTTTAAAGCGATCTATATATGGACACGGAATCTAGGCAACGGGCCTGAAACACCATCCTGACTTCATCCTCTGCTCTAGAAAAAAGTGGGCCAGGTCTCATTCCCAGGGTCATGACTCTGATTAGCTGAAAAACACCAGAAATCAATGAGTATTTTTGGTACATGGTAATTCCTGGATGAAGGGCAGGTAAACAGCATAACAATGTTCACTCATACTCTCTAAATATCACTTCTACGTAGATTAGCTGCAGACAGAAAGTACCACACATACACTAGGGCTGTGCTACATCGTTTGGTCCATGATCTACCAGCACTGTTCCTCCTCATGATGAGAATGTATCAGAGCGATCCTGAGGAGATCACCGACGGGTTCACACTCGCACCATCTCACACATTTACACTATTTAATCATAATTCACATGTTTACAGAAGTGTTTTTACAATATTTCCCTTTGCTCTTCCAGGGGTTCAGCTATGCTTTTTGATTTTCAGTGAAATTTTAAACTGAATAATTATTTTCACCGCTCTGTATCGTCCTTAACTGGTGGTGTAGTACAGAGGTCTTCACATCTAGACTTCGAATCCAGATTCTGCTCCTAGATTCTGTAATTACCAGTAGATGTGACTCTACAAGGCCATTCAGCCCCATCAACAGTTCAGTAACTACTGGTAAGTACAAAATCCAGGAGCGGATTCTGGACTCAGGGTCCAGACATGAAGGATTCAATTTTAAGGTTTGGGTTTGCATGACTCTTAGGACTCTGGGGCCAAAGAAAGTGGCAAATGTCATTATCACCCATCCCTTCCACATTGTACCCAGACTTAACTTACACACTGCTGACATCTTTCTCCACTTAGGAGCTCTTGAATACTTACATTTATCAGGAAAAACAATACAGGAACACCGGAGTTTCCCTACATTCATTTGGCTCCCAGAGCAGCACATCAGCCCTTTAACTTCATGGTCGGTACCAACACGAAAGCAAAAGTAGCAGCAGAACAGTAAAATTTAGCCTCTGCCTTGTAGAGCAGAAACCTAATGACCCTTCGCGTTGTACATAAACACAGTGATCCAAATATTTGCTAGGCACAGCATTATCATTATGGATTTAAATGTTGACGCACTAAGAAGCAGGTCACCTGAAGCAGCCTGGGACGCGCACATCTGTGTCAAAACGCTGTGAAAGTGGAGACGTCAATGTGATGCAACCCAGGAACATTTTCCCCTTCGCTCCAGAGGGTCGTGCAGTGACTCACTTGTTGGATGCAGACAAGGTTATAATACAGTCTGCCAACGCGAGAGGCTTGGTATATAGTATAAGGAGGACTACAGCGTTTGACCTAGTTGACCTGAAAATATTAATCATTTTACATTTTAACAGAATTTTAGTATTTTTGTTGTACTCAATTTAATATAAAGTGCAATAATAATGTTCCATTTGAAAAAAAACAAAACATTATGATGACTGAGACTGAAAGTTGCTTTACACTCGCCTCAATCACTACACCAATATGCTCTTGGTTATTTCTAGTTTCATTTTGGCCTATTTGTTTTAATTCATTTACTTATAATATTGTTGTAAGGTGTCCTGAGTGCCTTGAAAGGGTGCCTATTAATAATAATAATAATAATAATAATAATAATAATAATAAATGTTATTACCCTTACTCATGGCTGAAAGATTTGAGATAAATATCCATTGCCATATTTTTCCAAAAATTACATTTAGCAGTTTAATTGCAATTTAAATACAATTAACTGCTTTAAATTAAAGATATTAACTGGAATTAATTACACACTGGTATCGGATCAGTGCTCAGTATTGGCCTACACCCAAAGCCCAGGTATGGGATCGGTACTCTGTCCCCAGTTGTTTTAACTGTTGGAACTGCAGTTTAACTAGAGATCAAATTTAAAGTGCTTATGAAGACTGAAAACCTGTAGACATTACAAAATCAGCAACCCTCCTCAATGTTCATTGCAGTCTGACTGACCGCAACGCACTACAGGAAGCATATTATATACAGGGCTTTTATTGCGTTGTACAAAATGAGAAATCTGTAGAACTGATTGAACCTTAAAAGCTGAGGGATGATGTGATCGAGCAATATAAGAGGAAACCACAGAAGATGCATTGGTTCCATTAGTAAGTTAATTGAATGGTTACATTAGTCAGTTTAAGAAATCATCAGTTGCAGTTCTCCAATTCACAGGCCTTTGACCTGGACTTCTCCTGGTCCAGCTTATTTCCACATTTCCCATACTCTTAACACCCACGTCAACCCATGAAGAGCTTGTTATGGAAATAAGCTGTTGTACAAGGTGTTAAAGAAAGAAAACACAATGCACAGGGCAGAACAAATGCCAGGAACAGTGCTGGAACTACAGTTCTGATCCGCCAGGTTGTTCTCCATGATTGATTGTTCTCAAGGCAGTAAAGCCCTGTACGTGTTTAAATTGCAATAGATTAGCACAAATCAAGCTATGCGACCTCACCCGTTGCAACGTTTAACAAGCAATGAAAAGAGCTTCATAAACATTTAGTGATGCACGGATTCACTTTATTTACCTGCAGATTATAGAGGACAGATCTGCTTAAATGCAACTAAAACCACCAACTGCATATTTCACCATACGCGAGAATGAAAAGCAGTTAATCTATTACGCCAAGACCCAAAAACAGGTAAACACAGATATGCAGCAGCTGAACAGCCTTAGCAGGCCATGTGAGAACATGTGATCATCTGTATTGATCCACTGGTGCCTAAGCCACAGGCCAGGGCTTCCCAAACGGGTGGGGTAGCTGCATTTCAGAGCTCCACAGTCTCTCTGGCTTCTCTAGAAACACGACCATAAAGCACAGTACAAAGAAACGGGGCCACACAGAGACAAACACACACTTCAGACAAAAGAGAGCAGAGCCTTTCTACTTGTGTCTTCTCGAGGTTATGAAATCACAACAAAAATCAGCCGTTAAACGACATTAAACGTCTGTTTTCGACCAGGACAGTTGATTGTAAAGTTGCCTCGGCCTTTTCCAGCGAGGCACCAACTGTCTGCTTCAACCTATAATGAAGAAAAAACCCCCAAAACAAACAAAAGGAACCAAAAATAATTGTTATGATCATTACTAAGCTGGAAATAAAGCCCGGTATGCATTAGTTCTGGTACCACTAAGCTGTATTTGGTCTTATCATCGAATAAAATGAAGAAATAAACCCAAAGTCGCGCAACTGAGGTAATTTAACGAACGGCTGAACACAGTGTTAGCCGCTGCTAAATGGCTAGCTTTGTTTATTTTTCTATTTTTATCTTTTCACAACCCTTGTTAGCTTTAAATGTTCCCCTTTTCTTACTTTATTTTTCCTGGAACCTTCGACTTAATTTGCTAGCCCCGGTTTTAATCAACATGACTACTTTAAGTTGTTTTTGTTTCCGTTTTAACGCCATTTAAAGGGCAACGCTAACGGTTAGCTTAACTTAAGCTAGCACGGTTAGCTTATCGCGGAGTCGGATCAATTTGGCTATAAATCGATATTAGAAATAAGGGTGCGTGCTTATTAGAACACTGATATTCGTGGACAAAATATGGTTTGTATGTTGACTGGAAACTGAATATTAAAGTGGGTGGCATAAAGGGGACGAGGTCAGTTATTAGCTTAGCTTTACACGGAACCCACGGCTAACGGAACCCATTTATGGGCGAATTTACACCAAAATATTCGATTTAGCCGATTGTCGGCTAGAAAATGTTAAGCAGCAGGGAATGGTGAGTATGTAGGGATTCTGTTGGTACAACTGAACGCACTGAAAGTGTTATATTTCAAGTGTCTTCATTGTTTTCTCCTGTAAATCCGTTTTCCTCTAAAATGGAGTCGCCGTCCCCTCAGCTAGAGCTAAATCAGAAACAGCGTTGGTTCCCTTTTTTTACTGCGGGTTTGTTCCCATGTTCTGCTCGACAATGACAGCAGTTGATACAGTGGGTGGTCGCGATTTCTCACACACACACGAAAACACCCCATAGTGCCTTAAAAAAACGAAAACGCGACATTGCTTCGCTGCCCGACCACAACCCATCGACGCCGATTTACAGCCAAACCTCTTCTGTCCTCCCAGGCTCAAATTCCTTCGTTGTTTTCCAACGAAGCCACATTTAGAGGATTATTTTAGCACAGCGGACGCATGCAAACAGTCGTGAGTTTGATTTAAAGAGTTTTAACACATCAAAGATCTAGATTTCGCCCTTACACACCCAGGCCGCGAAGGAAAAGTGAGATTTAAGCAGTTAGCATCGTGCGCTTAGCCAGAGCTAGCTACCCCCCTCGGCCTCATCCCAGGAGCCTCCAATACATGTGGCGTTTCTCACCTGGAGTTAACCTATGCTCTCCTCCCACGGGCTGTGGGGAATTTGGGTTCGGCGGGGTCTCTATAGGCGGCCGGAGGCTGCATCTCTGCGGGGACGGCGCGGCCGGGCTCCCGGGCAGCGGATTGCACCTTCGCCGCTTGGGAGACTGAGGACTGAGGAGGGCCTCGAACTCCATGGATCGTTTTAACGTAGCACCACAGGCCATGGCTACTGAAAAAAGGAAACGACAGCCGAATCGGGGCGCGTAGAAACTGCCTAGGCGTTCGGTCGAAAATACCAAATACCTGGCCTTGGACTGCCTTTCACTCCCGTAGGCTTTCTTTATCAGCTCACGCTGAACCTCCCCCTCCTACTCTCACCCGGTTTGTATTTTCCATCTGCCAATCTCGGGTCACAACGCCGAGACGTCACAATGCCGGACTGTACCATGTCGCCCACAGAGGGGAGCGTTTCCTCTGTAAAGCGTTGAGAGTGAACACCACAGTACAGTTATGCTTTATATGTATAAGGAAAGGCAAATAATATAATATAATATATAGTATAACTGTCAGCATCCATGTTACATTAAGCAGTATTTCCTAGTTAGTTAGTTTGAATGTAAACATAATTGTTTTTGCATCATAACTGTTTCTTCATCCATTATGGCATTTCTCAGTTTCAGAAGGCCTTGTCTTTTCCAATCCAGTGGATAAGGAAAGAATGTTATAATTTGTATGTAAAAATGTATGTAATTTATTCATTCATAATAAATGAACATTGTACATGTTCAACAAGGTACATAACCAAGCCAGCAATGTGCACTTATGCCTTGTTAACACTACACGATTTTAAGGCTCTTAAGTGCTTGATTGGGCACAATTCCATGTTTGATCTAAGATTAATAATTGCCATGTACGAACAATACAGAGCAGACTTCGTCTCTGACCAGATGTCTAGCCTGATAAACATCATATCACTGCAGACCCCAGTATCCAACCCAATCACATCACTGCAGACCCCAGTATCCAACCCAATCACATCACTGTAGACCCCAGTATCCCACCCAATCACATCACTGCAGACCCCAGTATCCAACCCGATCACATCACTGCAGACCCCAGTATTCCACCCAATCACATCACTGGGGACCCCAGTATCCAACCCGATCACATCACTGCAGACCCCAGTATCCCACCCAATCACATCACTGCAGACCCCAGTATCCCACCCAATCACA
>JBBPDA010000041.1:29792755-29808164 GCA_037974385.1 Arnoldichthys spilopterus | reverse complement strand
ATCAGGGAAGCTGTGGAACACTCTCCCTATAGAGATCAGGGAAACTGTGGAACACTCTCCCTATAGAGATCAGGGAAACTGTGGAACACTCTCCCTATAGAGATCAGGGACACTGTGGAACACTCTCCCTATAGAGATCAGGGAAACTCACTAAATATTTTTAAAAGAAAGCTGAAATCATATCTCCTCACTCTTAGACACTTTTTTTAATGTATTTATTAATGACTAATATTTCATTGATTTATTATCCATTGTATTTATTATTATTATTTTATGCTCCTCACATTTATTTAACCTTAATCAATGTTATGTTTTATTTTATATCAATGCTTACTTTATTTTTTTTTAAATTATTTTAATTATGTAAGATATGTACTGTTTATGTTATGTTTATGGTGAGCTGATTTGTTTTATGCTTTACTCTATTGCTTATTTAAATGTTTTATTAGTTTAATTTTGTAATCTATTCACTGTTAAACACTCTGAGTTGCTTATTATTATTATTATTATTAATATTAATATTATTATTAATTTTTGAGAGACTTGTTTCCTGGACAGTGACAGCATTTAAGTGTTAAATATTCCTTATAACTACATTTATGCTCCTTTGGGGAAAAAGATCTTGAAAGGGGGGGGGGGGGGGTGTCACACTCTGGCGTGCAGGCAGGTGGAGTTCCCCAATGTAACGAATCTGAATAAAACATGTCAAACCACATGGTGCTGGTCACTCATAGGTCACAGCCCTGTCCACTGATCCACTTTCTGCCCTTAAGGGACCTGCCTTTTAGATACTAAGGAACCAGCGCAACCGTCAGCAAGTAAACGCTAGAGTGTTAATCTGGTTTAGTCCACCTGTACCTGTCGCCGCACCTCCACTTTTACATATTTTCCTTTACTCTTCCGCAGAGGAATCGAGTGTTTTTCCTTCTGTATTGCTTTTATTGTATTTCTCACTCCCCTTTGTATACACACAGTCATTACCCCTCGGTGTGTGTGAGCGAAGAGCGGCTCGTCCAATTACAGCCCTTGCCTCTCTATTCATCTCCAAAATGGGCTGCAACAAATCAATAGTGCTGGGGAAAGCGGTTTTATATAGGCAGTTATGAACTCATAAGCTACAGTACGTCTCATTCATTTCAGCGGCAGCTGAGACCTCATACCAGCGGCCCCTCCCTCGCTGCGAGCCCTGCAGGGACCATTATGAGAATCATAAATAATACGAGCTAATGAGATATGAATTGATTACGTGGGGAAAAGCCTGACGCTTTCCATCCATCACTCTAAATGATGTTTAACAATGGATTACCAGCCAATAATTCCCCCAATATGAGATTAAATAAAATAGCCGGGGCTGTTTTCAGCAGGCTCCCCTCTCTCCCTCTCTCTCTCTCTCTCTCTCTCTCTCTCTCTCTCTCTTTCTCTCCCTCCCGCTCTCTCTCGGCCCACTTTGCCATGGAGGTAAAATAAATCTGCTCAATTACTGTACCACCAATCCGTTTTTCACCGCTAAGGATATTATTATTTCATTTAGGACTTGTTCATGCATCATAGATTATTTCATTTCGCTCAGTCAATAAGGAGAAGTGCAGTATTTTATTTTCTCCGCAGGGGCCCCGTGAAGGGAAGCCGGGCCTCGGTGCGCCGGGCTCCTGGCAGGAGAAGCGCTCAGCGCCGAGGGCCGACGTGAACGTCCGGAACGTCTTCCGTTTGCGGTAGAAACGCAGTCAGTTCTGCATTCGTACCATCTCGCCCCGTTCCCCGAGGTTCCTCTCGGGCTCGGCCGCACACCTGAACCTGAGGCATGTGACAGGCCTGGGCAACGAGGCTCTTCCTCAAACGGTGATCAATCGAAACTGAATTATTGGTTCCCATAAGGTGATTTGGAACATCACCTCAATTCCAGGGAACACTAGAAAATTGGATAACGTTTGTTTCCTCAACCAGCGACACTCCGCCCAAATCAGGTTAGGGCCTATGTTAGAGCAGCGACTCAGATTTCTTATTTCGCGTGTAATGACATCAGAGGCTGTCTTCAAGGGCCTCGCGCCATTGTGATCCGCGGTAATGCGGCTTCGGATGTTTCTGCAGCTGTGGTGCACACGTTTGGTCCGTTGTCTGTGAGGTTACGCTACGAGGCGCCTACGGGTAAGCTGAGGTTCACGTTGAGCGTTCATCACTAGGCATTTAGATGAACGAAATAAGGCAAAAGAGGCAACTGAGGTTTTGCAGTGGCTATGGGGCTTTGTTAGGGATGGTGTAAACCCTTGGTAGCGCTTTACTGAGGGGAGGCATGTGTAAAGCAGCATGAAAACGACATGAACCTCCCATCAATGATCATAAAGGCCTATTTCAGCCAGCATCCACTCTCATACAGGCTGCTTTAGTCGACTTCAGCCAGGAAAGTCTTATGAGAAAGTCTTGTTGGCTAAAAAACCATCATAATGCGGCGCTTGCTGGCGTTGAGCAGAGCAGGCCCTTATGCCCCATGTTACCATCTACTGGGCTTTGCTAACTGTGCACATTAGCAAACACAACGCCCTGCCAGAAAGCGGATGGGCAAACCCATAGGGCCAAAAAACACCATAGGCTGTGCTGACACAACCGGGGAGGTGGTGTCTTCCCCCCTGCACATGGCCCTTCTGAAACCTCCACATATACTTATATACACCCATCAGCCATAACAATAACACCACTGACAGGTAAAGTGAACAACATTGATTACCTAGTTACTTCATTACAAAGGCACCTGTCAGGGGGTTGGAAAGTGCTGGAAGCATAAGGATCTCAGCCACTTTAACATGGGCCTTATTGTGGTGTTCTAGACGAGTCAGAACTTCTCCAAACGGCAGCTCTTGTGGAGTGTTCCAGGTGTGCAGGGGTTAGTACCTTCCGAAAATGATCCAAGGCTCACTGAGGCATGTGGGGAGTGGAGGCTAGCCCGTCTGGTCTGATCCCACAGAAGAGCTACTGTGGTGTAGAAAGTGACGCTGACTCTGATAGAAAGGGCTCAGAACACACAGTGCAGCACAGTCAGAGCTGCTCCATCGGCAGAAGGGACACACTCAGCATTAGGCAGGTGGTCTTAATGTTATGGCTTAAGAGAAACAGAACTGTCTAGACATTTATAGCTGTAATGCACATGCTCCTGATTTCAGGGAAATGCAATAATAACGACTGTAATCATAGAATCATCATAATAACCCAAATACACATCTCAAATAATATGTATTTCAACCTCCCAGTGCTGCCAGTTACAAATAGAAGCCCTTAAATTTCACAGGCATGTGAGATTTTCAGTCTTACCACATGACAATATCCCATTTTGCAGTGTTTTCAGTGTAGTAATGCAATAATGAGGAGTGATGACCTTAAAAGTTGTCATTGTGCTGTTAAACTAGTGTGCAATTACTTAAAACCAGTGATAAATATGGAATTTCTATCATAATAAAACATCTCCTCCAGCGGCCTCTGTTAAGGGTTAATGGGACAACACGAACGCGGTGAGGACCTTGTCAAGAGACAATGGGAAATAAAGCGTGAGTGCGGAAATCTGCTTCACACTCTGTTGGGGTGTTTTAAGTGGGCTAATCGAGCCCCTTTTGCATGATTTGATGTGCTGATTGGCTGAGAACGCGAACGCCGCTCTTCTCCTGTAGTGGCATTAAACAGCCATTAATCAGGATCACACGAGGCCCTCTAACGGGATGTGAGGCCCTACTCATCCCGGGCTAAATAAGGAGGGGGATTGAAATTAGGAGCCAATCAGCTTGTGTTATGTCCAAATGGGCATGAACGACAGAGCAGAACTAGATAAGACCTCCACCCCCGAATCAGCTTCAAGGGGACCGAACCCCCCAATCGGATCCTACTTAACCGGCAGGGCCAATTTGTTTAGACGGGTTTCAGATGTTGCCAATCAACGGGGATTAAAAACGACGCTCTCGGTCCCGAGCTCCACTTCAGAAGTACCACCGCCATCCCAGCACCTCCAGCAGCCGTCCTCGCCCGTGCTCCCTGCTCCCGTTCCCCTCCCCGCGTTCTCCTTCCCTGCTCCCGCGGACCCCCGCCGACCCGCCTACAGATGGGGGGGGGGAAGGTGGCTGTCACCGTGTCTGATTAATGACCCGTCGGAGGCATGTCCAGCCACATTAGGGCTCCATGTATCTCTGCGCGTCCGCGCGGGGCCGAGAGCTTTTGTTCTGGGAGGAAATGGTGTCAGCGCCCCCGCAGCCGTTTGCCCATAAAAAGATAAAGATTTACTGTCATCAGAGGAGCCAGATTAAAAGCGCACAATGCTGACATTGATTTTTGCCCAAAAAATTCACGTTTTGGGAAAACTCATTCCAGGCGGCCGGCGCCCCCGATATGATCAGCTTATTTGGAAAGGGGATAATATGGAATCTTCTCCCAGAATGAACTTTGAAAGAAGTAAATTGTAAATATTGATTTCTGAAATGAACTGTCAATCTTGGTTGCAGCAGATTATTCCTATCATCCAGCTCCAACCCCTAGCGACGATGAATTCAAAACTGCTGACAAAGTGGAGCGTATAGGATTTCTGTTAGGAGGAGAAGGCCGGCTGGCGGGGCCCGCGCCGGCGCCCCGGTAATGGCTGTTCAATTTTATCAGATAGCGCGGGAGATCTCATCAGAGGCGAAAAATGAAATGAACTGTGACTCTGAATCAGGATCCCCTGCTCTTATCCCGGCGAAAATCATCCGAGCGGGGCCGAGGGCTTTCCATTACCTCAGGTCACTTCATTACGGCGAGGCACACCGGACCCAATTGCAGCAAACAAAGCGGGCCTTTCCTGTCTCACCCAGGGGTCGAGTGTGAGGGCCAGTCTGATAGGCCCGGCGACGTGTCCAGGGTTATCCTATTACCACTTAAGAGGGATGGTGAAAGGCAGCAAATCTTGACCACTTGTTTGTTATCCTTTCCCCCAACCTTTTTTATTGTGAGACTTGTGTGTGAGGGGATTCTATTATTTCTCCCCTTGTTCCTTATGGAGGAATATAATTCATCTTTTCCGCTGATTGTTTAAAATTGATTCCCCCCCTCTTCTTTCTGAGGTGTTGGATCACATTGGTTGAAAGTTAGCAAGGGAGGGGATCAGAATGTGGAGCTTCGGGGAGGTCTTGTGCTACATTACCCTATTTTTAATGCCTCCCCTATTATTTCCAACATTGTCATATATTTGTCTTGATATGTAAATAACATGATCTACCAAAGACATGAATGGGCCTTATATTGTTATTCTCACCAAACAAATCCATAACAAGTGTTTTCATAGCATAAACTGCTGTCAGTGGTGGCCTAGTGGGTAAGACATTGCACTGGGGACCTGAAGGTCGCAGGTTCAAGTCCCGGCTCAGGCACTACTGAGGTACCCTTAAGCAAGGTACTGTCCCACTACTCTGCTCCATGGCTTGGAAGTCGCTTTGGATAAAAGCGTCAGGTAAATGTAAATGTAAATGTAAATGTCTGGACCAACCTGACCCGTCCTGATGCCCAACTTCTGGTCAAAGTTCTTACCACTGGAACCCAGCTACTCTGGAGGAGAGGCCCATATGGACAAGCCTAAGGTTTACTTACTTGATAGACAGTCATCACAGTCCACCTATCCTCGCCTCCCACAACCAGATCGTCCATCATTGGGGCCTTCTGCTCACCTGTTCCAGGCTAGTTCTACCACGGACCATCTCCACGTGCTTCATATGCAGATGCTGGATATGTTGCTCCAAGCTATAGGCTTGTAGCTGATGTCGCCTCGAGAAACCGAGACACTTCCTTTTGACTGTTATTGCTCTTCGGTGACGACCAGAGGAAGACGGGTTCCCCCTTCCGAGCCTTGGTTCCTCCTAAGGATTCTTCCTACTGCTTAGGGAGTTTTCCCTTGCCTCTCTCGCCTTCGGCTCGCTCATTCGGGGCTCAAACACGGATTCCGTACAGCTGCATTGTGACAGCTGTAAAAAGCCCTATAGCAATAAAGTCGACTTGATTTGATCAACTGTTTTTTGATAAATGTGTGCATGCTCTCTTCATTTTTGCAGTTCGTCCAGCAGTAAAGGCAGCATGGCACTTTGGTTACATGCAGTGGTCTTTGAAATCTTGCAAACCCTTTAGAATTTTCTATATTTCTACTTAAATATGATCTAAAATATCATATTTTCACCTAAACGTAGATAATGAGAACCAAATTAAGCAAAATGAGACAATAATATTATACTTTTCATTTGTTTATTGGAGAAAATGAGCCAATGTTGCATATTCCTGACTGCAAAAAGTGTGGGAACCTGTAAGATTAGCAGTAGATTTAATGGTGATATTAGAGCCACGTGTTTTTGGTCAGTGGGATGACAATCAAGCCTGAGTTCCACATGTTTTGAGGAGCTCAGGACAAGAGTTGTTGATGCTCATCACGTTGGAAAGTTTACAAAACCAACTCTAAAGAGTTTAGACTCCATCAGTCAACAGCCAGACAGATTGTGCCCAAACGAAGGAACTTCAAGACCATTGTTACCCAAACTAATAAGGCGTGGACTAATAATAATAATAATAATAATAATAATAATAATGGAACAAATCCATAATAAGTGTTTTCATAGCATAAACTGTTGTCTGGACCAGCCTGACCCGTCCCGATATTAATAATAATAATAATAATAATAATAATAATAATAATGATGATTATAATAATTATAATAATAAAATGACAATATTTATTATTATTTATAAAGCACCTTTCATACATCAAAATGCAGCTTAAAGTGCTTTACAGGAAATATAGAATAAAACAAGTCATACAAATAATAATAATAGTAATAAAAAAGATAAAAAATAATAAATGTAAATAAACTAATACAAATATTTATGCAACACAGTAAAAACAAAGCTTACAACAAACAAACATGTTTTCAAGCTTAAAATTAAGAACCAAAAGAAGAGAGATGAAAAAACACAAGGTCATAAACAACTAAAAGTCAAAGTTTGCTTCCATCCACCAAATAAAAGTTAGTATCCAAAACTCAAACGTTTGCGTTATAGCCGTACGTACATTCCACAGCTGCAGTTCTGAGCACAGAGAGAGAGGAACGTGGAAGCGGCGCTTGTGTCGGGTTGTGAAGTAATGCTCTCCGGTGTGAAATCATTTCCTGTTGGATAAGCAGTGAGCTATAAACCTCTGCACTTCGAAATGATATGTGAGGCGTACGTGTGTTATAATTATATCGTGGCTGAATCCCATACAACAGAAAGGACTTTTTGCCCATGACTGACTTATGCTTTATTTTACCTTCCATAGGCATAGCGGCCGTATTGATCCTGAAGGTAGTTCAATATGCAGGGGGGGGCAAGGGCACTTGATAGCTACGCGGGTGAAAAATGATGTGGGCCCGAGCGGGGAGATTTGTACGGCAGCGATAAGAAAAGAGAAGGTATAAAGACACACATTCAGCAAGATAAACCTGCAACCAGAATCGAGCCTTCGGTTTATTTGTGCTCAGGTCTTTGCAGGAGGAAAGTTAGAGGTGTTGGACGTTCTTATCCCTGTTGTAGTTGAGGCCGTTTGACTCTTGGAGTAAAACTTAGAGTTGAAAGTTGTCGTAGTTCTACATTTTTGTTTTTTTTTATTGATAGTTATGTTATATATGCTGCGAGTTATTACTTATACCTCAATAGTGACAATGCAGCAGACTGGCCACAGGTTTGGAGGGGTTACAGGTTTTCTACTGACACTGGTCCACCGACCTTGTCATCCAAAAATGCTTTCTTTTGTAACGACTGAATGTTGTCAAAAATCCCATTAAGCCTAACGAAGAACTTGTATCTGATTGCTGTGCTTCTATGAAGATGCTGGATAATACTGTGTTCTGGTTTAAACGGCTAGAATGTAAGTGAAAGTGACTCTTTGTCATTGTGAACACCCTCAAGCACCACGAAATGTGACCTCTGCATTTAACCCATCACACGTGCACACGTGGAGCAGTGTGCAGCTATCAACAGCGCCCGGGGAGCAGTGTAGCGGGATGGTACCTTGCTCAAGGGTACCTCAAGAGTGCCCGGGCCGGGACTCGAACCTAAGACAAAGGCAAAGGCAGTGTCCTAACCACTAGGCCACCACTGCCCCACATGCGCACACACACACACACACAAGCACCTGTTAGGACATGTACGATCAATGAGATCTTTCATTCTATTTATTGAAATCAGGTGGTTTGCTGTGGCATATAGCTGCAGACACTATAGCTCTTTTTGAGAATCTGTGGTCTAGAGTCATGCAATCAGACTGGCCTAAAAATATTATCTACTGCAAATGTGTACATGCAATCTTTTCACTTTCCCTTCCTTTTTCAGTTTCCTTTCTTTAAGCTTTTATGCTTATTCAAAGCTCACAGAATGTGTAAAACTGACAATCTTGATAGATGTGCGTGAACCACAGTGTAAAGCACAAGTGATTAAATTCATGTCATTTCCATCATCATTCATGTCATTTCCATCATCATTTTTTTTACTTCATTTATGGCACCTTGAATAACTATAATGCATTATTTCTGTACTGTATAGTGATCATTTACTCATTTTCTGTTGTATGTACACATAACAGGCTCATTCAACAAATTGTATTAGTGCATGTAAGAAACCTTTTGAATGTAGATTTTTTTTTGGTTTCCTTAATTAGTCTGAATCTCATACAAAAATTGGCAAACTTAAGACAAAAAGTTGGTAAACCTGTTATTCACTCTGCCCAGGAGATATTAATTTGTGTGAAAAGTGGCCTGATAAATCTTGCCTTTTAAACCCCCACATTTTTCAGTCTTGCAGTCATAAACCATATTCCCATATTGTTCACTTGTGCAGTTAGTAAAGTGTAAAATGAAACTAATGTAGAATAACTTTCAATAGATTCAAAATCTTATCACTATTTGGTCCAGATATAACATACAGAGGTATACATTAAGTGTCGTTTATTGTATTTATGACAGCTTAACATAAAACGATGTCATAAAGTGGTTACGATGATTTCATTTGGGCAGTGCTGGCCTAGTGGTTAGAACCTTGCCCTTGTGAACAACTGGTCACAGGTGTGATGGGTTAAATGCAGAGGTCATGCTTCATTGTGGTGAGTGTGTTCATGACAAATAGTCACTTCATTTTTCCACTTCATTTCATACTTATTCATCATGTTCAGCATCATTCCTACCCTTCAGGTGCTGAACCTGGCTCTCCTTCCTCTTCATCAGATTCGGTGTCATCCGAGTCATCGTCATCATCTTCCTCGTCCTCTTCTTCCTCATTATTTTCACTAGCTCCTCGTGGACTAGCTGATGGGTCTTTATTTTTTTGCTATTAATTTGAATGTAAAAGTGCATTTAACATTTTTGCATTAACATCAATTCCTAAAATCAGTCTGACTTCAAATGATGCATTTACCTTGGTGTCTTCTTCATATTCGTCGCTGCTGTTATTGGCCATGTTGTTCAGGTGATGTCTGCTCTTGTTCCTGAAGACTGAAATCACAAGACGTTAGCTGTATGTTGTACGATTGTAGACAAATGTAAAGCAGGTAAAGGAACGAGAATGTCACCTGTTTGACGTGGGGTTGGTGTGTATGAACTGGCGACCTCCTCTGAATCGTTGATATCTAGTGTCTCATCGAATGGCTGGTTGGTTATGACCTGGGTCTGAATACAAGGATGAAACATAATGTTGTTAAAGTAACTGTACTGAATTAATCTTTGCAACCTAAACAAATGAAACATGCAGATGTAACATAAGCGGTTTTCTTCGTTGGAGCCAAATCAATGGCATCACATTAACTACAGCTGTCACATCTACAATCGACTCAAGAGGCTCAGTCGGAGCAGAGGAGCCCCTGAACCTTAATTATAGGTGTCGATTGTTATCTCTCATTCTGAATAAAATACTTAACGCCTTAAGTTCCCAATGCATTGGATGTTCATCTACTAAATCTGTGCTCAGTGATCAGTCTAGTGTTATTTACATTAACGGGCCGTTTAAGTTAGCTCAGTCGCTATTAAGTCGACGAAGCTAGCAAGGTAACTAAATTAGCATAGCAAGCATGAACCGAAAGGAAGCCTGAGGTAGTAAGAATTTTATTTTTCTTTCAACAGCTAACTCACATTTACTTTGTACAACGTAACACACAGAAGTAGCTGAAGAAACGTCTTCATATACATTGTATGAAGCTGCGCTAATGGGTGCTAGGAACTTACCTTATGTCGCTCAAACCTCTCCATGTAAGCAGGCGATATACCGTTACCAAGGGATACCAATCTCGCGATGTTTCAGCAGCGCGCACACAGCTTCCCGGATAAGCAGATATATACATCGCCACACCATCCGCGATGGAACAGTGCGTCATTTGAGAAGAAAATATTGTATATTATATATGTTTATATAAATGAACGAAGTAACGTAGATATGTGAATTTCCAAATTTCCTTTGCCCTATAAATTACTTGACTTGTCTGAGCACAAATTTTCAGTCGTTTAAAATTTTGTAATAATTCATATTCAATCATTTTCGCGTAAGAACGTGGATTGCTAAATAAAAAGTCTATGAGCCTACGAAGATGACATCCAAAAATAAACAAGCAGTTTAAGATTTTCATCCCACGTTTAATTACATATAAAACCATATCACGTTTAACGCTTTTAAACATCACAGCATTTTAGGAACTAATTTATTAGACATGAATGGGTCAACTGACAAAAACCTCCTTTATTATTCGTTGTGTCATGATTCTTTATCGCAATCATGTTACAATGGCAAACTGAACAGAGTACATTAATATCAGTTAATGCTGTAAATTCAAAATGATATTACATGTTTTTTTGTATTTATTAGCAGGATTGTAGACATTGACTAATGAATGTTTGTTTATGGCTAAACAAAGTCCACAGAATCACAGGTAATTAAATGCCAGTACATTAGTCATTGCAAATGGCAAAGGAAAAGAAAAGAGAAGCCTTCTCCATACATTAGTTATATTCACAGTTCATTTACAGAAATAAAAAGCAGTTTATCCTTCTTTGGGATTGCAAGCATTTCTCATGCCTACATGTCACATGTGTTTTCTAAATATTCTTCAGCTTGCTTCTGAGGAATCTCAAGAAGGGCCTGCTTTTCAGACATTTCTCTTGGTGTGAATGAGCAGGTCTCGCTGTAGATCAGCTTCCAAACTTCCAGGTCCAGCCTTACCACCTGGAGGGTCCGTTATTAACGTTAATTTATTGAAAACACCTCGGCCAAAGTAATCTGCCACCACTGAGAAGCCATCGTTAGAACTCCTCAACTGCAAAAGACAGTTACACATTAATAATTCCATACATTTTGGCCACATGTTTACATTAATAAACTTTTCATCGTTCATTATTAGCTGAGGAGTACTAGTTAGACTTATTCAGTAACATATACCAGATAAATATGATGGATTTCATCATACATGGATTTCATGAATACATTTACTTCAAACTATCTGGGAGGAATTAACTCAGGCCTAGGTTTTGTTTACTTTAGCCATCCACATAGTTCATAAATCCCTCTGGGCTTTTAATTTTATTCTGTTCTTTCAGAACCTTTCCTCTTGTTTGCTCTTTGTTTTACAATAGACGAGAAGAATGATGTCCAACAAACCTTAATTTCTATGTTAATATATTTTGGATGTACAAATAAGCACTGCAAGTTAGGGAGCTTTTTTCTTGCTTACTTGTTTATTATCAGGCTATTTACTTACTTATACTTGAGTCACCAGTCTATTAAGGAGCCTATACTTTTACTTCTACTCTATTTACCTCTGACCTCTGTAAGCAGAAAGAAGGCTTTATTTATAAACTTGTAACAGTAAGGGCATGAAACGTGTGTGGTAGTGATTGGTTGTGTGCAATGGGGAGAAGCATTCTTTGCTGTACCTGTCTGTTGAAATGGTCATGCAAGTCTCGTTTCTGGTCCTGTGCTCGCAGCATGTCCATCACCTTCCTATTCTCAGGTGTGCAGGTGGGGCACTCAGCCTCGCTCTCAGCATAGCTTTCGAAGCAGTGCTGATGGAAAGAATGACCACAAAGGAAATGCACTGACGGCAATTCCAGAGGGCTGTTACACATGCTACACTTTGTCTTCTGGAAAATCTTTGCACTGTTGAAAAATAAGGGAAGATTAAAAATTTAGATTCAACTGCTTATAGAATCCTGTCAGCATACTTGTTCTCTGCCTCAGTAACTAGCTAACATTTTATGGAAGTATACTGACAATTCATAATATACTAACAATTTGGAGTCAAAACACTTTTTTTTTGGAAAATGTAATTGATTTCTTTCCTAAAGCGCTAAATACAAAATGTTCATAAAGATCTCTTGGTAGCAAGATTACAAGATTCTCCATGTATCAGAAATAAGTTAATACAATACAACAGTATACTAGTAAATATCAGAAACATGGGATAGAGAGAACAGCAAGATACTCCATATGGAGCACTTAAGGTACACTCTGGGCCAGTGGAGCCCAAACCATTTGTCCTTCTGTGGTTTACCAAGGTCCAAAAAGACAAAATAATGTGGAAATAATTAAGATATGTGGGTTTTAACATTTTTTAAAAAGAATTTTTTATAACATTACACTAACAGAACATTCTTCCATTTGGTGAGTTTGTTCTTTCTTCTGAAAGTGAGGGTATGCAGTTTCTTCAACTTTTTTGCAAGCCAATTGAAACATCTTCATGTGCCAACTGACACACAGGTCACATTTTGAGTGGCCCTACTTAAGGCAATAGATCCACCATTAGCTAATATTAAAGTATAATTAATGAATTGCGCACTGTTCACACACAAGTTTGAGGACATCTGCTTTATACTTTATGCCTAAGTATTTTTGGCTGCTGCCATTAGCTTTTTGTCCCACCTATATCATCTGCCCAACTATTTCCAGCTTAAAATATTTTCCATATTCTTTCTTTGTGTTCACAATAAAGTTCTTATCAAATAATATTATTTAAAAAAAGAAGTCAGCACATTTTCAGTCATTATGCATGATGAAAGCTTTTTTGAAGAAAACCTTGCACTCTTCACCATCTCTCACTGAAATTACCTTGTGCGGAGTTCTTGGATCTCGGAGCGCAAATGTGCGGTCTCCTCACGGTACTGCCGTATCTTCCGCTCATCCTCCTCAATCTGCTGGCTCTCCCTCTGCAGCTTATTAATCAGATAATCTTTGATCACTGAAAGCGTCGCTGTAGAATTATGGGCCAGTGTCTGCACCACTGCAACAAATAAAAGGGAATATATTTATACCTGATTAAACTTAGCTTAAACTGGTAAAGCAAGATTAAGGAATGACGTAGCATCTGGTAAAGATGTACACAGTACTCTACAAGATAGAACAGGCTTTCTTTTGTATAGTTTAACACTTCCTGTCTGCTTCCTACTCCAGTAATACCAGTTATAAGTACCTGGATAAGGCTGGACATACAATGATGCTCTTACTCTACATGCAAAAGTCAATAGCATTACAAACCATGTGGTCTACAAAACTGGATTCATGCTCAAGTTAATGCACAAGATATACTTGATTTTAAATTTTGATCAGTGATGGGTCATACTGCCTTCTACAATTATTGGCAGATTAGTAAAATGTTAAAATACAACTTATATTAAAATAGCTTAATCTCACACTGAAAAAATAAGAAAAATCTAACCTTTGAATGAAATAAATGTATTCAGAGAGAGAATTGCTTTATCAAAAAAAAGCGCTATTTTTTAACAAAAACACAGTTGCCACAATTACTGGTAGCCCTGGAAATGACAGTGAACACATTTCCCATTTAATCTGTACATGTTTAATTTGATTTGAGTGTGTGTGAACATTTAAGCTGTAATCCCGGACTTTCTGAATAACTGGGGTCTAAATATAAGGTGACACTGAAAACAGATTCTCCAGATAGTCATCCATCAACATGGCAAAAATAAGAGCTTCATAAGTAAAAATAAGTGAAATACGTCATAAGTAAAAAAATAAATAAATAACAGCTCATCTAAAAACACCCATTTCTTCTTTTAGGGTGCATGGCATTTTAAATCAAAACCACTAAAACTAGGCCATCACTGGATCTTCCAGCAAGACAATGAGCTGAAGCAAAGGTTCAAAACAAGCTTCTGCCCTGTCCATCTCCCCTCACCTGAACCCCATTGAAAACCTGTTGTGTGAGCTGAAGAGGATGGTGTATAAGAGAGGACCTAGGACTCTATATGATCTAATGGGATTCTGCAAAAAGGATTAGTCACAGATGCCCTACTCTGTATTATTCAACCTCATAAAATGTTACAGGAGAAGAGTCTGTGACATTGATGTTTTAGGTCATATTTATTTATGTGGAAATATCTGTAGGGTTAAAGAAAAGGGCACCTTCGTGTGTGTGTGTGTGTGTGTGTGTGTGTGTATTTAACACTACAAAACTGGTTTTGACCTTAGTTAGCAGACCAAATGACTTAGCAAGCACACGTGTATGAAAAGTACAACCTCAAATCACAGATGAGAAAAAAACAGCTTTTGTATGATGTTTTTGTGCTGAACACTTGCAACATACCCAGAAGAGGTGGCATAAGGTTGTTCTGGTCAATGTGCTGCAGGACCTCACTGATGAAAGCTTTGCAGTCTTCTTCTTTTCGTGCAAAATAGCCCAGGGCCTGCTCCCACAGACAAACTTCCTTATCGCCATAGGACTTGCAGGCTTCCACAACCTTAGAGTACTCCTCATTCTGCATGTGGTAGTGCATGATCTGCTGGTACCTGTGTAAAAAAAAAAAAAATTAAAAAGAAACTAATTCTTCAGATTGGGTACATCAAACACAGCACAGAAATGTTGTCACAAAAGCTAGCCACTGCATGGTATAAAGTGCCTGCTCAGTTTGCCTAGGGCAAGGGCAAAATACCTTCGCCTTGAGCCTTTTATGTAATCTGAATGGAACCAAGGACCACAAATGACAAAAAAAAAATATTTGAGATTTGTCTAAGGGTACTAAGAAACTAATCTACACTGCCTAATTAGATATATACAATACAATAGGCATTACTAAGGAAAGATTAAAGGATTTTGACTCACAGCTTGCCCTTTTCATAGAGGAAGAGCACCCCTTCTTTGAAATTGTGCATTTGGCAAAGCACGAGAGCCTTGTCAAAAACAGTGTTTTCCCTCCTTAGCAGTGACAATGCTGCCTCCTGCAGGGCTTTTTTTCTCTGAATGTGAAAAAGAGTAACAGCTTAAAAATGTATTACAAAAGAAAAAATGCATTTTTAATTATTATATACAGGTCCTTCTAAAACAATTAGCATATTGTGATAAAGTTCATTATTTTCTGTAATGTACTGATAAACATTAGACTTTCATATATTTTAG
>JBBPDA010000041.1:29770364-29783643 GCA_037974385.1 Arnoldichthys spilopterus | reverse complement strand
CAAAACAGCTGACGGGGGTGTGGCTAACGTGAACACGAGGAAACTCAAAATATCAACACAAGGAGACACGGAGGGGCATATAAGTGAGTTAATGAAAGGACATTTTAGAACAGGTGACTTTTTTTGGAGCATTTCTATTGGTCTGTTTATCATGATCGTTTCACACAGTTTAAAGCCCAGCTGCTGTGCTGCTGTAAAAAAAATTATAAATAAAAAACCCAAAAATGGAGATACGTGTTTTTCTCTGGACAGTGACGATATAATTTATTGTAGTGATGCAGTAATACACCACAGTGGGAGCTCAAATACCTGATATCGGCACTGGTGGACTGCGACCATTGGCCGATTTGATCCACACACAGCTATTGACAAAAAAAAAAAAAAAAATAAAATATATATATATATATATATATATTAAGTTTTTAAAATTTTTTTATTTTAAATACATTTATTTCCCCCCCAAATTTTCTGATTTTCTCCTCTAGTTTAGTCATCTTTAATTCCACCCACATCTCAGGTTTCTCCACTAGTCACATGGTACCACCACCACTGCGACCGTGGCTATAGCCATGTGCTTGTGGAGTTATGTGTATTTAGCCACCGCCTCTTTTTCAACTGCTACTAACGCAACTTCGACTTCAAACACTACGCAATGTTGGGTAGCATATGCTGCTAGCGTAGCTCACTAGTTGTTAGCATTGAGCTATGCTGGGCCAGCCCTGGGGTCTGCCGGTATAAGAAAGCTCCTAGGTTTATGGGAGAGGGGAATGGATCTCTAGAAGCATGCGTGAACATGCCCAAACCAGATGTCTGCTGGCCAATGCCCCCTGCTGGCCCGACACAGTGTGGCCGCAATGGCGGGGCCCTCAACTGCCCATCCCAGCGCTAACCCTTACGCTAGCCGCAATGTAGCAGTGTCCCATTAAACTCATTCAGTTTCTCTTCATTCGTTTTCTGTCTTGAAGAAAAGTTGCTGGTTGGATTGCAGTATTTAAATTGGAACATCAACACTGGAACAATGGAGACGGGGTGCCCATCAAAAACTGAGCTCTGCCAGGGACGGCTGGTGCAGACCACTTGGTTGATCATAGCGGATGCATTGCGGTTTGGTTGGTTCTTTGATTTTCTCTGGTATTAAAATGACATTTTTGGCCAGAAAGTGTACAAAAACAAACACGTACACACCCACACACTTGAATAGTGCCTGCAAGAGTATCTTTTGGATGCAAGGACTACTCGGTGAGCTCCCGAACCGTGGAATAAACAGGAAAGCAGATGGACTGAGGCAGTATGACCCCACCCTCCCCACCCCCCCAACATGCACACATACCTCTCGGCATCCCTGAGGTGTCTGCCGCTCTCATGGCCATGCACCTGAGGGAACGCTGATCACTATTTCAGATACCGCCTCATCATCGCTTATCATTTACAGCTGTCCGCCAGTAAACAACTAAACAAAAATAACACAACAAAGGAGGATGGAGAGAACAACCTGGGCTAACCACTTCCATCACACCGCGGTTTTATCACGAGCGCTCATCCTTTTCTGCGCATGGTGAACCAAATCAAAGTAACACTAAAATAAAAACATTGTCTATACTGTCGTATCTATTGAAATTCATACTATTGTCCATAATTTCATTGCTGAAAATGATTTTAAAGAATGGACTACCGGTAGGGTACTGTAGAGTAACGTTCATAAGGTTATATGACATCTACATAAACCTTTTATGACAGTTGACATTAACCTACACAGACATTAATAAATGCTTATTCCATCCAGGCTCTGTTGTCAATAAACTTTCTGGGGGAAAATGTTGAAAACAGCCATAATTACGGGTGACGCATGTTGAAATAAACCTCAGTAAACGCTCATGTAGGTCAATGGCAGCTGTATTGTTTGTATTGTGAAAGTGACTGTCATTGTGAACACACTCAAGCACCACTAGGAAATGTGACCTCTGCATTTAACCCATCACACGTGGAGAAGCGGGCAGCTACCAACAGCACCCGGGGAGCAGTGTAGCGGGACGGTACCTTACTCAAGGGTACCTCAGTGGTGCTAGGACACGAACATGTGACCTTCAGGTCCCAAAGGCAGCGTCCTCACCACTAGGCCTCCACTGCCCACAGTTAAAACTATTGAAAAATGTCCATATTGATAATCCATACAGTCATAATTGCTGGAAATAATATGGTTAAAAATGATATTGTCCATTACCCTGCTATGATAACTTGACTGTATAAACTGTCATAACTATCCTGCTGCACATAAATTGCCCTTTGGAACAGAGAATAAATAAATTAAATTGAACTGAATATATATGCTGAAGATCACAGATTACCCATAATACTTTACGTCTTTGTTAAAGACTCTTTTCATTGCTTTTTAACATGAGTTGTTGAGTTGTTTAACATGTGATGACAACATTTCATTTTCATTTATACATACGTTTTCATTATTATCTGTATTAATTACTCTTATAATTATGATTATTTTATGCTCCGGTTCCCAAAGGCTTGTGACTTCATCCTCTAAATTGGCCGTAGTTGTGCCCTGTCTGTTTCTATGTTTCCCTGCAATCGGTTGAACCTCCTGTCCTGGGTGAACCCCGCCTTGGGCCCATAGTCAGCTGGGACCAGCTCCAGCTTCCCAGTGACACCAAATGAATAAGTGGTTTGGAGAAAAAACGATTTGTTGGATTATTATTAGTGTTTATTATTGTTTTATTATTTTTTAAAAACTTTATTATCGTTATATCAATATTGATTTTTGATTGGTTGTTTTAAATGTGCTTTATAAATAAATTTGACCTCTTACAACTACTGACCACACTCTCAGTCTCAACTTCGCTAATTGACTTGTTGCGACTTGCTCGTCCACTTTCACTTACTTTTTTATTCAACTTGCCCATTGGGCTTAGAGCAGCTTGTTAAGGAGCGCGAGGTGTCCCAAGGCTGGGGTCTTCAGCGGACCAGCCATTGTCATCAGGCGCCGTGGCCATTAAAGCTTAAGTGAACGTGCCGGCGCGAGCGGAACGCTCTGTGCTAGGTTTGCAGCCGCGCGCTGATTAATATAATATGGTAACAATGCATTTTTAACTGGGCCTAATTGGATCAGTCATTTCATTATTATAAATATTAGGCGTCTGTAATAGGGAACACTAATTCATTTGACTAGACTAAAGGATCCCGGCTGCAAACAGGCATGCTAATCTAATTAGAAAACTAGCGGAGCCGAACGACTACATTTTCTCATACTTAGCATTCGGCGGCCGGGGCCCTTTCGCCGAGCAGATGTGCTGTGAAATTAATTTCCTCTGGTGTAACCGGAGACGCTCTCTCACTCTCTGCCTCTGTTATGCAATTTCCATTTCACAGATGATAACCTATTATCACTTTATTCAAGGGAAACGTGCTAATGGCCGGGGGTTGGGGGGGAGGGGGAGGGGGGAGGGAACTGAATTATTCATATTTGCTCATTTCTATTCCGCGGCGCGGCCCTGCACTTTTCATGCACTGGGAGAGGGCTAATGTAAACATGACCAGATCCTTGTAAATTGGCTTGTAGAGGAGGCTGTTAGCATAGCGCCTGGGGACCGATGCTAGATGTGGATAACGGCTGATATCTGTAAAGTACAGCCTGTGCCTGGGTGTGTGTGTGTGTGTGTGTGTGTGTAGGTTTGGCATCTCCGCGCTGTTGCCAGGTGGTAATGCGAGTTAATGGGAGATTTTCATGACAGGTCAGCAGGCGTACTACTTCTCAAGAGCTTTACAAATGTTGTGTTTATATAGTGGAGCTTGTTTTTTTGCCAGCAGGAGATAGCGAAGAACCTTTGTTTGGTGAACAAATGGCACTTTGAACGTCCAAGTTCAATACTTTCACTAACCGCGCAACAATTCTTACTGATCTTCAAAGGCTTTTTTACTCCAAATGAACTCCTTGAAAATGGAAAGGTTCCTCTGCGGTTCTTGGCTTGGACACAGTTTTAAGACAAAAACCTTCTAATTTATTTGGAATGTGTTGTCTTTGTCAAAATTTCTGCATAATTACAGTTGTCAAATATAGTCATTCAGGGTGGCTCCCTCTGCTGTAGAGAGAAACCTACCAAATCAGATTTGAAATTTGGAATTGAATGGAATTTGCCTCATTGGAAGACTGTTTAGGGAACCAGCAGTGTTTTTTTTCTAGGGTGAGGTCATTTCAAGGTCCAAGAACCCTGTTTGGAACCTTTATCATAAAGACTGTGAACAGTCAGTGCTTAGTGATGGTAAATAGTAGTAAAATCTTATTTGGCTTCTGTTTTCTTCACATCTTGATGGTGTTCTTATCTGTAAACAATTAGAAAATGATGTTTCTCGAACGAGGCAGTGTGTTCATAACTTTATTTGGTTCCTTGGTTCCTCAACTGTTCCTGTGATCTCCTCTCTACAGCAGAGCATTTGGATCAACATCAGTCATTGGATTATGTTGAATTTTGGACAAAATGGATTTTCCCTTCATTGAAAGGTTGCTTAGGGAACCAACAGTGGTTTTTCTGTGGTGTCGCTTCAAAGAACCCTTTTAGAACCTTAATTTCAAGACTGTGAGTGGCCCATGCTTCATTTCATACCAAACAGTCCATTGCAGTTACTGAAGCACGAATCTTAATAAAGTCCGATTGATTGGCTAACTGAGTAACGAGCTAAGGGTTCCAGAGGTTAACAAGAGCATGGTATGGGATAGGCTGTGAGAGAGGAAGAACCTACATGGGCTTATTTATGTTCTTCTGTTGTTGATCTTTGGGGGAAAATGCTTCAGTATGGTCACACAGGAAAGGGCCTATTGGGTAGTAATGATCCCCTCAGAGTGACGTCAGCTCAGCACAGTGACTAACGAGATTAAAGTCTGGCTGAGGGGGGCAGGGGCTAGGGGGCCTCATGGGGGCTCAGGTTTGGGCCCGAAGGGCGGTACGGTAGGTGCGGGTGTGAGGGAGGCGAGCAGGCTGGGACCAATCAAGAGCTGGGGTTCAATCCATTTGCGCCAACCTGCATTCGGCCAACTATGCTGTGATCAAACAGAGCAGAAATTTGAATAAATGTAACTGTAAATAAATGATTCAGGTTTTCTGTCGACATAGATTTCTAATTTTAATGTAATCAACGTATATTCATCAGTGCCATTCCAGGGAGTTTCAATTAACTCCGATCCTGAAGGCAAACCACCAAGTACTGATACTTTCAAAAAGAAACTGCCCTAAGAACTCAAAATATCTAGGCCGCCTTTACACTAGGAACTGCTGTCCCTGTTGTTCCCACGACCAGATCACCCATCAATGAGGCCTCCTACCCACCTGTACCAGACTAATTCAGCTTTACGGCGTAGACCAAAGGAAGGAAGGTTCCCCTTCCTTCTTGCTGCTTAGGGAGTTTTTCCTTGCCTCTGTTGCCTTTGGCTTGCTCGTTAGGGGCTCTGACCCAGCTTCTGTAATGTTGCTTTGTGAACGTCATTTGTAAAAAGTGCTATAGAAATTAAATTTGACTTGATATGAATTAAGATTTTTGAATCTTTAAGCCATTTTTGTAGTCGTCCTGAAGTCAAACTAAAGTCAGTTTGTCTAACCAACTTAGATTAGTTTTTTTATCCAATGAAATATCATCTTTATTAAATATTGCATCTGGTAACACTTCAGTGTAAGAAACACGTGTTGGAGGTTTATCATGGTATGTATATTAATACAATAAAGCCAAATTTTTTGCAGTTCTTAACGGCTTTGTTACTCTGCTTTATTCTGTATTGGCATGAAAAATCAGTAATAACTGTGTAATTAGGCGATAATAAACACCCAATAAACAATTTATTAAAACCTTATTGCAATATATATATTTTTCATAAGAATATTCTTAAATAATAATAAAATAAGTCATCTTTTCTGAATTTGGTCCCCCCCTCCTGATTTTCTCCCCAATTTTGTCATCTCCAATTCCACTCACTAGCTAGAACCCCACATTACGTGATATAACCGACAGGGTTGTATCACGGAGGGTGAAGATTAGCATGCGGTTCCTCCGATCACATGAAGCCATCATCTCGAGCTGCCCATAACACAGCACCATTCGACAGCTTAATGTGTTTGGAGGAGAACACAAACCTTTTCTGTTACACTGACTATTCCCATGTTGGCTTTCATCATGCTGAAAGTGATGGGGGGAGGCGCCCTACTCATTTAGAGACAGCAATGCCAATTCTGAGTGAAGCCTATTGTCTTGGACTCCCAGCCATGGACAGCAACATCACACTCATGATAGAGCCAACAGACATTGATGTGTGTTACCTGCTGGTCTCTAGACTGTGGTTTCTATAGCATAGTGGATAACACGTCTGCCCTCCAGCCTGAAGACTGAGGCTTGATTCCTCACCAGTGAGCTTCTCTAGGAAGGACCCCTAACACTTCATTAGCACTGTTACATTATTACAATGTATGTCTTTCTAAATATCCGTGTCTGTCAACTTTTCCTTTTGAAAAAGAATGAACAAATTACATGAACAAATAGTTCTAATTTGGTAATGTATCAAATATAATAACATATTGCTTTGATATTTTAAAATCTCTCGACATTTTTTATTTACATTGTATATAATATTATACGCTCAACAATGAACATGTAATATATAATAATATGTAATATGCTGCCATGAACACATCATATGCAGTAGCCGTGTCATTTGAGGTCATGACATCAAAGGTTATTGTATGTGCTTTGACAATTAATTGTCATGGCAACATGACCCTGTTATTTTACTGGATAAAAAGTATCATCCCAGCATATGACATCTGACGTGACACGTTTATGACGTGGTTGTGTGTTGTCAAACCTTGAGCGGAACCTCAAGAACCTCAAGAACCTCAAGAACCGAATGAACCAAATGAACCGAAAGAACCGAAAGAACCGAAAGAACCGAAAGAAACTTATGTTGTTCTTTCAGATTAAAATCCAGTGGTCATATGCAGGACAACACTTTGTTGGTCAGTCCTGCCCACAAATTTCAATTGAAATGAAAATACACAAGGACACACACACAAGGACACACACACACACACACACACACACACACACACTCAAGAGACAGAGATACTGTTCTAATAAATGGCCAGTGCTTCTGAATCACAGCATCTGTCTCTAAACATATACACGTTCTGTGTGTGTGTGTGTGTGTGTGAGAGAGAGAGAGAGAGAGAGAGAGAGAGAGAGAGATGTGGCAAGCTCAGCACAGGCTGCAGAGGAAGTCTCGTCCTCGGAGAGCGATCAGGGCCGCGAGGCCTTAAACAAACGCCAGCGATTAAGTTATGCATAAATGCAGAGTGACATGTGAATTAAGATGTAATTATCCAGAGTTTGCTCAGCAAAGAGAAGCTCTGTTTGCCCTGTCAAGCCACTGACCCCCCACGAGAGTCTAGCCAAAAAACGCAAAGCTGCAGCTCCCCCACACAAAAAAATTCTCAGCCTTTTTTAGTCTCTGTTGCATTCAGCTGCACGTCACACGCTCTGCCTGTGTACAGATCTCCCATCATACAGGTCCGTGCGGCTCTGTAGCTCACACTGTGGCTGTGTAGACTATTACAACTGCATTCAGAACAACAACCACAGCAACCCCCCCCCCTTTCTCCTGCACCTTCTCCACCTCCTCCTAATACTACTAATAATAATCACATTAGAAGCAATACACAGAAAACAATAACAGCAATAATAATAATAATAATAAAGTAAATGAATGCATGAATAAATAATAAAATAAAATTAAATAAATAAATACATAAATAATTAATAGCAAAAAAAATTAATAAATAAATAAAATAAAATAAAATAATATTAATTTGCTGTTTACATGTAAATATCATTGTTAATTTTGCAGTACTATTCTCAGTAAACCCATGTATGACTTTCTCTCTCTGTATTTGTTGCTGAATCAATACGCGTATTTCTCTTCATCAGGAGTTCATGGCTAAGTCAATGACAGGCCGATGTCTGGTGGCAGAGGGACATTAAGATTGCATTTCCGTTCAAATCCTTTTACGGGGGAAACTAAGAGGCTCCAAATTCGCGAGCAGCGTTCCTCTGAAAGCTTTAATTGGGACTCCTTCTTAATTTTTATGACCATTAATGCAATTATATTTGACCTGAGACGCAGTCGGGCTCCTCCCGCCGCCTCCTCATCACTGTAGTGCTCTCTCACCTCATTATGCGACCGAGGGTCCTCTGCTCCTGCTGATCGAGCTCTGCCGAGGCCCCGAGATGCAGAACGTCCATGAAACGCAACACGAAGAAGAGTTCGGTTCAAACATGAACTTTCAGTGCTTCATCGTTTTCCAGATTAACCTAAAAATGTAATGACAGATTTCTCCACAAATCTTCCCTCACATCTCCCCTACACCTGTGGCTGATACTGCCTGGCTCCGCCCACATGGAACATTAGTATCACCTGCTCATTTCATCCATTACCCATTAAACTTCATAGGCAACAACCACAGCAGAAGACTGGAGGGGTCCGTGTGGGGCTGTTCACCTAATGCTTATGCTTCCCTGTCTGGGGCCTGTGTGTATTTGTAGCCTGGTGTGGAGTCTGGGTGTGTGTATGAGCTGAGTGTGTTAAAGTTTGTCCTCCTGTCTACATTGTGTTTGCTCTGCCACCAGTTAAAATCTTCACAAATGTTCAATTTTAGTTTGTGTCTTAAACATTAATTTTATTGTTACATTTAAACACATTCAAATAATATAAAAATATATTAAAATACTAATATATTCTATTACATTTTAATAATTTATTCCTATTACAGTGTGAGTGGTTTATAATAAAAAAATATTTCTACAAAACGTTTGTTTATAACCTCAAAAAATCAACAATTTTATTAATATTTTGATTAAATTATAATTTTAATTCATATAAATATGCACAAACACACACACACACACTCTCACACACACACACTATTACACATGGTTCTCAGAAGGCTGTAGCCTAGACGAAACTGCCTGGGCGGACGAAGGCACTAGATGGCAGTACATTACTCCACAAGCTTTAACGCTGTGCCCCCATTAGGCCACTTCTACATACCACTCTGAGCTCCCAACTGATCAGCTCCCCCTCAGCACCCCCCACCCTGCCAAACCTATCCCAACACACCACAACACACCACTGCACCACATTTCAGGAATTTACCAAAATTATTTTGGAAAAATTATACAAACATTTCTGAAATATTATAACATGTTCTCTAAGTAAACATAACATATATTGCTTTTAGAATATAGAATATAACAATTACACATATTCAAATAAATATGACACATTGTAATGGAAATGTACTGTAAACTGTAATTTATAAACTGTTAAAAATATAAACGTCAATATCAGTCCCATTTATATCAGTTCATATCTATAATTACATGTTAACAACTGTTAATGTTTCCAGGATTACAGTATTACAGCCTATGTAATTAGACACATGTATGAGCTGCTGAGTTTACTCATGTAATTACACAAGTGTATCCTGTTTTTACTCATGTAATTACACAAGTGTATCCTATGTAATAACATGTAATTACACACATATATGAGCTGCTGAGTTTACTCATGTAATTACACAAGTGTATCCTGTTTTTACTCATGTAATTACACAAGTGTATCCTATGTAATAACATGTAATTACACACATATATGAGCTGCTGAGTTTACTCATGTAATTACACAAGTTTCTCCTGTGTTTACTCATGTAATTACACATGCGTATCAATGTAAAAACATGTAATTACACATGTATGAGCTGCTTTGTTTTTGCATGTAATAACAAAAGCGTATTCGATGTAATAACATGTAATTACACAAGTTAATCCTGTGTAATAGCATATAATTACACATGTATGAGCTGCTGTGTTTTCACATGTAATAACACAAGTGTTTTCTATGTAATAACACATAATTACACACATGTATGACCTACTGTCTTTACTCATGTAATTACACAAGCGTATCAAATGTAAAAACATGTCATTACACATGTATGAGCTGCTTCGTTTTCGCATGTAATAACACACGTGTTTTCTATGTAATAACATGTAATTACACACATGTATGAGCTGCTGAGTTCACTCGTAATTACACAAGTAAAACGTGAAGCTAAGACACCTGTGTATTTACATGAGTTGCACTGTGATCCATGTGATACATCAGCTGTTGTTAAATTGTTGTTGCAGATATTATTATAATGTAATTACACAGTTATTACACATGCTTAATACAAAGTGGTGCCTAAATATAAGTATAACCAATTATTTTGTGGTATTAACAATAAATATTCTGTTTATTTTATAACACACACACACACACACGTACGTATGAACGCATGTAAACCAGCAGCTCTCTTTTTCTCTCAGCAACATTCCTTCAATCAGGAGAAGAGGCGTCAGAGTCACAGTCGCAGAGAGAGCAGAGTGAATGCGGTTAATTCACACACATCACGCACACGAAGGCGTCCCAAACTTGGCTGATGAAGTGAGCGTGTGCTCGTGCTGCCTTTTGAGAAGTGCTTTATTATGCCACTGCCTCAGTCTGATCCATACCAATTCAAATCCATATCAATATCAATTTACTCATATCAATATCCATCTCGCTCGCGCCGGCTCCCCTAACTCCGGCAAACACTTTGACATTGGAGGCCCTCTAGCTCCCCAGACGACCACCAAGCTCTCTGCTTAACACACACACACACACACACACGCGCACACACACACAAAGCCTCTGACTGAGGCGTCAATAAGACTGACCGTCTTTGAGAGAGTATCGACAGTTATCAAAAACGCCCTTGATGTAATTTCTTGTCTGTCAACACTCATAGGCCATATGCTGAGCATTATGGGGGAAATAAAGTGCTCTCGGGTCGGATCTGAAGGACTCTATGGACCTAACACACATATATACACACACCACACTCACACGCTTTTTTGTACAGTGTTAGAACATAGGGTCATATATATACATATATACACACACATATGTTATTTTCCATTTTTATGAAATGCAATAAAACATGAAAGCAAAGAAAACGTCTCCAATGTTTTCACCGACCAACGTAAATGTATTTTTTTTAAATATAAAATTTAAAAAAGCTGGAACAGAGGCTTTACCACTGTGTTACATCACCTTTCCTTTCAACCCTTAAACCACGACACCAAGAAAACGCAATTAAGTTTTTTCTTGCATTTTATATTAATTTAAAGCAATAATAACAATAATATTTATTTCTTTTAGTCAACAATGCCACAGTTTTTATTTTTTAAATATAGACCTCTTTCAAACTTTTGAGATTTTTCTTTGTCGTAAAACTCTGAATACATAAATCAATAAATGTCTGATAAAATTCTCGGATTCTCTTAAAACGTCTGAGAGAAATCCATTAAAAACATCCTCAGCTGTGTGTTAGTGCAACAGAACCACCTGCAACTAGCGGGACTTTGTCTAACTTCTGATGAGGAAGCTCCACTGAAAAGCTCTTACTCATTAAAACACACAGTGAAATCCATTGGATTTATTTTTACCATGACTGACCTCAACCAAGTGGCAGATATGGAACAATCAGGTTGACTTAAGTCCAGAAAAAATGTTTAAATAAGATTCTCAAAATGCGCTCGCCCAAATAATTTACCAGGACGCCTTAGCAATAATTAAACTATTTTTACACCTTGTTTAATCATTTGGGAACTGAGGAGAGTAATTGTTCCAGTTCTGCAAATGGAATTATTGCCCATTCTTGCTTGTGAGAAGACTTCAGCTGCTCAACAGTTCATGCTGGTCATCCTCTGAATCTCTCTTCATGAAGCTCCATGCACTTTGAATAGGAGACATATCTGGCAGATCAGTCAAGCTCGCACAGTACGTGTCTACAAAGCCACACTGTTGTAGCGCATGTAGGATGAGGCCTGGCACTGTCTTGCTGAACTAACCACGGACTCCACAGGAAAAGATGTCACCTTGATGGCAACATGTGCCTCTCTAAAATCCTAAAATATGCCTCAAAGTCAATAGTACCAATACACAAATACATATCACCCAAGCCTTGGTCACCGATACACCCCACACCATTACAGATGTTGGCGTTTACAGCATTCTCTGGCCACCTGTAACCAAGCCAAAGCAAGTACTCATGGGAACAAGGCATGTTTCCACTGTATTAAAGTGAACCTAAGATGAGCTCAGGCCCAGAAAACTCAGCAGCATTTCTGCATAGACTTGATGTATATATTTGTCACGTTCCCAGAATCTTTTCACAATATTATGTACTGTAGATGATTAGAAAGTGAGTGGTGGGCACAGAGTGGTGAAGCCACAACCCATCTTTCCTAGCAAAGACTGAAGCTTTGGTGGATGCAATCATGATCCTTTCACCAATTATCATATTATATTGTCACTGGCCAAAAAAAAATCTTTTTTTTTTATAAAAGTATAAAAATTGATGGGCTTATTTTGGAGCATTTACATGGCTCAATTCCTCTAAACCTTTCACAAGGGCACCTGCCATGTTCAAATAGGAAACACTGAACAAAGTTGAGCAACAGAGTCTAAAGTAGAACTACTTTATTTTGTTTTTACTTCAAAAAATGAACTGTTGCATCCTAAAATGAACAAAAACGAGCACACGCCCAGTTCTGCAGCCTCTACAGCTGTGCTGGCTGATGTAAGAACCCCCTTGCTGCCCTCTACAACATCATTGCTACACTTTTAACGACACAGTCATCTGATATTACACTCTGGAGTGCTCAATTGCAGCTACTTCCAAAGTTTCATTTCAAATGAATATCCAGGGATTCATCAAACACCAGAATGTCCTCATGGCTGCGAGGAGGGGGCAGTCATTTATCCCCGCATGGCCTTTTAGAGCAACCCGTTAAGCTTTTACCAGACAACATCATTTACTTGATATTCATTTTAATAATTTGAATTAATTAATAATAATTTGAGGCCATTTTTTAATATTTTAAGCATATTATTATGAATAATCTCCATCCATCCATTTTCTAAACTGCTTCTTCTGTTTCTGAGTTGCAAAAGCTGGAGCCAATGCCAGCGGGCCCAAGGCACCCAGGACTCCTGTCAAGGCTCAACCCATCACAGGGCAACACATAGACAGAAGACCACTCACACACACACTCACACTCACACTCACACTCACTCACACCTACGGGCAATTTAGAGCATCCAGTCAACCTACTGCAGCCTTTGGACTGTGGGAGGAACCTGGAGAAC
>JBBPDA010000041.1:29731929-29752564 GCA_037974385.1 Arnoldichthys spilopterus | reverse complement strand
CAGAATTACAGTCTGGACTGTCTGATTACTGCCCCCCATAGGTAAACACACAGAATTACAGTCTGGACTGTCTGATTTCTGCCCCCCATAGGTAAACACACCTAATTACAGTCTGGGCTGCAGGTTTAATAGAGGCAATGAATGTAAATGTAACATCATATTAAAGTCAGTCAAGCTCCAGTACAAAATACAGCTTACACTCTGAGGAGCTCAGAACACATTCACTTATCTAAGATTTGAACGCCCCAACACCCATGTGGACTGAGCTTGATTTGTGTTTAATATGACCAGTGACATCAACTAATAAGGCAAAATGTCAATTTTGATTTTATGTTGACTTTAATCATCCTTTAATAACAATATTTTATTTTCAAAAAATCCTGCAAAGCTACACTTTCATATGAACAGGGTAACCCTCAGCTGAAGGATAGAGGAGGATGAGAAAAGCGGTTCCTCCTTGCGCAGACTCCAGACTGTCTGGATGGTCTCTTCAGGGCCTGCACCTAGCCTGTCTACAGGCAACGTGGAGCCTCTGTCTCGTAATTGACTTCCCCATTTGATAACACATGGCCGTCCGATTGGAGCCTGTCTGTCTCGCTGATGCAGAGAGAAAAGTGCCTCTTCAATAGCAGATCAATTAGTCTATTAAGATAACCAGGGACAAGGTTCCTTGGCATAAATTTGAAAGGGCCCGGGTCATTACCTGCTCTTACTTCTCTGGCTGTGGTGGCGTATATCTGCCTGCCTTTTACTTCATGAGCAGAATGGCGCTCCGCTGGTGTGTGACTGCTGATATTCAGTTCCAGCCCTTCGACAAAGAAAGCTTTAGCATATGTGGCAGATGCAGTGCTTCAGTGTTTTGTCAGAAATACAGCATTTATAAGTGAAAGTGCTTCTTTGTCATTGTGAACACACTCAAGCACCATAATAAAATGTGACCTCTGCATTTAACCCTTCACAAGTGCACACGAGGAGCAGCGGGCAGCTACCAACAGCGCCCGGGGAGCAGTGTAGCGGGATGGTACCTTACTCAAGGTAACCTCAGTAGTGCCCGGGCTGGGACTCAAACCTGCAACCTTCAGGTCCCAAAGGCAGCGTCCTAACCACTAGGCCACCACTGCCCACTTTTTTTTTTTCTCTTGTCTGACTGGTCCGAAAGGTCTTAGCCATGGCGTCATCAAATTGACCTATGACCCCTAAAATATTCCTCCATAATGCCAAATATACTGTACTGCTCAAGTCTCAGGCAAGTATGAAAACTGTTGAAAACTTTTATTTCAGTCATATGGGCCAGTAAAACACAGGGTGGGACAGTGGTGGCCTAGTGGTTAGGGACCTCGGAGGGTCGCAGGTTCAAGTCCCGGCCCAGGCTCCACTGAGGAACCCTTGAACAAGGTGCTGTCCTGCTACACTGCTGTTGATTGCTGCCCCTGCTCCACATGTGTGCTGGGCTAAATGCCGAGGTCACATTTTATTGTGGCACTTTGTGTGATGGGATGTGTTCACACTGACAAATGGGAACTGTCACTGGATGTTTTCACTAGCCAAGCGCTCTTTACTCCACTCGTAGAACCGGTTGAGCAGCAATATCATCACTAACAGTAACATTTACTGTGCAAAAGCCACAGATTACGTGACGTGCAGGAAACGTTACATTGTGTGGGTAATAACTGTGTAATTACATGAAATACATGCAACAACAACATAAATACTGCTGATGTGATCAGGATTATTACACAAGCTGCTGTCATATGATCACGATATTGTATTAATTTGCATTTGAATCTAATGTAAGTGCTTATTTACCCAAATAAATGCTTTCTACTGATTTCTACAAAAGGTGATATGGATTTTGTAAGTACTGCAGTTTTTACACTGAGCTTGTACACATGATGAGGCAAAAAATTAAGCAGGTTTGTTTTTACCAAGTGTAGTTACCGTGATGCCATTATACAGCAGAATATCCTTTAGCAAGGTGTTATGACTAAACAGACGAAACGCTGCTACTGAGGCGTTACCCTGCCATTATACATTACTGTGTCCAAATGAGATGTGATCTCCCTGCATTGTTCCCCTAATGATTTCAAAGCTCAGTCTTGGGAACGATGCTAATTAATCTTATGAAGTCAAGTGCTGCTCAGGCTTGCCTGTTTTACCATTTATTGCACTTTTTTTGCTGAAAATTACCCCCAGTATGCAATTTGACAAATAAAATGAAACAGAACAATAAAAAAATGCAAAGTGAGCACATTGGTCTCACTTTCTTGTCATTTGAAGTAAAAATACTAATTTCTCTTCTCTTAAGTGAGGGGTGTAATAATTATGAAAATTGTCAAATATTTGTAATATTTAATAACATTTTGGGCCAATAACATAAATGCATCATTGTGGCCATAACATTTTCACCAGGCAGCAACATTTCCCATAAATCTGTCCAGTTCAGTCCAAATGCGCTAAACACAAGGCCTGAGTGACCTTTACTTTCAGTGGTTCTGATTTCAGCACCGTTGTGATGGTGATATTACGCTGAAGAAATCCGGAACAGTAAGAAGCTCAGGGAGCACAGATCTGCTACTGCTTCCTGTGCCGGAGACATTAACGCACTGTATCAGATACATATATATTTGCTAATCCCTTCGTTTTGAAGAATGGGTTCCCAGTGCAGACAGATGGCATATCACAGGCTTACGACTATCTGAGAACCATGGTGTCCTTGTAGGTCGCCGTAAACAGGTGGCTCATAATATTTTCTTGCTTTGATAAGTCTCCAGATTACTCGAAATGAATCTCAGAACAGTAATTCCAATTTTTTACCTCCACTGTCTTTTATTCTTAGCTCCACATCTGTGTCCAGGGCAGGATATAACTGTTCCAAGACAGAGGGACTATGGAAAGAAGCAGTTTAATGTGTCCTATTTTTTTTTTTTTTTTTTAATGAATTGCATTTCATGTTTTAAAACCTGTTGAAATTTTTATCCTACTTAAACACAAATTTCCCATGTAATTTCTTTCTTATATTTCCAATATTCAGTGTAAAAGATTTATATATATATATATATAATATTATATTAAATATTGTGGTCTTCATTTTTTTCCAAAAAGTGTCTGCTGGTTAACAGCTTTGAAATTATTTGTGTCTTTAGATCAGTGTTAAAGCTCATTGTGTGTGTGTGTGTGTGTGTTTGTGCTATAGATCTCTTCCGCCTCATACTTACAGGTTCACATGTGCATGTCGTTCTATTAAAGCTGTGTTTTTACAGCCAAAAGAGAAAGATGCATCATGTTTGAAGGTGAAAACTGAAGTTTTTAAGGTATTTTTATGCATTTTATTGCATATTACCTTTTCGTTTATGGTATTTTCTTATAATTTAAATTCTTTTTTTACTAAATAGTTTGATCCAATTGTTTAAAGTAGCTTTTGTTAGCCAAACTCTTGCAAAGGTTCCTCTGCTGGAGTTCTAGTAGCCTGCATAGCTACGCTAACCCAACACTGGTTACACTGTCATGACAAAATTTTGGGCGATTGAGTATTTACATCCATCCATCCATCTTTTTTCTAAACCACTTCTTCCGTTTCCTGGTCGTGGGGAAGCTGGAGCCAATTCCAGCTGACTGCGGGCCTGAGGTGGGGTTCACCCAGGACAGGAGACCAACCCATCGCAGGGCAACACACAGACAGACAACCATTCACACACACACTCACACCTACGGGCAATTTAGAGCATCCAATCAACCTACTGCAGCCTTTGGACTGCGGGAGGAAACCGGAGAACCCGGAGGACACACACTCCACAAAGAAAGGCCCCAGTGGCACAGGGATCGAACCCAGGACCCTTTATTAGTCCTAGAAGTGGGAAATTTGCATTGCTATGGCAGTACAAAAGGTAAGAGCAGCAGAAGAGCGGGTAAAGCAATAGATAATTAAAAACAAACAAACTATACAACACAATAACCTTAAAAAATGTAAACTTTACAAAAAATATAAATAGAGCTTCTGTACTTTTCAATCTTTTAAAAAAAACCTCCTTAATAAGTGCAGGTCTCTCTGGACTATTGCTCTCTATGGAATTTCCTATGAATGTTAACTTTGCCAAGTTTTCCATGGATTGATTTTCCGCTTTGATCCGACTCTTTTATCAGAGCGGCGCGATACGGCTGTAGCTTTAGCTCGGGCAGCTTTTCCCAGAGGTATCAGAATCTCTGATCTGTTATTCTTGTTCTTTTCTTCTCCACTATATCCCGGTCATTGTGTTCTTCCGTAAGCGACTTTTATAGAGGCCTCATGAAAAGCCCGTGAGCCCGGGGGTCAGAGGCCAGTGTGCTGATGGATTATGGGATTGCGCTGTGGCCCTCTCTCGCTGACAGGCTCCATTGGTCGGGAGGATGAGCTTGTAACCTTTTATATAATTATTGTATTAAAGCCTCTGTGCCCCGGCCGCGCTGGCACTTGTCCTCGGATCAATGCGGAGATAATTTCAGAAATGAATAGTTAGTATCGATCGCTCCCCCCCTTAGTGATGGCTTATCAGCGAGCGGGACAGGTTGCTGTAGATTATTGCGCCAATGTCATTTATGGGGGTCTATGATAGTATTTGTGTTTTTGGACCGAGGTGATTCAAACAAAGGCAATTCAATTTGCAATGGATTTCTCGCTGTCATTCCACCCCCCCATCCCCCCACCCCCCATCCCCGTTTGCACCGACTCCCTTGAACCCAACGAGCAATAAATCACAATCTTTTTTTCGTGCAGATGTGTGTGTGCGGGACAAACAGGTGTTGGTTTTGCTAGAGGTCAGTGGAGGGGCAGGGAAAGGGCAGCTCTGGGCCCGTAGCTGAAGGATTGGATGTGCGTTGGTTAAGACACATCCTGGACCTTGGGGCCTGCTGGTCTGAAGAACTCAGTGCTGTTGTTTTCTCTCTTTTCGTGTCCTGAAGGGATTATCTCTGTCCTTTTAAAAAACTCAAAACAAATTTTTTTTACCCGATTTATGATAAATTATCTGACTTTTTCATTATTAATCAACAAAATGGTCTGAAAGTACCTGGACTAAATTTACACTAACCCTTTTCTGCACGGGGGTGGGTCCGGTCATTTCTGCCCAGTTTTGTATAGTTGTCTTTAAAGCTAAATATCTTTATTGCTGTTTTCTGTGGATAATAAGTGTTTGGTGCTGTTTCTGTGTTGGAATGTGACTTGTCTGTCGTGCTGTTGGACCTGTCACTGCATGGGGTGATGTTTATAACGATTTTATTGTTCTGGTTGTGACGTGCCTGCAATAGCGCCACCTTGTTTATGTAAAAACACAATTTTACAGATTATTAAAGAACGAAAACGCATAGAATCTTCAAATTTGGTAGGCATGTGCTCCGGAGGTCAGAGAATCAAGTAATGTCAAAGCTTCTGTGTTTTATCCAGTCGATTAATTACGGATCCTGGCGTTTTAAATGACAATTGTGTTTCGTACAGAGCTGTGCTACCACCAGGGGGCAGTGCAAATAGGGTTAACGTTTAGACGTTTTTCCTTCTGCTGTAAAAGGTACATTTTGTAGATGTGAGGTTTTATTGCAACAGCTGGAATGTGTCACATGTTATGTTTCTACTACTTCATCAACAACAAAGAAGTTAACGCCTTAAACATTAGGCTTAACATTCAGTTATGCTATAACGTTAATTATGTTTCGAATGTCAGTTATTTAAAAGGTTTAAATTGGTATATAAATATAAAGATATCGCAAAAGAAAAAACAGTAAACTCAGCAGTAGGAGCGTTTTCACTTTTGAAATCAATATAAAAATATACAAAAAAAATAGATAAAAGGAGTAAAGAACGGGCTTGATACTCAGTGTATCTGTGCACAGAGAAATTTTGTAGATGTGAGGTTTTATTGCAACAGGAATAAAACCTTGTTTGAAATGTAAACTTAAAAGTGATGTATAAAAGTGACCATAGTGCACATTGGGTGGGGTTTAAGAAAATTGGGTGGAGTGTAAGACAGAGATCAAAGTATCAAAGTGATAATGTGTGGGTGACTGTCCTTGAGTATTATATATATTCAGAAAAGTTGCTATTTGTCATAAAATGCAGTAAAATCAGGAATGTGTGATGTAATAACGCTCAAAGTTTTACTTAACTCATAAAAGTTCCAATGTTTTTACTGATCCACTGTAAATATTAGCAAATGTAGAATTTGATGCCTTAAGCACACTCAAAAATGTTGGGATGGGGGTTTAGAAATGATTCACCATTTTGAAACAATCCGTGCAGGTGAGCTGGAAACAGGGAGGTCATGATTGGGTATAAAAAGAGCTTCCACCAAATGCTCTGCAAGCAAATATAGGTTGTCTGTCATAACTTAGTGAGAGAATTGCCAGTCAGTTCAAAAGAACTGAGGTCTTTCAACATCTACAGTACATCATATTGTAAAAAAAAAGAATCAGGGAATCTCAGTCCCTGTAGCTACTGTGAAGAAATATGAAAGTGTATTACACAAAAAAACGTCAGTTCTATACAGAAATCAGAATTCACAAGCATGATGAAGACATATAGAAGTTTGCAGAAGTTTGATCACCTCCAGCCGAATGGTGTGTTCTTTTCTAAGACTTTCTCACACATGCTGTATAAGAAACAAACTTAAATATGCATTTTGTCTGCGAAGGGGTATGTATTTTTTCTGCAACAGTTTCACACAAGTTCTTTTAAATATGAGCCTGTATAAAACATGCCATAACTTTTTAAACATAATTTATTTTATTTATTTATTTATTTATTTATTTATTTATTTATTTAATAAGTTCAGCAAATATACAGTTTTGTAGATTGTATATGCAAATATGCTATGTTTTAAAAAAAGTAAAAAAATCAACAAAACAATATATATATATTATTAAGTCATTGTGCATTTGTAGTTTTCATCTTTCTCTTTTAACTGTGAATGACAGGCCATATCCATCAGTGACCGCAGCTCCATTTCAATAGCAGCTCAGGGGGAATCACTCAGCGAAATGTAATTTACTCGCTATTGGTCAGCTTGACCCGTGACCTCAATCACTTGACATGGTTACCTTGGCAACCCTGCCCGAGCAGATCAGATAAAAGGTTGCGACAGTTTGGAGGCAGAGTCAGACAAGCTCTGAGCCAAGACCAGACATTGACCATCATGGTTCCCAGTGTTATGACCTGGCCTGCTCAAGGTTAACTTACCCATCCTCTCGGTCCCAAAGTCGCGTTCAAATAGATGGAGCTGGAAAAACATTTTTTTGCAAAAGAGCCGAAATTATTCACAGTATTTCCAGAACTGAGTGCACTGCACCTTCTCTAACTCTGCGAATGGACAGGTCAGTGGTGACCCAGTCTGAGGACGCTCAATCTAAAATGCTACAGTTATGGTTGAGGGCCATTGAGATTCAGAAGAACAGCTCCACAGTTTGGAGTAAATCGTGTATAAATGGTCGTTTGTCTGGATGAAATTGTAACTCCTCAATGCTCTGAGCTTCCTCAGGCTCACACGCACTTACTGCTCCGTCTGCACCGGCGCGCGATAATGATCCTGAGCCGTCGTCCATCATAACTGCCAAACGTCTTCATTTTTCATTCCCCTGACAGCTTAATCACAGCCGATCATTTCCAAGTGTTCATTCAAGTCCTAATTAGTGATACAGTTACATTTTGTTAATAGAATGGAGGATCGGACAAAATGAATGAGTGTCATATATCTTTTCAATTAAGGCCCATGATGGATTAATGAACATCCCGCTACTGCGGGAGCGAGCGCATGTGCATGCATTACATATTTAAGTACCTCATTCCAGCTGACATGGAACATCAGTACCACATGACTAATAGGAGGTTTAGGCATTGTGTACACGAGGAAGAGTCCTTGATATATATAATTTGCCATAACGTGAGGCCTGTTAAAATACCAACTTTAACCCTTAAATGGCCACACCAAGAAATAAAAACAAAAAAATATATAATATATTAATTTTGGAGCAACAACAACAATAATATATATTTTCTTATTCAGCAACTTCATATTACCCGAATGATAATTGTATTAAATAAATAATAATTTAATGTTTAACCAGATTCCTCATGCAGTGATACACACATAGGAATATCATTTTTTTAATAAAAAATGTTCATCATTTTCTAAAATATTTTAAATTTTTTTGCTGAAGTTAGCATATATTTAAAAAGGGTTAGAATATGTTGCACGGGCCATATTTACATTGTATTCCCCGATATGTGAAATTCAGCGAATTAACGGAAATTTGGAACAATTCTTATGGAAAAAGCAACAAAAATGGAAACTTTTGCTTAGACATCAAAACGTACGAACCAGGGATGAGCACTATGCTACAATAGTGGATGGAGGAGGTCATGATTGGGTATAAAAAGAGCTTCCACCAAATGCTCTACAAGCAAATATAGGTTGTCTGTCATAACTTAGTGAGAGAATTGCCAGTCAGTTCAAAAGAACTGAGGTCTTTCAACATCTACAGTACATAATATTGTAAAAGGAAAAATTCAGGGAATCTCAGTCCCTGTAGCTACTGTGTTTACATATATTGTCTATTACACAAGAAACTTCAGTTCTATACAGAAATCAGAATTTAGGAGCATGATGAAGATATATAGTAGTTAGCTGACTGTACCACAGGTTACGCTCGTAGGACTGTTGTAGATAAGCCCGACAGCCAGTTAGCGAATGTGAGGAATATGATATGATGCTTCTTTATGGGGGCGGGGTGTTAAACTGAATACCCAGGTGTGCTCTCGCTCCTTCACCGTGACAGCTGCCCCGCTGTCCAAACCCCTTTATGTGAAGGATAATCTCTTGGCCTTTTTTTTTAAACCACACAGCAAGAGAAGTAAAATGAGGTGTGACCATAACGGTTAGTGTCAGCACTGACCACCACCAGGCCAGCACGCTGTCTGGCCATCCTTCATCGCATGACAGGAAATCACCCTGCAGCATGACACGTCGATGCAGCAGAAACCCTTATAGAGAACCGAGGCAATGGGATAGTGCAAGAAGCGGCACAATGCGTCTGATTGATGTGTCCAGATACGCTGTCCACTCATCGAGCTCCACGCCAGAGGTGTCAAAGTCCAGCCATGAGGAGCCACAGTGATGCGCAGGGGTGTAGCGCATATAGGCTACCTCCCTTTTGTGAATCAGGGAAGCGAAAAACTCGAACGGGCGCAGCACTGCGGCTCACGAGCGCGTTCCTGCCGCCGCGCAGACTTGCTCGTCCTCGGGAGCTGTTTTGACAGTTTGCGGATTTCTTCATTATAATTCCATCACGCCGACCGACTCCAAAGACCACGCGGTTTGGTCAATGAAGTAAAGGAAGTCAATGGAAAGAGGAAGTCAATGGCGAAGAGAAGGCAATCAAAAAATGCAGGACAGTAGAACATGGAAGTCAATTGGGAATGAAAGGGAATTGAGCATTAAAGATCGATGGAGGAAGTTTTGAAAATGGAAGTCAGTGGAAAATGGAAGCTGTGGGGGATCATGGAGGTCTTGGAAAAGAATGGAAGCCAGTAGACATTTGAAAGCTAAGGGGAAATGGAAGCAAATGGAAATGATGATTGGAAATGATTCCAAAACAAATGTGTCAGTGGACATTTGAAGAACTGGACGTCAGTTTATGGAGAAGTTTATGGGGAAGAAGAAGTTCACAGAAAAATTCAACATCATGTTTGTTTTTTTTGCCAACATAGGTCATGGTAAATAAGTAAGTAAGGCTTTATTATAAAGCCCCCGTTCACAGGCCTGTAGTCACAAAGCGCCGTACAACTAGATTTAGAGCAGGAAAACACACAATAAAAGAAAGACAGAAGATATCAGCATCAAATAAAGAAAGAAAGCTGAACAAAGACTTCAAGTTAGTAACTGTTTCTTTAAAAAATGGGCAGAGTCTGTCCATCATAATTGCAGGGGAAGATGATTCCAAAGCCTTGGAGCCACAGACTGAAAGACTCTATCCCCTCTATCTTGCATGGGGAACCATTTACACATTTTGAGCCTTAGACTGAGGATTATGATAAACTATGTTTGAGAAAAAGATTAGATACATTTTACTGTACATACTAAACCTGTGGGCAGTGGAGGCCTAGTGGTGAGGACGCTGCCTTTGAGACCTGAAGGTTGCAGGTTTGAGTCCCTAAGCTCCACTGAGGTTCCCTTGAGTAAGGTACCGTCCCGCGACACTGCTCCCCGGGCGCTGTTGGTAGCTGCCCGCTGTTCCACGTGTGCACGTGCGATGGGTTAAATGCAGAAGTCGTATTTTGTTGTGGTGCTTGAGTGTGTTCACAATGACAAATAGTCACTTTCACTTCATACGCATATATGAATAACCTACATGTACATACTGTAATGTACTCGGTTGTTTTAATTTTTGTCATTTTAACATTTTTCCTTAACTCCAGTGTTTCTGTTTCTGTTTCTGCTTTGTTTTCCCTTCTGTTTCTATCTTTGTTGCACTGAGCACGTGAAAGGCAGAGAAATTTCCCTCAGGATTAATAAAACTTTACTAAAAATGAATTAAGATATAAACCTTTCAAAGGCTCTAAACTTACTTACCTAACAATTGTGGGCAGTGGAGGCCTAGTGGTGAGGACGCTGCCTTTGAGACCTGAAGGTTGCAGGTTTGAGTCCCTGGACACCACTGAGGTTCCCTTGAGTAAGGTACCGTCCCGCTACACTGGTCCCCGGGCGCTGTTGGTAGCTGCCCAGTGCTCCACGTGTGCACGTGTGATGGGTTAAATGCAGAGGTCACATTTCGTTGTGTTGCTTGAGTGTGTTCACAATGACAAACAGTCACTTTCACTTCAGTGTTAAATACCTTAGAGCAGGGATGGGCAACTGCAGTCCTGGAGGGACGGACTCCAGCACAGTTTGGTGGCTTCCCTGCTCAAACACACCTGGTTCAACTCACCTGTTCATTGCCAGATTTAAGTAAATAGTAAGATTTAGACATTTTTTCGCTGCCCAACTACATACAAAAGTAAATGAGAAAAAAGGAAAAGAACATAATAATAATAATAATAATAATAATAATAATAATAATAATAATAATAATAATAATAATAATAATGGAGTTGCCCATCCTGTCTTTAGAGTCTGTTTCCACCACAGTAAATAATAAAAACACAGTAAAAATGTTTAAAGATGTTTTTTTAATAAGACTCTGGTATTAACTTTTCATCAAATATGAATCATTAGTCATCTGCTCGTCTGCCTGCACACACACACACACATGTACGGATCATAAAGTTTAGAGTTCACAGTATATACGCTATGGGCCCCATGGAGGGTTAAATCAAACAGATTTGCTTTACAGATAAAAAAAAAAAGTGTGTTGACACTTCCCATTGGCACACTGACGAAGCTCCGGGGGAATCCAATAGGCAGCCTCTTTCACTCCTCATCGCAACAAACAAAAGCACAAAAGCAGCACGTAATGATCACCTCTGCCATTATGCAGAATTGATTTGATCTGGTTCAGGGGCTTGTGGATTTTTTTTTCTCCATTATGCCCCATACAACGATGTGGCAGAGAGAGAGAGAGAGAGAGAGAGAGAGAGAGAGAGAGAGAAAGGCCAGTGCCCCCATCAACAGATATGCCAGCAAAGTGAAGCCCTATCCAAACAAAGGAAGGAGTTAAGGGGAGACGGCCCGCGGCGCTGCTCGTCCTTTAATTGGCATTTACATACGAGCGGAATCATTCATTTCTAATTCCCTTATTAACGCCCTTCGCGAGCTCGTGTCAGTGTCAGTCCTCATCAGTGTCACAGATCGCTCTGGATTCACCCCATGTCCTACTAAAGGGCCCACATTCTGCATTTTTCTTGCATTTTGCTTATATAATCCATATGGGTTTATATACGACAAAACGGTCATAATTAATTTATAAACAAACATTGCCAACCTTTTTTTTTATTGCTGTGCCTTTCACCTTTCAGCACCTTTTTTAACAGTTAAACGCCTCACTGTGTGTTTTTGAGCCCGTGCACCAGCGTTCCACATTGTCCTATGTGACTGCAGAGCCGCAGAGCAGCAGATTCAGAGCAGCAGTTTTAGGCCAGTGACAGTGGGTGTCGAATACTAACCGTAAAAAATCTGCAGTGTTTATGACACTGGTGCTGTTTTACTACAGTTTTACAATACAGGTTTATCAGAAATCCACCTAAGGCCACCAAAGAGACCAATAAAGTATTGGAGCCCTGCTGAATGCCAGGGGGCGCTGTTGTGAAAGTGTTTTGTTTGTTCATTTCACTCTTTTGCCGGATTTGCTTTGACACATGTCACTTTGCACAATGACAATTTGTTATACAGCGGTGCACAGCAAACATCAAGTGTGTGCTTTTGAAACACAAAGTCCGCCACAAAGAAACGTGACCTCTGCATTTAACCCAACCACACCCGGAGCAGCACTGGGTGAGCAGTGTACGAGTAGGCCACCACTGATCAGACACCTACATTTGTGTGCTCTGCTCTGGAGTGAACCGCACTGCGTTGGCTGTGTGATGTATGTCCTGTGTGATTTATTCATTGATCCACGTTCACGTGTAAAACAGTGAAAATATAAAGCTCTGAGTGTCAAGACGACGACAACTCCACCGTTATACTGAACTGTTGTTATGTGGAGAGTTAGAACACGAGAGAAGATTCAGTGTGTAACGTTCCAAATCACACAGACGTGACTGTACGTTCCACCACACTAACTAGGACTTCCCCAGTCACACGATACCACCAATGCTGGGGGAGTGGTGGACGCTCATGCATCTTTCTGAGCTGTTGAACGACCAGTTCCGTCATGTCAGCTAACAGAAGCATGGCTGCCTAGCATCACGCTAAAGGGGGAGAGGGAGGGCCATCCTACTCACCCAGAGAGAGCAACCAGTTGCTGTGACATCACGAGTGAAAGCGACTCTAGACACTTGTAACACTGCAGTAGTGGAGGCCTAGTGCTTAAGGACTCTTGTTTGTAGGGTCGCAGGTTCAAGTCCCGGGTTCCGCTGAGGTTCCCTTGAGCAAGGTACCGTCCCGCTACACTGCTCCCCGGGTGCTGTTGATAGCTGCCCACTGCTCCAGGTGTGGATAGGTTAAATGCAGAGGTCACATGTCAGTGGAGTGCACTTTGTGTGATGGGGTGTGTTCACAATGACAAATCTTCACTTGATTGAGTTTTTGTGAACAGGCTGCAGATTTTCTGTATATTTTATGGGAATCACTAGTACATTGTGAAACTATGTGCATTCAGACAACTGAGGCCTATTAGGCTTCCCCATGATCAGGGCCCGTTTACGCCCAGCAGCTGTCTTTCTGCTTTTGAAGGAAGTTATTGTGCAGTTTGTGGTCGTCCATTTTCCTGCTCCACGCTTCAGATGCTGCTTTAGAATATGATTCATGCCCTTGTGTTAACCTCTCTTTGACCTCGGCGGAAAAGCACTAATGTTTAACCAATCCCGGCGATATAAATGATGGAAAGCGGCTCGCTAATTCATGTTTTTTCTTCTACCCGTGCATTGTGAGCCTCCGAGATGTAATGCTGCAGCTTACATCATCCATTTCCCACTGTTATCGAGCGCTTTATTGAGGAAGTGACAGCCGGAGCACTTTGTCATTTCTGTTCGAGTGGCTGTGGAGGAGGCCGGGTTAACCCCCGCCAACGCTCTGCTACCACATGAGCCTTTTTCTCCGCTCTGACAGATGTGACATGGTGGCTAGCCAGCCGTCATCAAAACTCAATGAGAGGAACCCGAGAGGTAGCGCAGGCTAGCCGGCTAGTCCAGTGCTTCCCATTCCTGGACCTGGACTATTGCTGTAATGTTCTCCCTGCTCCAGCAGCTCCAACGTCCACTCAGGAACGGCTGGCTCAGTAGCTGGGTGGCTAATTAACTTTGTCAGGTGAATTGGAGCGTGAACACACTACTCATCTATATCATACTTGCCGCCATTGTCGGGCAACTTGTGGTGTCTGTGGAAGGCCAAGTCAATAGGAGCAGTGGGCACCTGACGTGGGCAGTACCCGGGGAGCAGGGCTTGGGGACGGTACCTTGGTCATGGTACCTCATTGGTACTTGTAGAAGTCTGGGATTTGAACCGGCGACCTTCAGGTCACAGGGGCAACTCCCTCTCTGTTACAGCACCACTGCCCCAACTTTATATTGGTAAATATGCATTTCTTTCCAACCTTCAAGCATTTACAGCATGCCTCAACACACACACACACACACACACACACACACACACACACACACACTGAACTGGGACGTGTCTTTTCCCGAGTTACTCCACAGAAAGACTGGATCATCCTCCCATTCTATCTGTTTCAAAGGAATCTACTGTTTGCAAACATGCAGAGGAAGCTGTGGACGGTAATGCTAGTTTGATTGGATTCTGTGGTCTCTGCCGTTCCCAGTGGAAAGCTTCACTCAGTGGAAACCAGCGCGTCGTTTTATTTGTGCACTTGTAATCTGATGACAAACGGAAAGGGCTGCGATTCAGTCATGTCACGCTGTTAGACGATGCAGCTTCTTCTTGTTCCGTGTAGCTCCCAGTTTCAGTGAAGTGCTCAGTGATACTGGTTGGCCCCGTTTCAGGGTTGGTGAGTGGAAGAGCTCTAGGGGTGTGGCAATGTTGGTGTGTTGCGACGGTCCTCGTCCCACGTGTTCCCTGTCTGTCTTGTTTACATTCCCACGTGTTCTTAGCCTCGTGTTCATTAATGTCTAGCCCCGCCTCCCAGCTGCATTCAGGTTTTTCCCATGTCTTGTCTTTATATAATCCCCCGCGTTAGGTTCTGTGTTGTGGATTCTCTGTTGTTATATTCTGTTTTGTAGCTTCGTTCCTAGTCTTTGTATTTCGTGATTTGTTATTTTGTTATTAAATACTCTCAACTAAAGTACGTTTTGGCGCTTGCTTCCAAATCAACCCCCAAAACATTACATGTGTCTGTGTCAATCAACCAAAAACAGCGCACGATCTGATGTATCGATGTGACCCATAAAAATCCACATTCTCCTTCATTTCACTGTGAGCGGTGTGATGTACAGAGAAGCTGCCTCTGCTGATGACAACGCTGCCTTATTAACGTTTAATAATAAAATGTTCACATTATAATGTGTCTGCGCGTGTGAGATGATGGAAATGTAGCAGATGTGAAATCTCATCATATGTCATTACAATGTATTAATTTTAAGATATTCAAGGCATTTAACCCACCACACGTGGAGCAGTGGGCAGCTACCAACGGCGCCCGGGGAGCAGTGTAGCGGGATGGTACCTTACTCAAGGGAACCTCAGTGGTGTCCGTGCCGGGACTCGAACCTGCAACCTTCAGTTCACAAGGGCAATGTCCTCACCACTAGCCCACACAAACAAAAAGAAAGAAATATATATATATATATATTGTAATCTTAAAAGAAAGGGAAATTTTTTAAAAATAGCAGTACTAAAAATTGCGATATTACAAAATTTCAATACATTGTTACACCCCATGGCCCACCCATGCTGTTGCAGTGCCCATCCAAATTGACTGCCCTGATGCTGCTACTGACCACAAGCTAAGCAGTTTTGCTCAGTGCTATTGAATTTCCAGTAAGGGATGAACCATCACAGCAGTGTTTTTTTGGGGGTTCAGTCTTCTGGTATATGATGTGGAAATCACAGGATTCACGCAAAGGCCGCAGTGCACAAGCCAGAGGTCGGAGTAAGCTAGTTAATGCATTGAGTCTGACACGCGCTAACACTGTAAAAGTGCAACGCTTGGATATTCAGTGTAATTATGCTTTGCAACAGGAAGAATATGCCCAGAAAAAAAGCCCAACCATCTCTCCGACAGCCTAAATTACATATTGATCAGTTTTAATTGCATTTCGGTCATCGGGAGCAGCTTTTGAAATTCATAAAGGAGGAATAATGCTGTTTTTTTGTGCATGATTAGCTCTGGGCCATCCAAATGAATTCCATCACTTAACCTGCAGTCAAAGGGGATTATTGAGCTTTATGACGCATCCAGTGAAATATCAATAGGAGCGAATAGGGGTTATGGACTTTTTTTTCCTTCTGTACTGCGCTTTTGTTTGCTTTTGAACTAACCGCATCAAACACAATAACCATGACGACGCCAGACAACGAGCCGAACTCACACATGCCATCGCGAACGGAATTATGAAGGTTCGCGGTTCACACGTCCACACTGCATTGATGTCAGCGCTGTGTAAACACGCGCGATCTCCTTCTTTGTCAAACAGCTTGTACGTCCCCCCGGGAAGTAGCGGTTAGCATAAACGCGGCTAAGCTTATTGTTTTCCCCACACTGCAGCACGGGGAGCAGCGCTACCGCTGCCAATTATGAATGATAGAGTCTTGCAGATTTATAGCACAGGGCCTGAGTGAGTGCTAATCATTCACTTCTGTACAATGGCAAAAGGTCAGCGAGCCGACTGGCCTGCAATAAATCACCTAGCAATGAGCGCCGAGCGCTTTGCAGATAATACCACAACGAAGCGTCACATATTCATTAGGAATTTCTTTCCTTCTCTGGAGCGAAACAACTCGATTTTCTGATGGAGGTTATGATGCTGGAAAATTTCATTTTTTGAATTTAGTTTTTTAAGAATTTGTTCAGAAATGGTCTATTATCGTTTGAATCATTATTTTTTTAATGGTCATTTTTAATAATAAAAGAAATAATAATATCTTATTTGAGGATCGGCACTTTCCACACATTTGTCCCCCTCTTTTTACATACATTAAGAACATTATGTTTACCTTCATAGTGCATTCATAAGGCATTATTAAGGCATTCATAAGCAGAACTTAATTATACAGTGTCTATTACACCTTTAAAGAGCAAATATGACATTAATAACAAGCAGTGTTAAGTTGAAACAGCATTTTAATTCATATACTGCGCGTAAATGTAAACTAAAGCCATATTAGATGTGTTATGGACGAGGCTTCAGTTTACATTTATGCCCAGTATATGAATACAGGTGTGTAACTGTCGTGCCATATCATAACGTGTCATGTTTTTGTAAACAATGACAATGTATGTTATATTAAAATAATTTTTTTCATTAAATGTGTTATAGATGCTTTAAGCCTTAAATGACCACACCAAGAAAAAAGCTATGATTTTTTTTCTTTGCATTTTATATTCATTTGGTGCAAAAACAACAATAACGTTATAACAATAATGTTATTTTTTATTTAATAAAGTTCTAGATTTTTTTTTTTTAATAGGCCTCTATTAAACAGTCAAGATTTCTCTTCATGGGTAAACTCTGCATACGTGAACAAATCAGCAAAAATCAAATAAAATATATGGATTCTCTTAAAAATTCCCAGAGAAATCCATAAAATGTGTGTTAGTGCAACAGAACCACCTGCGACTGGTGTGAGTTTGTCTAACTTCTGATGAGGAAGCTCACTGAGAAGATCCACTCATTAACCCTATTTGTACTGCCCCCTGGTGGCTGATACAGCTCTGTACGAAACACAATTGTCATTTAAAACGTCAGGATCTGTAATTAATCTACTGTATAAAACACCAAATCTTCGACATTACTTGATTCTCTGAACTCCAGAGGACATGCCCACCAAATCTGAAGATTCTATGTGTTTTTGTTCTGTAATAATCTGTAAATATGTGTTTTTACGCTAACAAGGTGGCGCTATTGCAGGCACGTCACAACCGGAACAATGAAATCGTTATAAACATCACCCCGTGCAGCGACGGCTCAAACAACAGGACAGACAAGTCACATTCCAACACAGAAACAGCACCAAACACTTATTATCCACGGTGAAATCCAGTGGGTTGTTTGATCATCACTGACCTGAACCAAGTGGCAGAGATGGAAAAATCAGGTTGAGTTGAGCTCAGTGAAGGTGTGAATAGGGACTTAGAATGTGCCTGACCAAAACTCGACCACTGAAGTAGTGTCAACATGCTTCATTAATGCTGTATTAATGCCTCACGAATGCACGTGACATAAACCGCAACCCAAATAATAACATGGACGTTCACCATGCTCTTCCTCTTCCCAGAGATAACGGCGATTTATGGCTTAAGCCTAAAATCATAAAAGCCCACCTTGCGTCTGTTAACATCCGGGGGCCTGTCTGCGTGTGGACATTGAGGCAGGCCACTTCAATTACTGCCTAATCTTGTCCTGCCAGTCAGATAATAATTGGAGGTTGACAAAACCCAGGGCCCAAGTTGGAGGGCTATTGATTTTGTAGTGTCCTCCCTTTACAGGATGAAGAAAATAAGACATGAAATTTACTGTCTTCATAAAAGTTTTAGTAAATCAGACCATTTGAAAGGCACATATTGACAGATTTTTCATTACCGCACACAGTGTGCTCCGAGGTGTTCTGATTATCTGCAATGAGGGGCCTCCACTCGCTGTCCTGCATGTGCCAATAAATAATAGGTCATTGGGAAAGATGTGGCCTGCAGTTTTAATCAGCCGCCGCGCCTCGCGCTCACAGGGAGGTTATAAACTGTGCCTTGTTACCACTGGGCCTTGTGAAGTTTGCACCTGCGTGAAGGTACCTGCATTGCCACGAGGGTAAAGAACCGTTGCTGCCTTGTGCAGACGATCTGAACTTCTAATCAGCCATAACATTAAGACCACATGCCTAATACTGTTTCTTCTCCTGTCTTCTCGTCTCCTCTCTTCTCTTCTCTTCTCTTCTCTCCTCTTCTCTTCTCTTCTCTTCTCTTCTCTTCTCGTCTCTTCTTTTCTCTTCTCTTCTCTTCTCTTCTCATCTCATCTCTTCTCTTCTCCTCTCTTCTTGTCTCTTCTCCTCTCTTCTCGTCTTTTCTCTTCTCTTCTCGTCTCGTCTCTTCTCCTCTATTCTCGTCTCTTCTCTTCTCGTCTCTTCTCTTCTCTTCTTATCTCTTCTCTTCTTCTCCTCTTCTCTTCTTTTCTTGTTTCTTCTCTTCTTGTCTCATCTCATCTCGTCTCTTCTCTTCTCGTCTCTTCTCTTTTCTTCTCTTCTTGTCTCAACTCGTCTCTTTCCTTCTCATCTCTTCTCTTCTCTTCTCTTCTCTTCTCTTCTCTTCTCTTCTCAGTGTGATAACAGTGTCATGCAGCTCTATGCAAATGTCTCCGATACACTGAACTGGTTAAATCCTGTTGTTCAGCCTCCTTGTTTGGTTCTATGACTTGGCTTATTGTTTTGTTGTTTTTGAAATGTTTCTATACGATGCATCAAACCTAAGCTGGCAAGGGCAAAAGATAAAAGGGGGGCAGTGGTTTGGGACTTGCCCATGTGATTGGAGGGTCGCAGATTCAGGCCCCGGCCCATGTAACAGTGAGGTTCCCTTGAGTAAGATACAGTCCTGCTACACTGCTCCCCGGGCGTTGTTGCTAGCTGCCCACTGCTCCACGTGTGCACGTGTGATGGGTTAAGTACAGAGGTCGCACTCCGTTGTGGTGCTTGAATGTGTTCACAATGACCAATAGTCACTTTCACAAGCACCAACACTGTAATTGCTGCTGATGTTGTCAGGATTACAGTAGTGTGGCCTATGTAATTACATATGTAACAGTGACATCACCAGTAGTTACATTCTTACTGCAGGCTTTATTATAGTGTAATTACACAGTTATTACAGACATTTAATAAACGAGGGATGTTATTACCATCCTTGCTTTTGTTTCCAGGGTTTTTAAAAAAAAATTCATATTTTTGAGGTTTAGCATTTCACATCTGCATCCCACCAAGCATTGTTTCCTAAATCCCAACCCCACCAAGACGAAGGACTGTCGGGTCAGGTGGGGCTGAGGGTTGGGGGCCTGTTTCCTGTATTTCTGTGATGATTTTAAAAAGGTTAAATCGCACCAAATGTTCTACAGAGCCCCTGCACATGCACACGCCAACGTTTTTTTGTGCTGCAAGCTTGTGGGGGGGAATATCTACAGCGGCCCGTAAGCCCTGGGGGTCATTTGCCTGCCCGCTATGGACAGACTATTAACTTTTTGACTGGCGTTTCAGCTGACATTGTCTGTCCGTCAGTGGCTGCTGTCAATTCCTTTGCTGCGCTAAGCTGCACATAAACACCGGCGCGTATATGAACAGTGAAGTGTTCAGCAGCTTCCGAGCGCGCTCATAAGCTCACACAGCAAAGCCCATAAAGATAAACAGCCATTTCCTAACCGTGCTGATTCTCTCTCTCTCTCTCTCTCTCTCTCTCTTGCTCCCTCGCTCTCTCTGGCAGGGTGGGGGGGGAGAGGGGGGTCGGTGAACAAATGAGTTGGAACAGTGTCTGGTGCAAAAAGATGATGCTGACAGTATACCTCCGAATCGCCTCCCTGGCTCGCTCTCTCACTTTCCTTCACCCGTATTGACGGGATTTTACTTTACTCCCTAGTTTTCTTCCTCTTAAAAAAAAACGAGAGAGAAAAAAAAGACCCACATCATTTCAAACTCCCCCCCCCCCACCCCCCCACCCCCACCCCGATCGGGACGAATTCAGCAGTTCTTTTTTTGAAAAATGGCCCTGTTCCTGCTCCTCCGTGGTAATACTGAAGTGATGGAAACTTTGCCCCCCCCCCCCCCCCCCCCCCCCCCCCCCCCCCCCCCCCCCCCCCCCCCCCCTCCCCCCC
>JBBPDA010000041.1:29707566-29713983 GCA_037974385.1 Arnoldichthys spilopterus | reverse complement strand
TATCTATCTATCTATCTATCTGTCTGTCTGTCTGTCTGTCTGTCTGTCTGTCTGTCTATCTGTCTGTCTGTCTATCTGTCTGTCTGTCTGTCTGTCTGTCTATTCAAAGTTAGTATTTAGATGTTATTAGAAAACGTAAACAATGTCAAATATTAGCTTTTGGTGTGTGTGTGTGTGTGTGTGTGTGTGTGTGTGTGTGCACTGTCCAGAAGTAGAAAACTGACTACTTTGTTAATTTACTGAAGTCATATTTCCAGTAAAAAAACATTTTTAACTGCACACATGCTCACTTTTCACCTTCGTAGGCAGTGGTGACCTACTGGTTAGGGACTCACCCATGTCATCGTATGGTCACCGCTTCAAGTCCTGGCCCAGGAACCACTGAGTCACCCTTAAGGAAATTGCCTTTGACGAGTCCAAGACAAAACCAAGAGTTCAGAACGAGTCGACCCTGAGTCCAAAGAGGTTAGAGTCCAGACTGAGTCTAACAAAGAAGCACAGAGTTAAGAAAGAGACAGAAAAAGACGACTTGGAGCTGTTTGTAATGTGTGTGTGATAGTGGGTGTGTGTTTGTGTGTGTAACACTATATGACATAGTGTATGTTCTACTGTAAGATGATCATTCTGCACTGTTCTGTTATTGGTGTGTGTGTGTGTGTGTGTGCAGTTGAATCTCATTAGGCCTCATTATTTTCTTTAGGTAGAGCCCTTTCTCTTCATCCGCTTGTCTCGTCTACATCGCTTCTGTGACCAGCATGATAGGTTTGGATGCATTGTGAGTTTTGAAAGACATGAGATATGGACACACCAACCAAAAAACAATGAAAATAGTTTTTTTCTTTACATTTTGTAATAATTTGGGGCAATAATTTTCATAAAACTCTCTCTGAATCCATAAACCATTAGGAAAAGTCAAATGAAATGATTGGATTCTCTGAAAACTGCAACCAGCAGCCTTTGTCTAACTTGTGGTGAGGAAGCTCCACTGAAAAGCTCTACTGATTAAACACACAGTGAAACCCAGTGGGTTATTTGACCATAACTGACCTAAACCAGGTGGCAGTGATGGAACAGCCAGGTTGAGTTGAGCTCAGTGAACGTCTCAGTAAAATATAGGGACTCAAAATGTGTTCGACCAAATAATTGACCAGAACACTAAAGGGTTAATGGCAGATGGACTGACCAGAATATATGGCAAGACCAATGCCAACGTTTAGAGGCAAGTCTGAGTGCAAATACTTCACTCACTAGATTAGATTACCTCGTTCAGAATTCACCTTTTTGGGCAAGCAGACATGTAAAAGTAGGCCTCTATTGCCCGCAACACTCAAGACCCGCCCACTAAGGCCAAAGTTATACAGAGTCTTTCAGGCAGGACTCATTTCTGAAGGAGGCTCAGCACAGGGCAGCCAGCGTGAAGCCATTTACCTATTGTTGCTGTCCCGTGTCTGGGATATCCCTAAATAATGCTGCACCAAAAGGCCAAACCTTCATGGTGCACTTCTCAGGATTAATATCTTCCTATGCAGAAGTGGAGAAGAGCAGAGCAATTCAAATGTCTAATGGGCTCGCTGACCCCACCACGGTCCGAAACAGCACGACGGCATGTCGGTTTATCGGGAACGTGCCACTTTATCCTGATGATGAGTAAATGGCCGCAATAGGTTACGAGCTCTCTGGAATCTCAGGCTCTGCTGGCGGAGATAAAAGCATCCGTTGTGCTTGTGCAGTGCCGCGGTGGCATTTTCCAGAGGAAGTGTGTGTAAGTCGCACAGCAGATTGGAGTAGATTGGAGCACGTGTCTACTCTCATGAATGGTGCCCCCCATCGCTATATGACTGTGTACTCCAAATACAAACGTAAAGCAACGCTTTAGCCTCATTTCAAGCTATGACGCTGGCGCACTAAAATGACGTTGAGGATCTACGTTTCTACAGCCGATCAGCCATAACATTAACACCACTGACAGGTGAAGTGAATGACGTTGACTCTCTAGTCCTTTCTACAGTGACACCTGTCGGGGGTAGGGTATATAATAGGCGTGTCGTGAACATTCAGTTCTTGAAGTGCGCTGGAAGCAGGAGGATCTGAGCCACTTTGACAAGGGCCTTGCTGTGATGTTCTAGAGTCAGAGCATCTCCAGAACAGTAGGTCTCGTGGAGGATTTCAGGTGTGCAGTAGTCATTACCTACCAAAAGTGATCCAAGGAAGGACGACTGGTGAGCCAGCGACAGGATCAAGGGCACCCGAGGCTCACTGATGCATGTGGGGAGTAAAGACTAGCCCGTTTTGGTCAGACCTACAGAAATTGCTGCAAACGTATTATTAATGTCTAGTTTTGCCAAATTTGCACTTTTTTTTGGCTGATTCACTACAATTGAAGTGAGGAAAAACTTTGGTCGGATTTTTGGTCGTACAGTGGCTTGGGTGATGAAAAACTAACGCCTGTTCTTTTGCTGTTCTTTGCACAGGAGTGAATGCCTTCCACAGCGGAAGCCGGGTGCTAGTATAGATCATTTTGCCTTGTTTTCTAGAGGAACCCCATATGCCCTTGAAGCTTGCTGAGTGTGGTTTGTAAATGAGCTCAGCCCCCCTATAACAGACCCTTGGTATTTCTCGGGGCGCCTCTGCGATCAATTAAAGAGAGGCAATAATAAATGTATACATTTAGACCAATTTCAGGCCGCGTGACAAATGATTTTACCCTTGAGCTATTGACATTGTCTGGGAAAAAGCGCCGCTCGTCCCTGTTGTGCATTCTGCTCGCGATCTCCAGGCTTGGCTTTCATCACTTCACGTAGGCTGTGGGCTTTTGAAATATGCTCTTTGTTTAATTTTCCAAACACACACACACACACAGATGTGCACACGAAGAGCAGACTCACATTTTCCAAATGATGAACATTCTTACACTGAATTTGATTCACAAATAGTGAATTTAATGCCATTTTTATGTCTTGTGCTTTCGTTGATGGATTAAGTTACTGTAGCTGCTGTTTTCGAACAAGCAGAATGAAGAACAGCCGGGTGAGACACTGCGGGCATGCAGAGCACGTTTTGATGATTTTTCATGTGATTTCAATGAGATTGACATTTTCTTGATTTGACTTTAAAGTGAACTCCACCAGTTTTCCCCAAAAATCTGCATAAATCGGTCGTTCAGATGTAAACAAAGTCATCTGGAGTCGTTTTTTTATTGGAAAAGCCGTATAGTGGAGAAACTTTCCAATCCCCTAAAAGTAGTGGACGAGAGGTCAAGATGCCTACAACACAAACACAACCATTTACTGTACAAAGCCGTCAGTCAACATGAGGTTCTGAGCTTTTATGCACAATGTCAGATTCACTACCAACATTAACTAGGACGTGATGTCTCGCCTACCAACAAGTCACGTGAAGCCAGCTACTGTATCTTTACGCAATATCATTGTACTGCAACATGTCAGGCTGTAGGCATTTTCACACTAAAGGCAGATATTAAGCAGCAAGTAGTGAACAGTCAGTTCTTGAAGTTGATGTGCTGGAAGCAGGGGCGTAAGGATCTGAGCTGCTTGACAAGGGCCTTATTGTGATGTTCTAAACGACTGAGCCAGAGCATCTCCAGGCATCTACGGCAGGTCTTGTGAAGTGTTCCAGGTGCTAAACGTGCTAAAACCGTTGAATCCGCGATAGGGTCATGGCCACCTAAGGCTCACTGAGTGAAGGCTAGCCCGTCTGGTCTGATCCCACAGAAGAGCCACTGTGGTTTAAAAAGTGATGCTGACTCTGATAGAAAGGGGTCAGAACACACAGTGCAGCACAGTCCGAGCTGCTCCCGCAGCAGGAGGGACACACTCAGTGTTAGGCAGGTGGTGTTAATGTAATGGCTGATTGGTGGAGAGTCCAATAAGAACCACCCCACTTTTTGGTACAAAATTTAACCCGTTGACCCTGACCAGGCCCTGGGGTCACTGCAAGTGGACACAAATTCTAACAGAACTGCAAGGTTTTAGCTTTAAAAATGCTAATCAGTTTTTTTTTTTTTGCGCTTCATCAATACGTTTCGACAAGCAGCGTCCATCACGGCGGCAGCAGCAAACCAAGTGTGTCCGTAATTACATTAAGACCCTCCCAGTCCACCCCCTTCATTGTTAGACAAGAAAAGCAATATGGCCTAATTAGGTTTGATTGGGGGGCAGCATGTTTCCGGTGTGATGCGGAGATGAGTGATGTTTCCATAGCGACTCACATCTGGATGGCTCCTCACATGGCCGGGGCTCTGTTTATAGCTGCCCGAAGGTCACATTTCGTTTTGGTGCACTTTGTGTGATGGGGTGTGTTCACAAAGACTCTTGTGTTCTTACTCACTTTCACTAGATCCCTCAGATTTAAGACTGCAGTGCCTTTCTCTGTTCTGATTGGCTGCCTTTTTTAGGCACTTCCAGTATCTTTGGTGTCAAGGTACATTGATCAATAGCTCTTCTGTGCGACCAGACCAGACAAACTAGCCCAAACTAGCCCCTCGTGCATCAGTGAGACCTTGGGTGCCCATGGCCCTGCCACTGATTCATCGGTCGTCCTTCCTTGTATCACTTTTGGTAGGTACAAACTGCTGCACACCTGGAACACTCCACAAGACCTGCCGTTCTGGAGGTGCTCTGACTCTAGAACGTCACAATACGGTCCTGGTCAAAGTGGCTCATGTCCTTACACTCCAGCTTCCAGTGCATCATCTCTAAGAACTGACTGTTCACTTGCTCCCTGATATATCCCACCGCCCTGACAGGCGCCATCGTAAAGAAATAGCTAGATAGTTCACTTCACCTGTCACTAGTGTTAAAGTTATGGCTGATCAGTGTATGTAAAGCCATAGGTTTTTGTGACATCACAAGTATGACTAAATTAACGCAGCCTGTTTTCGTCGCTAATTGTTTCAGTGAGAATAGACTGGAATCCGTGGTTGTTTTTTTGTCACTGTACACATGCTAACCATGAACAGCTGAGAGCTGATCAGGGTTAATGATCGTTGCAGCGAAAGCTTGTGCTCGTCCTCGTGCTGCGTTTGTTGCCCGTGAAGCACATGCACGTTCGGTCACTTCGGTCACACCGTCAGGTGTGGGAGAGTAAGATTAGAGTGAGGAGGCTACACCAACTAAACACACTACCTGTTTCTTCAGCCGATGCTCACTAGTGTTTGTTCTAAACTGACCAGCAGAAATTAGCAAAAGAAATGATGAAAGTTTGAGAGATATCAGGGGGGAATTAAATATCTATCACCTCCTTTGACATGCTCATCACTTAAAGAGGAATTCCACGGCTTTTTCAAGGATTCTGCACAATTAAGCTGACGTAAGCAAAGTCATTCAGGGTGGTTTGGTGTGAAACGCTCCGTTGTGCAGAAACTGAGTCAGAATTGTTCACAGTGGTGGTGAGAGGAACCAGATGTCTGAAGATTTTTATGCCTCTGAAATTTCCCCCACAGAGTGTTGCATAAAATGGCTACAAATATACTGCATGAGACATTGTTCTATATATATATATATATATAAATGGAGGTAAATAAACAAAATTATAAATGTATAATATATATTATAATATTGTAACGATCTCGGGTGGTTTGGCAGGACTTTGGTTTTCCAACGATTTATTGACGAACACACACAATACTCAGGAACAGGAACTTAAGATACACTGAGACGCACAGAGACAAAGACAAAGACCGATCCGGAAGGGTGGCACACGGGTACTTTTAAACTCACAGGAAATGACCCACAACTGAGCCCAGACTCGACCCAGCTGTGGGGGCGGGGCTATGTACGGGTTCGTGACAAATATAATAAAAAAAACTTTTTATTTACATTTTTTTCACATATATAATTTAATATACTTAAAATATATATATATATATATATCAAAAAGTAAGTATATTAAATTATCGTTTTAACATGAATTAAATTTATTTTAAACTAATATTGTTCAGTTTTTTCTATTTATTAAAAACAATTGTGTTTTCATATATATATATATTTAAATGGAGGTAAATAAACAACTACAAATGAATCATATATACTATAATAAAGTTTTTACAATTTATATTAATATATATATATATATATATGAAAACACATATAAATGACAATATACACATATTTACAAAAAAGTTTTTTTAAGCATATATAATAAAAATGATCATTTTTACATAAATGTAATTTATTTTAAACTGAAATTGTTTTTGGCACCTTAAACCATAAAGTACATTCCAGAAAATAAAATATATTTTAATACATAATAAACACAAATACAATAACAATAATAGTAATAATATAAAATACAAGACAAATCTCAGCTAATCCTTTAAACATTAAACAAGTGTATCTGAATTGCAAACTGAGCATTTATCTGAGAATACACTGGCGAGATGAAGCACAGCTGATGGTT
>JBBPDA010000041.1:29679890-29695425 GCA_037974385.1 Arnoldichthys spilopterus | reverse complement strand
CTGAAATCTGCTGTTTCAAATTTAAAAGCTGGAATCTGCTGATTCAAATTTAAAGGCTGAAATCTGCTGTTTCAAATTTAAAAGCTGGAATCTGCTGATTCAAATTTAAAGGCTGAAATCTGCTGTTTCAAATCTAAAAGCTGGAATCTGCTGATTCAAATTTAAAGGCTGAAATCTGCTATTTCAGATTTCAAAGCTGGAATCTGCTGAGTCACATTAAAAGCTGGAATCTGCTGATTCAAATTTAAAGGCTGAAATCTGCTATTTCACATTTCAAAGCTGGAATCTGCTGATTCAGATTTAAAGGCTGGAATCTGCTGATTTGTTGTGTGTGAAGCGTTTACTGACTCTGAGCTCTGTTCTAATCAATGGCGAATGTACGAGCATCTCCAGATTTACTGCTCAAAAACCTCGTAACTCTATTTGAGCGTAACTTTTGTTAATAATGTTATAACACGTGAGTATCTGACCACATATAAAGACACGATACCAACATTGATGACTCTGTGTTTTTTTAATTTCCTGGAAAGTAACAGTTTGGGATTTACAAGGTTTGCTCCTGACAGTGACCGTAAGGTCAAGGCCTATTGTGGACGTCATCACACCTGGAGTCCTGAGCCCAGTTTTTTTTATGGTGCTGTTGCATGTTACAACTGGGCCGAGTGTGGGGTGAGTGTGCACCATGCTCATCGCTGGAGCTACATTCACTTCCTGCCGTAACCCACATGAACTCGTTCGCCCACATTTTCTGTTCAGCTGAACTTTCGCTTTAATGAAATGATGTGTTTGGAGTGAACTGTTGTTTCCCTTGTGTTGCTCTCACACACATCAGGCCCCATGTGTGACGCTGTGTGTGTTAGTCATCGGGAGACTGTGAATAATTAAAAAGCAGGAGCTGGAGGAGCCAACCCCCCCCCCCCCACACACACACACACACACACACACACACACCTCTCTCTGCAGACCTGATGTGGTGAATGGGGGGTCTGGACCCTTTCTGAGTGGGCAGGGGTGATGGAGTTCCCCCCGCTTTGCCCTTGCTCTGCCTCCCCGTCCCGAGCAGGTGCGATACAGATGTGCATTTATCCATCTATTCATTTATTTATCTCTATAATTCTCTTTATCTCCCTCTCTTTGTTTGTGGGCCCCCGAGATTGATCAATATTTAATTTTCTGGGAGAGAGGAATCAAGCAGCAGTGACACTAAGCGCTCTCTCTATCTCTCCTCTCCCACTCTCTCTCTCTCACACACACACACACACACACACACACACACACACACACACACACACACTGGCTTTCTATCGCTCTCTCTCTCTCTATCTCTCTCACACACACACACACACTTGCTTTCTATCTGTCTCTCACTCACACACACACACAAATGCTTACTTTCTATCTCTCCCAGCCATTTCTCATCTCTCTCTCTCTCTCTCTCTCCCTTTCTCTTTCCCTCTCTATCACACACGTGCTTGCTTTCTATCTCCCCAACCATTTCTCTTCTCTTTCCTTCCCTTCCGCTCTCACTGTTTCATGTTCTCCCTCTTCCTATCACTGTGCATTTCTATCTTTTTCTCTCTCCATCCCATCTCTGTTTCCTCTACCTGTCTTTCTCTTGAAAATGTGTAATTTATTTCTCTTCTCTCTCTCTCTCTCTCTCTCTCTCTCTCTCTCTCTCTCTCTCTCTCTTTCTCTTTTACTCTCTCTCTCCCTCTCTCTCTCTCTCTCACTCACTCATGCACTTATTCTTTTTTTCTTCCTCTTTACCTCTGCATTACTTTGTCTTTTGTTCTCTTTTTTATTTCTTTCCTTTTCTCTCTCTCTCTCTCTTGCTCTCTCACTCTCTCTCTCTCTCTCTCGCTCATGTCCATTTTTCATGTTGTCAGACAGGAGAAAGGGGGACAGGACCTGCTGACCCCAAAGTGACGAAGGTGTGCGGGTCTGAGCGAGAGTCGGCAAATCCTGATGACGCACTCAGCCTAGGCCTGATCCACAAACATGACCTTTCCGTGACCTCTCCCCCAGGGTGGTCAAAGATGAGTTTGTTGACCTGCTCTGCAATGAGCGTGAGCGGGTTATTAGAGCAATAGGGTCACGATAAGACCCCTGCTCCTCACAGGCCCTGTCCCGGGGTCGCCCCATTCAAGGCCAGTGCTGCAATGTGTAAAGCTCAACATCTCAAGCTTAGGTTTTCACAGAAGGTCCTGATCAAAGAGTAGCATAAGCTTTTGCTGTCAGACAAAATAAATAAATAAATAAACTAATAAATAAATAAACGTATTCGGACAAACAGCGAGACAAATATAAAGCGCCACGTGGCTTGTGGAGAATGTACAGTCTGCTCAACATGAGCGAGTGAGTGAATAAGTGAGTCAGTGACAGAGGCAATTCCATGAGGTGATTCAGATCTAAAAACAGGAAATAAAAGTATTTTTTGAAGAAATAAATAGAAATAAAATAATAAATAGCTCAAAATAATAAATCCAAGTGGGGAAAAATCTCCACAATTTGTAAAACAATTGTCACAATTTAAAAAAATTAATAATTTAAACAAATTATCATTTAATATTAGCTTTAGTAGACAAAATTTTATTTTATTTTATTTTGTTTATTCTGATGTAATAATGTTAATTGTCTACTCTGCAGAGGAGATATTTAATTAAGAATTTGTTTTATAATCTGCACACTGTACTTTCAATAATAATAATCACAGCCGTAGGACGACGGTTTCTTATTGGCAGTGGTTATGTAATGGTTAGGGAGTTGCCCTTGTGACCTGAAGGCTGCTAGTTCAAATCCCAGACCGGTACTGGCACATTAGGGGGCAGTGGTGGCCTAATGGTTAAGACGCTGCCTTTGGGACCTAAAGGTCGCAGGTTCGAGTCTCGGCCCGGGTGCTACTGAGGTACCCTTGAGTAAGGTACCGTCCCACTACACTGCTCCCCGGGCGCTGTTGGTAGCTGCCCACTGTTCCACGTGTGCACGTGTGATGGGTTAAATGCAGAGGTCACGTTTGGTTGTGGTGCTTGAGTGTGTTCACAATGACAAATAGTCACTTTCAGTTCACTTCTCTTTTATTAGCGGCCAATTGCTTCTAAAGAGATGGATTAAATGCAGAGGTCACATTTCATTGTGGTACACTGTGTGCTGCGCTGTGGTGTGTTCACAATGACAATCACGCACTTTTAGTGCCTTCTGAGGGCTTAAAGGTCATGCACATTCAACAGTGGCTTCTGGCCTTGCCCTACAGACTGGAATTTCTCTGGATTTCCTGAATCTATTCACAATATTATGCACCATAGATGATGAAAGACCTGCATTCTTTCCAGTCTTGCATTGATAAATGCCCTCCTGAAGCTCTCTCTTCTTCCACAAAGAAATGTATTTACTTAAAGATGCTTAATATGCTAATTAATGTATGTCGCCATACAATGCTAGTTAGCTACATTAGCTTTATAGCTTTACTGAAACACCAAAGGTGTCACCAAACATGTTGTGGCCAATCAGCAACATTTGAGGTGGAGTACTGCACTTTAACCTTCCCTTCTCTACCCATAATCCACTTCTCTCCTCGTTTTGAACACTGGTCGCTGTTGTTGCCATGCTTTAAACTGAGTGTAATGACAAAAACGTCTGTGAAAAGATGCGTATTTGGACTCTTTCCCTCCATTTCTCCACCTGCGGACGGACGGACAGACGCAGCTCATTTGAGCGATGGCGACGCAAACTGGAACGACCACGCCGCGCTCTCGTTTCCGCCGATAGATGGAACGGCAGCTGCTTAGTCAGGCCCAACTAATCATGTCCCTTTGTCAATGCGTTTGAGTCGGCCGAATCGTTGTCAGTGACAGAAGCCATTACTGTCCTGACCTCCAGCGCTGCACCGGATAAATAACCATAGATTTCATTCACAATTGACGAGCGTTTATACAGCCGCGTATCAATATTCCCCTCTTTGTCCCACGACCTGTTTTTCCGCATGTGCATTTTTCTCTCCTCTCCAGCGCGGAGATAAGAGCCGCTCTGATCCACAGCAGGTCAGACCGAGGCGCCCAGGGCCGATACCGTCTCATCGGGAATCAACCACAACCTGATTATGAAATGAGCTGAACTGAAGAAGCGCTGGGGGGGGCGGGGGGTGGGGGGCGGGGGCTGAATGTTTGAGTCTACATGCATATATGTCCTCTGACCTCATCTCTCTAAATTACGGGTGCTTCAGTTCAGAATTTGTTGCAGTGATGATGATCAGCCATAACATTAACACCACAGACAGGTGAAGTGAGTAACATTGACTCTCTAGTTGTTTCGTTGTAGTGGCACCTGTCAGGGGGGTGGCAGCAAAAGAACAGTCAGTTCTTGAGGCTGATGTGCTAGAAGCAGGATCTGAGATACTGTGAAAAGGTCCTTACTGTGATCAGAGAGCATCTCCAAAATTGCAGGTTTTGTAAATTGTTCCAGGTGTGCAGTAGTTAGTACCTAACCACCAATTAGTGAATCTGCGACAGGGTCATGGGCACCCGAGGCTCACTGATGCATGTGCTGAGTGGAGGCTAGCCCATATGGTCTGATCCCACAGAAGAGCTACTGTGGTGTAGTGTTAGACAGGTGGTGTTAATGTTGTGGCTGATCAGTGCACATCACACACATGTGATGAAAATGATAGTCAAGTAGATTCTGTGTGTGTGTGTGTGTGTGTGTGTGTGTGTGTGTGTGTTGTGGTTTGCTGGTGAGACATAGTCATGTCATCTCTCTTGTGGATATTCTTTCTCTCATCTGTCATCATTTCTTTACCATTTCTTCCTGTTCTCTCTCCCTCTCTTTTCTCTTTCTCTGTGTTCTTGTCTTCTTTCCTCTCATTCGCTTAACTTCTCTTTTCTCTGTCCTTTCTCTTCTCTTCTTTTTTCTTCTCTTCTCTCTGTCCTTCTTTTCTCTTCTTTTCTCGTCTCTTCTCATCTCTTATCCTTTCTCCTGTTCTCGCTTTTCTTGTCTTCTCATCTCATTCCCCTTCTCTCTGTCTCTGTCCTTCTCTTCTCTTTTCTCTTTTCTTTTCTTCTCTTCACTTTTCTTGTCTTCTCTTCTCACTTCTGTTCCCTTGTCTTCTCTTCTCTGTGTCCTTTTCTTTTCTCTGTCCTTCTATTCTCTTCTCTTCCATCTGTCCTTCTTTTCTTTTCTCTTCTCTTCTCTCCCTATGTCTTCTCTTTTCTCTGTTTCTGTCCATCTCTTCTCTTCTCTTCTCTTCTCTTCTCTTCTCTTCTCTTCTCTTCTCTTCTCTTCTCTTCTCTTCTCTTCTCTTCCCTCTGTCCTTATTTTCTTCTAATCTTTTCTTTTCTCTCCTCTTCTCTCTGTCTCTGTCTTTCTCTTCTCTTCTTTTCTTGTCTTCTCATCTCTCTTCTCTTCTCTCCCCATGTTTTCTCTTTTCTCTGTTTTTCTCCATCTCTTCTCTTCTCTTCTCTTCTCTTCTCTTCTCTTCTCTTCTCTTTTTTTGTCCTTTTCCTCCATTCAGTTTTTTTTCTTTTCTCTTCTCTTTCCCTCACTCTGTTAATTATCTCTTTTGTCTTCTACTATCTCTCTCTCTCTCTCTCTCTCGCTCTTTCTCTCTCTCTATCTCTCTCTCTCACTTTTGCTCTTATCACTGTTCCCTCCAGATGATACACTGATGCTCGTGTGTGCCGCGACCCATATAAGGCCTGCTCCTCAGTCTTTCTTCATTAATTCCTCTGGCTAATCACGCACAGAAGGCAGGCAGGAATGTCTCTCCACATGCTGCTGCTTCACCTCTTTCCTCTGCTGTTTTCTTTTCCCACCGAGAGACATTTTCAACCTCACACACACATTACACCACCTGGCTCACCTTTGAAAGTCAAAAACAAAGAAATCTCGGCCCTTGAAGATTTGTAACATGGTCCGATAAGGAAAACGGTTTCCATCGGGTGCCAGGAAGCATACCAAGCTTTTCCGGAGTTTTTTCAGCTCGCGCTGGGAGCCTTTTGTCTCCACATAGCTGTGTAATTGTCATGAATGCAGGATTCCACCAGGTGGACTGCACCAGGTGTTGGGAGTTAACAGACCGGGCTCCGGAGCACCTGTTGGGGCCAGGGCCAGTGCACAGCACCGGATTACAGAGCCAGAGGAGGCTGCATTTATCCTATTACTCAGTTTCAGTGCACAAGGATGCAGACCAGTGGCTCAGACACGCCGCAGTGTTTATCTGTGGTGGAGGTGAATGGCCAGTTTATCAGAGTCGGAATCGAGTTCATTCACCATTTACGGCCAATCAACCACATGCAGCACAGTTTATATACTTTAAGGCAATGACAATGCACAGCAGTCGCTTATGGAAAAATCTACAAAAGATGCACATGTATAAAAAAAAATCTACAAATAGGAGTAAAATATTTTAACATTACACTACGTAACAATTAGTTTTTTGTTCCCGGGTACAAAGTGGCTTTTCCCACAATCCCTTATGCCTAAATATAAGGTGTTTTCAAGAACGTTCTCCATTCACTTTAAATGCTAAGCAGACTTCCAGAATATTCTGGAACTGTGAGAACTGTCCAGAAGTTTCCAGAATTGTCCACTATTTTCTAGAACATTCTGGAGTCTTTTAGAATGTAGTTTATGTATATCTTTTAGGTCAAAAGGTCGTCTTTAAGATCATTCCGTAGATCCAATGGGCATGTGAACGCAGCTCTGTACAATTATTATGAACGTGGATCTACATTATCAAAGTGAACTGAGAGGCAGTAAGAGGTGTAATGACCCTGCAAAGAGCAGGAGCTAGTCTGGCACAGGTAGCGCTACATGCTAATATGCTAATATGCAGGAGGGAAGGTGGTGGGGTGGGGGGGGGGGGTCACCAGCATCTAATTCAGACAGGCTGTGTAGCCAAGCATGGGCTAAATAATAAACAGATGGTAGTCACCCAATATAGCAAGCCCCCGGTCCAGACTACAAAGGGACCCGAAATCAAATGACAGGGTATTAGCGGAGAAGATACAATTTGCAGGTCAAATCGTAATGGTAACCTTTCACTGTGCAAATTGAAAATTAACCTTTGGGGTATTGAATCATTTGCAGCCGACGCCGCTCGCGCAGCGCAAGTTTTCTCTCTCATACACTCTCTCTATATTCTCTCTCCCACTTTCACGCTTTCTCTCTTTCGCTCTCTCTGTCTCTATCAAGTGGAAAAAGCAGAGGAGGCGGAGGAATAAAGGACGGAGAGGGAGAGCGAGAGAGATGAAACATAATCATATTTATCACTGCAGGGCTTTCCTCTGCTGGAGCTGTCTGCGCTCCACACGGGCCAAGAACAGAGAAACAAATAGAGAGAGAGAGAGAGAGAGAGAGAGAGAGAGAGAGCAAAAAAAATGATGGAAAGGAAATAGGTAGAGGCAGAAAAAGAGAGAGAAAGGAAAGAGAAGAAAGGAGAGAGAGTAAAGAAAGAAGGTGAGAAACAAAAAGAGAGCAAAGGAAGCAGTGAGAGACAGGACACAGAGAGAGAGTGGGGAGAAAGAGAGAAGAAAAAGAGACAAAGAGAAAGAATAGATAGTAATAAGGAATGAAAGAGATTTTCTAAAAAAAAAAAAAACTTGTGATAAGAGAGAGAAAAAGAGAGAAGAGGAGAAAGAAAAATACAGATATAAAGTGTGAGAGAGAACAAAAAAAAGAAGGAAAGGAAACTAGATGAAGTCAGAGAAAGAGAGTGAGGGGAAAGAGAAGCAAGAAGAGAGAGATAGAGAGAAAAGGAGAGGAGAGAAAAAAAGAGAAAGTGAGAAAAGAAAGAAAACGTGTGTAGAAAGAAGGTGAGAAAATAGACAAACAGAAAGAGAGAGAGAGAGAGAGCAAAGGAAGCAGTGAGAGACGGAGAAAAGATGAGGAGATAGAGAGAAAGAAAATATAGTAAGAAGGAATAAAAGAGGATGGAAGAAAGAGATAAAGAGAGAGAGAAAAAGAGAAGGGAGAGGAGAGAATTAGAGATAAAGCAAATGAAAGAGTGAGGGGGGAGAGAGAGAGAGATCAAATAATGAAGGAAAGTAAAAAAAAGAGGCAGAGAAAGAGAGTGAGAGGAAAGAGAAGCAAGAAGAGAAACAGGGAGAGAAAGGAAGGGGGAGAGAAAGTGTGAGAAAAGAAAGAAAAAGTGGAGGAAGTGAAAAAACAGAGAAGGGAGAGAAGAGAAAAAACTATAGATAAAGAGAATGGGAGAGAGAGAGTGAGAGAGAGAGAGAAACTCTTCTGTCCTCCGTGTCCTGCTGTCACTCAGCTGCTGAAAATAGCCCACTCTGACATGTGCTCTCTCTCTCTCTCTCTCTCTCTCTCTCTCTCTCTATCACTTCCCTCCAGCCTCTCTCTCTCGATGCGGCCGCATCTTTTAAAGTCCTGGTTTAAAGGAACGTTTCCTGTGATTCTGAAAAAAGAAGCCCAGCTGATCGTCCCATCCTGTTACAATCACAAACAACATGCATTCATTTCTCTTCTAGCTGATCTGGCCATGCTCCGCCCACAAATAGCTACTGTTGCCAGGTTGGACAAGCTTTCAAGAGCGTTGGAAAAATCTCCTCCAGCATAGTGAGAACTGTAGTGAATCATGGTGACTAATGTAGCAACAGTTAGTCTGAACAAATATATAGTTATTTTAAAAAGAAGTATTTTTATATGATTAAAAGTATTCTTTTTCTGTAATATTATAATAATATTTAATCCATATATCTGTCAAATAATAATTAATATTTTTTTTATTCCAAAAGCAACCTTTTGCCTTGTTTTATTATTATTATTATTATTATTATTATTATTATTATTATTATTATTATTGTTGTTGTTTTGTAATATTATAATAATATTTAATCAATATATTTATCAAATAATAGTTATGTATATTTATATTTAGTGAATAATTATATATATAATTATTATTTGATAAATATTTAATATTTATCTATATAAATAAAAAATATATAAATATATATTTATAATAAATATATAAAATATTTTTTATATTATTATTATGCCCTCTCTTGCCCTGTATGAATCCATTTACACAAAGTATTGCCCAACTTGGCCCAGTCGTTCTGGGGGAATTACCGCATGCATAAAGGTCGCCCTGTGTGGGAAACGCTTATAATTCGAACCTTGTCATATTTTTGGAGGCTGTCAGCGAAAGCTGGACTGTGCTGTGTGTGTATGGTGGAGCAGAGTGGGCTATTCATTACGCTAATCTCATTAGCTCAGATCTGCTAAGTACAGATCGGTTTTAATGCATGCTTTTCCCTTTTAATTATTGTCCATAAATACATTGGAGTGCATTAGGGGGCCTCCAGCGAACAGCACTGCGTTCTTGTATAGATTAGGACACAAACACATTATCTTAATGTACATATTCCACTCGTCTTACAGCTCTGAAAATATTGCCACAACATAAATTGCCATTTGACATTTGACCCCGGCGCTGACCTTTAGTGGAACCTGTCCGCTGCCCACTCGATGCCATGCTGGACAGAGATCAGGAGAGAAAGGGACACACACACACACACACACACACACACACACACACACCATTAGTGCTGCGTAAGAGGGGCTTACTCATTATAATTATGGCCCCAACTGTTATTTCTAAATGCTATTAGAGCATTTCTAAATTGCTTAATATTTAATCACATTACAGTCACTTAGGGGCTTAGTATTAAATACTGTACATGATTGAGGGCTGGAAACAGGCCCAGCACTTAATCCAGAGAGGGAGAGAGAGAGAGAGAGAGAGAGAGAGAGAGAGAGAGAGAGAGAGAGAGGAATGTTAAAAGGTACAGGCAACATTTACAGCGCTGTACTGTGTAGCGGTTTACATTCCTCTCTTTCTTTCTCTCACTCACTTTTATGTCTTCTTCTGCTTTCGTCCCCTTTCATTTGTCTTTTTCTTTCTTTCTTTCTTTCCTTCTTTCATTCTTTGCGATCGTGCGATATACGATTTTAAGGCCGATAAAATCAACCGATTGCGCTCAATTCCACGTTTGATCAACCATCACTATGTGTGAACATTACAAAGACTAAGCATTGACTCTGACCAGATATCTAGCCTGCTAAACCTCTGGACCAGTCGCCATGGAGCTACAGCCAATGAGAGCGTAGGACCTGAGTCGACGGAAGGAGGCCAGTGATGTTCCCTTCAGCTCATGATGGAGGGAGAGCATGGCTGCGTCACGGTGGACTCAACTCAACTCAACTGAACTGAACTGAACGACTTGCTTTCAACTCTCTCTATAGAACAGATCGTCCATACTGCACCTGTGTGCTGCTCCATTCCTTCACCCTCATCCCTCTCTCTCTCCTTTCACACGCTTTTACACAAACAGTGTTTGCTTATGTTGGACGTCTTTGTTGAAACCCCTGTTTGGCGCAAGGGCGTCGTTTCTTCCATGACTGTTGGTGACAGAGCGTTGTTGTGTAGAGCAGACGGACCAGCGGTGCTGAAAGATGGTGTAGATGGTGGCGCCCTGTCGCAGCTCTCTTCACACTACACAACTGTCCGACTTGTGATCGGGGTCGCGAGGTCGCGTGGTGTGAACAGTACAGAGATCAGACCACTTTCACAAAACAAGGCATTAATCTCTCTCTCTCCCTTGCTTTCTTTCTTTCTCTGTACTTCTCTCGCCCTTTCTCTTTATCACTCACCCCTTCACTCTCTTTCTGTTTCTCTATTGTTCTCTCTCTCTCTCTCTCTCTCTCTCTCAAAAGCATACAACACTCAGTGCATTGCTCTAAATCCAAATTACACACTGCATAATCATGTTCCTGTGTGTGTGTGTGTGTGTGCGCGCACTCGTGTCAAAAGTCGTGACAGGTTCGAGGGTCCCGCAGATGTATGACAGCCGGCGTGTGCAACGCGAGCTTGTTTTATAACATAATTACACGTATCTGCAGCCATTGAGGAGTTGAGGAGATTAAGAGCTTTCGGCGTAATTGTACGAAGAGAGCTCCTTGGATAAAATTATGCATTGTACATACTAATGAGCCTCCGTTCCACAGGCTCAAGAAAAGCAAGTCATTTTCAGGCCTACCTCCATAATTACTGTATGCAAACACAACACCGCCGAGACACAACACCGCTGGTACTGTGAACACGGGCGCCGAGATGGAGGCGTTCCCTTCCCTCGGCCATTGGACATCATGACCTTTATATTCAGCGCTTTGTATCCAGCAGCAGGCCTAACGAAGGCCGGGCAATCATTAGGCTGTAATACAGGCGGCCTGATTGGCAGAGCCACATTCATAATTGTATTGGCGATATCAGCGGGTCGATATGAGCTGAGGGCAGCTTTATTGCATTACAGCCCGATTAGCCAGCGCTCCCACGAGGAGGGGCTTAGGCCTCATAATCATAACAATGGTGTTAATGATGCACAGGCCACTATAATATTCAGTGTGTGTGTGTGTGTTTGTGTGTGTGTGCGCGCTAAATCGATTGGTACTGCAGTGTTACATGCTGCACATTTATTAATCAGACTAATGGAGAAACCACCTCCTCCAAACATCTCCAGATATCCTCCGTATGAGCTCACCATCATGGGCTGAGAATGTTCTAGCTCTGGTGAAAGTGAACAGTCAGTTCTTGTAGATGTCGATGTACTGGAAGCAGGAGCGTAAGGATCTGAGACACGCTGTGTCATTGTGATGTTCTAGACGACTGAGTCAGTGTCTGCAGAACGGCAGATTTTGTGGAGTGTTCCAGGTGAAAGGGATCCAAGGAAGGACACCTGGTCAGTTTGTGACAGATCATGGGCACCCAAGTCTCACTGACACATGTGGGGACAGAGGGTTGGCCCGTCTCGTCCGATCCCACAGAAGAGCTACTGTGGTTCACATGAGAGGGACCTACTCAGTATTGTTTAGGTGGTGTTAATGTTATGGCTGATTGGTGTATAGTGTGCTGTTTCTGATGTGAAGTGAAAGTGGCAATTTGTCATTGTGAACACACTCAGCTCAAGCACCACAATAAAATGACCTCTGCATTTAACCCATCACACGTTCACACGTGGAGCAGTGGGCAGCTATCAACAGCCCCCGGGGAGCAGTGTAGCGGGACGGTACTTTACTCAAGGGAACCTCAGTGGTGCCCGGGCTGGGACTTGAACCTGCAACCTTCAGTTCACAAGGGCAAGGTCTTAACCACTCCAACAAAGCACCAGCAAAACAAGGGAGTCCCCATGTGGACTAGGCCTTAGTGTTCTCCTCCGAGCGCGTTGAAGCTATCTACTGACACTACCTTATAGCAGCGTGTGGAGAAACAGTGCTGCTCCATGGTCTGAAAGGCACCCACCCCCACTACCCCCCCCCCCCCCCCACATGTGGGGGGGGCCTAGCTGGCATGTTATAGAAAAAAATTACAGAAAAACTACAGAAAATTGTTTTTTGTTTTTTTTTAATGTTAAGCTTGGACAATCAGACTAACGGCGCAATTTTCCGCACACTGTTAGCTAAAAAATGTGGATATTTTAGGATAAAATTTGACATATCAAATGCAGGCCAACATGTGTTTCTAAATTATCATTTTTATCCCGGGCACATTTAAAAAAAAAAAAAAAAAAAAAAAAAAAACTTTGATAAATTAAAAAATAGAAAAACAAAGCAATGACAAATATGTTTTGTGCCCCCAAACTAATAAGGTTTCTTCATTTATATAATTAGACAATTGAACTACGACATGGCGGTGTTGTGTGAAATGATCGGTAATGTGCACAAAATAAAATGCGCGCGTGTGTTTGACCAAATGTATCTGTCCCCAGCTGCGTGCCGTTCTCTTGCGCGTGTGTGAAAATGAGGTGAACTTGGCCTTTGCCGCTCCTCACTTTAATGAACCGAAACCCAGTCCCATCAAAATTCAGGCAAACTTGACATTTCCCCTCTGCACGATTGCGAAAATGAGGGTAATGTGTTTTTGTTTTGCTTGTTTTCTTACTTTTTTTTTTTTTTTTGCTTCTACAAGCCCTGCTAGTATTACAAAGGGAGCTAATTAATTTGCCGGCATAATTATTTAGATATAATTTACATATAAATGCGTTTTGTGCTGAAAATAAATAAGATAAATGGCACCCTCCAGACCACAATTTACAATTAGAACTTTAACACTACTGATTATATTCATGTAGGATTTCGTTTTGACCTTCTGAGCCCAGGAAGAAGGAGGGGGGGGTGCACGTCTGTGAAGGTGCCGGGACGGCCTCTGGCCTTCATATCAAACAGGTCTGTTCTGCACTCGGATATTTTTCAATATGCTGTGCGCATTTGTAATATGAAATATAGCTTCCAGGAACTTTTGGCACCCTTGGTGAATGTGCCTAACGCAGGCAATGGAAATTAAAATTACACTAACAGCTTTCTGTGGCGCTCTGCTGTAGATGCATTGTACATGAACAATTTTCATCTCTCGTCTTGAGCAATATGGAAAGATACAGACATAACTGACACTTCGGCATGCTTTAACTGCTTTAAATTCAACTGAATATCTGATAATCAAGCTGAATCTTTGAACGTTTAGTGTCGAACTGGAACTACAAGGCTAACAAACACTAGGGGCTCTGTTCTGCACCAGCAGAAAGTGAGATGCAGTGTTTTTGCTAGTTTGTGCTAATGCTAATTTTCATGCCATGTTTCCCAAATAATATTTTTAAAAATACATTTTATTTATTTATTTATTTATTTATTTATTTTGCTAGGCATTCTGCTTCTGAAATGGGTGCGAGGTGCCAGGCTCTTCTGGTCACTGTGAGATGTCCGGCACAGTGTTCTTTCTACCTAGTTTTCTGGGGTTGAACGGATGGTCCCCAAAAAATGGTGCGTGTTTGGTTAATGTCCAAACGTCTCTGTCTGCTGCACAAGTAGTTCGCACAACTGAATTGAGCAAACACGCAGGAAAGAAAACAGACAAATTAACATTGTTTTGCTATATCGTGCGCCGCCATCTTGGTTGCATATGTTGTATATGACTTAACGCCTTCATTCATTCATTCATTTTCCAAACCGCTTCTTCCATTTCGGGTCGCGGGGAAGCTGAAGCCAATCCCAAACGACCATTGACCGAGGGCAGGGTTCACCCAGGACAGGAGGCTCGACGCACCGCAACCAACTGCAGCCTTTGGACTGTGGGAGGAAACCGGAGAACACGGAGAAAATGCACGTAAACATGGGGAGAGGTCACAAACTGAAGAAAGGCACCGGTGGCCGACCTCGGGATCAAACCCAGGACCTTCTTACTGCGAGTCATCAGCCGCCCGATGTACACTGTAAATGCATGAGAAACATTTAAATATTTTAAAATATGCGAATGTATCAGTCTGTTCAAGCTGGTCAATTTTATATATGTTCGAAATATTTGTTGTGTGAATATATTGCATAAAAGATATTTTTAAATAAAACACACTGTACAATACACTGTGTTATATGTTATTTCTGCATGGGGCGTCATGCCAGCCAACACTTTAAAAGAAGGCAGAGTAGTAAAATTAACTCCTTCGCATGTGCCCACGGTGGACACAGCGTGACAGAATAAACCCTGTCTGGAGTTCATTAAACACCAGCGATTTTACTGCTGCTTCTGCTGTTGACCGCTGCTGTTCAAAGCCAGAGCTAATAGCTCTCCCCGGCTGTCAGAGGGCACATCATACAGAGCATGACATACGGCAGGCCGCCGCCTTCCAAACACGTTATACACCACTTTATTTCCTCTTAAACCAAATCACGCATGGGAAGGGGTTAAGGGGGCTCTCGGGGGGCTCTGCAGGGTCCCTGTGATGGTCATAAAAATGGAGCAGAAATGTGAAGAACCAGGCGCCTATTGATGCCGCCCTTCCCGCAATTACCCTGGATATGAGCTTCCATAACAGCGCCGCGCCCCACTCGGTACCCGCAACGCGTTATTAAGCGTTTACTGCCACACACTCTTTGTCCCGGGGTCAGTGTTTAAAACCCCAGCAGGAAAACTACCCAACACGCAGAGCGCGTTCCATCATACAGCGCGGAGGGAAGAGGACGGGCTCCTCTTTTTTTTCCTTCACTGAGTGTCTGTGTCTAAAGAGAACCTCCATGTGCTCAATGCTGCAAACAGAAGCAGCGGAGTTTACACAGAAATACCTTCAGCTTTTATTACTGTACACGTCCCCCCACAGCACAAACAGGCCTGCTACCTGCCGGGGGCATCGCTTTCTCTCTCAGCTGCAACTTTACCTTTTCTGCCATTTTTGTATGGTTAAAAAAGGAAGAATGGAGGAAGGGAAGAAAGAAAAGGAGGCGTACAGATGGGGTTTGAAGGTAGGAGTGGGTAAAATGAGATGAGGGGCAGCTTTAAAGAAAAAAAGAAAGGAAGACTGGAGAGAGAGAAAGAGAGAGAGGGGGAAGATATAAGAAGATTACTGTAAAGAGAGAAAGGAAAGAAAGGAAGACTGGAGAGAGAGAGAGAGAGAGAGAGAGAGAGAGAGAGAGAGAGAGAGAGAGAGAGGGAGAGAGAGAAAGAGAGAGAGAGAGAGAGAGAGAGAGAGAGAGAGAG
>JBBPDA010000041.1:29652122-29669402 GCA_037974385.1 Arnoldichthys spilopterus | reverse complement strand
AAGCACCACAACAAAATGTGACCTCTGCATTTAACCCATCACACATGGAGCAGCAGGCAGCTACCAACAGCACCCAGGGAGCAGTACAGTGGGACAGTACCTTACTCAAGGGAACCTCAGTAGTGCCCAGGCTGGGATTTGAACCTACTACCCTCCGGTCCCAAAGGCAGTGTCCTGACCACTAGGCCACCACCGCCCACAGTGACAGTGCTTAGCTTTTTCTGCTGCATTCAGTGACTTTTATGTTTTAAAAATAAAAGAAAGAAAGATTTTGCTTAATTTAAATGTGTTGACAAAGAGCTCAGTCAAGTCTAAACACTCAAATTTAATCACAAAGCTACGTGTAACTGGAATCAGCCAGGGAATCAACCAGCCTTGAAGACTTTCAAGAGAGGTTTGAGGTTTCAGATATTTTTTCTTTTTCTTAGCACTGGCGCTTGAATGCCAAACACTCCCTAAAAGAATCATCAGCTGTTGGAGTTCCATGCTGTGGGTGGGCATTACACGCACTAATCCCCTGTACACCCACCCATGCAGGAGTGGCACAGGGAAGAGGCTTTTGTGTGCACTCCTCAAGGTCACACGGAGGACACATGGTCTTAGCAGAGGGCTGGCATCATTTAATGCCGACAATTTCAGAGGATGGCAGCTTCTTGGGTGGGGTCAATTGCAGACAAGCAAAAGGCCACATAACTGAAAGGGGAGGGGATAGAAGCTTTGATGGAACCCCAGTGTCCCTCGGGAAATGAGTGGGGGTCAGATTATCTAAACTGCGAATGGAGCATGACCTCCATAACAAGAGGCATGACAGTGCCAGCCTGTTAGATCTCCTTCTCAGCAGAAGTGTTGGCTGTAGTGATGTCATCTTTTTTAATTCTGGTCAATGGTAGAGTCCAAAACATTTAAAAACCTTAAAGCAATGGTTTGGCCAAAAATCCCACCCTCAAAATAGTTAATCAGCCACGAAATTTGGTAAAAATAATTAATTAAAATTTATTTTATTTCTATTTAAAAGAACCTTTTATACAAGAAATGCAAAAACAAAGTGTTTTACAGTGAATAGATTACAAAATTACACAAGAAAAGAAAGTAATAGAGCAAGGAATAAAATAAATCTGATAAAAAGATTCTTTTTAATTTGCTAAAAATAAAATGGATAAACAAGTAGGAAAAGTAACGAAGCATTAAAGGCATAAAATAAATCATAAAATTGATAAATAAAATGCAGCTTCAAGTGTTTAACAGTATATATATTTTATTATTAATTAATTATATTACATCATTTGCTGTGTAAAGTTCATGTGAAAAAAAGTTTACTTTCCACATGTATCATATTTAAAAAATCAAAAGTGGTTTTTCTGTGGAAGCGCACAAAGAACCCTTTATTGGCGTGTTTTTTTTTTAAAGAACAGTGTGTTTTCTACTCATCCGAAATATAAGAGGAATATTGATTTTTATCTCATTTAAATAAATAATACAAACTTTTATTTGTACATAATGTTTAAAAGTGTGAGGTCACGTCACGTCCTGCCTCAGTGTTTTCATGGGACTCATGTCTGGTCATTGCAGCATGTAAGATATTTTAACCTCTCAGGGACAAGCAAGGAAAAATGAGATGGAGGTTATGCAGTCACAAGAGTCCCATTCACACTCACAAACAACAACCTGTACCAAACAGACTGCCTCACCTGACTACCCCGATAACGCTCCCCGTGCCCTTTAGCCTGGCTACAGAGTCGTCACACAAAGAACTCATTAGTGTTCTAGTTTCAGAGTGAATCCTCACATTAACAGATTAGCTTTGCCCAGATTGAAAATATCATTGCATAAGGTTTTTGTGAGATTAAGGATCTTATCTTTTATATGAAGTATTTGATATAATTTAACATACTTTTTCAAATAAAATTTCTTATGTTTTATTTAATTTCTTATTTTTTCTTTTATTTTTTAATTCGCAAGTATTTCATATTGTCGCAATTGTAACAAAATTTCTTCTTGTCTACAATGTAAATTTATATGAAAAATCGATAATATATTGTGTATATATATTATACATACATTATATATATATATATATATAGTGGGCAGTGGTGGCCTAGTGGTTAGAATGCTGCCTTTGGGACCTGAGGGTCGCAGGTTCGAGTCCCAACCCGGGCACTACTGAGGTACCCTTGAGTAAGGTACCATCCTGCTACACTGCTCCCCGGGTGCTGTTAGTAGCTGCCCACTGCTCCACGTGTGATGGGTTAAATGCAGAGATCACATTTCGTTGTGGTGCTTGAGTGTGTTCACAATGACAAAGAGTCTATATATATGAAGTTAAAGTTAAAGTGCTGCTAATTCAACAAACAATGTAAAGTCTTATCCAGTGGGCTTTTGCTGAGCACCATACATGAATATTTGTATCAATTTTAACACTATAATAGTGCTTTACACACACTTACAGCTCATAATAAAAGCCTGTAATACACCTGCTTCTGTACAGCACTGTTTATTTATTAGCGTTAACAATTTGTTATGTGATTTCTATTCATTTCTATTGGCCCATTCATCACGAGATTTTCACACAACATAAAAACTGTTTTTTTTAAATGTTGGGGGAAAAAGGAAAAAAAAGAAAAACTAGTTTTAATATGACAAAGGTGATATAACGCTGATGCTAACACGACAGGCCCCGTCATGATCACGATTGCCAGCAGCTCTCAACCCGGCAACAGAAAAGCAGGTCATATGTTCTCTGTGGTGCTGCATGGGTGTGGTAAGTGTGACAGTGAAGTGAAACAGGTGCTTGCCTGTTTGTGCATTACAGAGGCAAAAATAAGCAGAAAATATGCATCATCATGGTTTTATCCTCATCATGAGGCTTAAATACTAGTTTCCAAAAAGTTACGGAATTATGGCTTTTGTTTTGGCTCTTGCTTGATTATGTGTAGATACTACTACTAGCAAAAGGAACCTGAACTTCTTTCTTGTCTTGCGCTAGTGCTCAATAGTATAAAATGTGTAAGAACAACAATAGTTTTTGCATCATATGCTCATATATTTCCAATGTTTATTCGCAGCAACTGCACAACGCCTTCCATTAAACTGACCAAAGTACAAAGACCCATGTAGAAAGTATTGGCCATGATAATCTACTGTGTGCTTCAGATCTGAGACATTACAAAACAGGAGATTGTACATTGGTCGAAAAATGCTCCGGTTTCCTCCCACTGTCTAAAGGCTTGTGGTTTAGGTCGACTGGATTCTCTAAATTGCCCATAGGTGTGTGTGTGTGAATGGTTGTCTGCCTCTGTGTTGCCCAGTGATGGGTTGGCCTCCTGAGTGAACCCTGCCTCGGGCCCACAGTCAGCTGGGATCAGCTCCAGCTTCCCCCGTGACCCGAAATGGACAAGCGGTTCAGATAATGAATGAATGAACATTAACATGGCTTTTAGGCCGAGTTCACGTGGGCATTCAAATCTTGTATAAGTGAGCGACTTAGGCGTTTTAGCTGAGTTGAACATGATGCGTTTGTTTGCCTCTGCTGAATGCCAACCTGCAGCCCAGGCTGTAATTCTGTGTGTTCACCTGTGGGGGGAGTAATCATTTTTTTTGTTTAATCTGTGGGGTTTGAGCTTCATCCTGCACTGTATTAGTGAAACATGGATCAGTTGCTTTATTTAGACCTAACTTTGACATTGTTGTGTTAAAAATCCTCCTGATACGGCAAAAATATCCTCGCCGCTACTGGAATCACACTCTGACTGAAGGATCATGGGACGGCTATAGTCAACCTTAGGGCCTGTCTCATGGTTATAGATCCAGAGCTTGGACTTGCAAAGTCAAGATGGAGCCAGAATGGGTTGATGTTCCTTTAAATACGTGGACAGATGTGAGGCTGGGAAACGATGACGTATTCCTTTAACAACTGAATAATTAGCTTTAAGTCGGAGGAGTTTATTACCAGAATCACACTTTTGCCCTTACTCAGGAGCGGGAGCCGCTGATGGAGCATATCACTTCCAACATCGCCGCACACCAGCCTCCTCTTGACATCTGACCCACTCTTATTAAGACTATGACACACTGCTCAGTAATCTGCAGCGAACTTCTCTGATCTTCAGCTTTGATTTACTCTCTTTGAGGACATGAGTCAAAAAGTGGCTACCAATCAGAACACAAAGGCCATTTGAGCCGAGAACTTGACTAGTCATGTCCTTCACTAACCCGTGAAGAGCTCCACACAAGAGCCACTCTCGGAAACCGATGCGTCCTCCCGAGGAATGCCAGTGGAAGACACACTGTAAGGCCTGTGTGGATCAGGGCCTCGCAGGCTGCAAATGAGTGGAGCCTTTGTTTCTCTGCGACTGCGGGTATTTATAGACATGTGCCATGTGGAGGAGAAGGCATTAGTGCAAATCTCCAGCCACGGCCCAATCACTATCAGCAAATAGAACTAGATCTTACAGGTCCACTTAAAGGTCCACTAGGCCACCACTGCCCACTAAAAAATTTCATCCAACATCATTTGTTGCAATGAAAAATGAACGTGGAGTAAAGAGTCACACAAATTGATTGATACTGATATTGATACTGACACACTGGTGAGCAGTATTGGCCTAGTGGTTAGGACACTGCATTGGGCCTTTGCAGGTTCGAGTCCCGGCCCCAGGCACCACTGAGGTTCCCTTGAGTAAGGTACCGTCCCACTACACTGCTCCCCGGGCGCTGTTGGTAGCTGCCCACTGCTCCACGTGTGCACGTGTGATGGGTTAAATGCAGAGGTCACATTTCGTTGTGCTGCCTGAGCGTGTTCACGATGACAAAGAGTCACTTCCACTTTCATTGGGCAGTGATGCGTAACCGAACAAGCTTTTAACCAGAATTGTATGTGATGCACTGTGTTCTGACCCCTTTCTATCAGAGTCAGCGTTCACTTTTTAAACCACAGTCTGACCAGACAGGCTAGCCGTGCATCAGTGAGCCTCGGGTGCCCATGAATTCACCAGTCGTCTTTCGGTAGATGCTGCACGCCTGGAACACTCCACGAGACCTGCCGCTTTGGAGATGCTCTGACTCACAATAAGTGCCTCAGAAATTTACGCTCCAGCTTCCAATACTTCGACTTCAAGAACTGACTGTTCACTTGCTGCCTGGTATATCCAACCCCCCTTGACAGGTGGCGCTACAGTGAAAGAACTAGACCGTCTATGTTATTTACTCGCTTTTATCCTTTTTTTTAATGAAAAAAACTCTTGGGGGGTGGGTGGGTGGGTTAGGGGGGTCTGCTTCCACCTCTAGAACCCCCTTTAAATGTCGAATGCGTCCTTATTTCATTTTTTACGGGCAGACGCCGCGCCGTTTTAACTACAATCTCATATTTAAAAGTAAAGAGGCCTCGGTGTCGTCTTGCGAATAATTCAAGTCTGATGTTTATAATGTGAAGCTCTGTTAAACGCCCCGGCCCAGAGTTCCTCCCCTTTAAGAAGGCTCTCCTTACTCAGGACCATAGTATTGGGAAACCACTAATTGCAGCCATAGAGTAACTAGAAGAATGCTACACAACGGCAACATTTTCGTTGGTTTGAGGTAGAGGCCGCAGATTTATGAGGTAAGACTTCGGCGGCCGTCGTTTAGATCGAGGGGGAACTGGAATCCTGCATACGTCAGTGTGTAGCCTTTGGATCCAAAACAGTTGTTTTAAAGCTTATAGCTCTGTAATCACTGGTCTAGACTTGGGGCCCTTGCTCCAAACGTTGGCCCTCGATGACATAACATTCGATTTGTGTTCTGATACCCGGCGCAGGCTGCAGTCACTCTGCAGAGAACCAGAAAAGAGCCTCTGGTTACTGATGTGGCCAAACACAATAACGTGACGTACACACACACACACACACACACACACACACAACTGAGCGATGGAGAGCTAATAAAAGGGTCGTTGGAGCGGGAGCGCGAAGACTTGGATGGGTGTCGATTTAATTTGGTACAGCGAGGCCTCGGCGGGTGACTGTCAGCGCTTGGGAGCGAGTGTGATAATGGGCTGAGGTCTGCTCCCCCTTCCTCGCTCCCTCTCTCCTGCTCCCCCTCTCTCTACGCCACGTGGACCAGACCGGTCTTGACATTCCTGCTCACCGCAACGGAGAGTTAGAGGCAGAAATAAGGACGAGGAGAAGGCGACCGGCGCAGAGAGAGAGAGAGAGAGAGAGAGAGAGCGATAAAGAAACGACGATAGCAAGGAAGAGTTCCAAAGCAGGCTCTCGCTCTCGGACGAGACCACTCGGCCTCTCATTTCCTTAAGCAAATGTGCCTATTGCAAATCCCGGAGCCGCACGAGGCAGCAGGGCTGGTGTGTTTGCAGGGAGGACGTTCCACTAACACCTACAGCCGCCGTGACAGATCGTTAGTGACGCGTCAACGACGAGACGACATTTCCAGGTTAATTCGGCTAAATGTGTAAAATCGAGACGTGAGCTGCTGGAGGGAATCCGGCTCTGTTTCAGGCTGACGCTTACGCCGAGGTCTATGCAAGGTAGCAGGCAACAGGCAGGACTTCCGAGGGTCGTTGCGCTCGCCCTTGGCCGAGAGATAAGCCAAAGTTTAGAGTTTAGGTGGCCGTGTAAAGTCTGCCGTTTTGGACGCCGTCTCCTCGTGTGCGGATGCAGACAGACGGGGGAGAACGGGGGATTCAGGGGAGCACATATGGTAAAAATATCGAGCGAGGTCGCCCCGGGGGGGTGGGGGGGGTTGGACAAGCCACGTTTCTTTAGTGTCGGGAAGACCAGCGTCACTGCGAGTTCCCTGACCTCATTAATCACCTCCTCTCGCGCATGAGGTCACTCTCACATTCTACCACCTCCACCGGCCCGCGCCACCGAAAACCGTCCCCCCGTGATGATCCTCCCACAGACGTGTGAAGGCTGAGGTAATGCCTGGTCCAAGGAAAGCGGTCAAAACTGCAGTGACCCCGTACAAACGGACACGAGAAGCGCGGCCGCATAACGTGGAAGCGAGAAGGTCTTGACTTAAACAGGCCACTTTCTGATTCGACCTCACGACCAAGGCGATAAAAGAATGAACGAATGCAATATTTTTCTCGTTTTTTTCCTTTTCCACTTGTCCATACATGCTTGGTAGCGCGCGGGCCTGAAGCTAATTAGCTGCGGTGACACAGTGAGTAAAATATAATAAAGCGGAGCGAGCGTTCTGGTGAGATCACCTTGGAGATGAAGTGCTCTCTAGAGAGGCCGGGACTTCAAGAAGCCCCTGACCCCGGCGTGCCTCATTGATGACAAGCATATGTGACTAGCGCTCAGGGTCAGGACAGCTGCAAGGGGAGGAGGGAGCGTGGATAGATCATTAGCCAACATCCACTGGCTTGAAATTCTGTCATTCTTGTGCCGCTAAGCTCGGGAGATGGCGCTTGGAACGGGGATCGAGCAAGGAATGGGTTTTATTGTGCCGTTAGTCTCGCGTACCTTTATTCCATTCATCGTAGCTGACGTACCACAGTTGGAAGTGGTTTGTTCTCGTTGCTCCTGCTGCCCCACGTCAGCTTATCCAACGTATTGGACTGGGCAGACTGGAGCTAGCTTCTGTCTAACTAGCCTTTTCACCAAACGCGTCAAAGAGAGCGATTGCGTTGGTCTGAAATTTCCAGTGACACCTTGCTTTCTTGCCTTCCGTTGGCCCGTTTTCCCCCCAAACTCCCTCGACACCCCCTCACAGAGGTAATTATAAAAGCATTAATCAGATTATGTCATAGGTTACATGTGGTCTGCATTCTGTTAGATGACTCAATTGCTTAAATAAGCATGGCTTTTGTTACTTAGTTTGACAGTCTTGCCGTCTCGACTCGGTCATGGAGGGAAACTTCACAAGGCGGAGACCTGGAATTATACACATCCGTTAGATGATGAGTGCAGTTGGATCCACCACACGGACTCTAGTTTGACAGGTCTCTGCTTATTTGCCTTGAAGGCAATCGAACATGTGGCCTGCAAACCCTCTGGGTGCCCATCTTAAGCCATGGAGAAGGTCTTGGTGTTGAGCGTTCCAGGCATCCTGAAGGGTTTCCTTTTTACCGTTCTGGACGGCAATCAAGGTGCCCACCCACAGTGTGGAGAACGTGCAGAGCGAGCAGTCTCTTTGCACTAAACTGGCCACCATTCTGTTTGCACCGAAGCCACAGTCCCCCCCCTCCGGGGGGAGTAGCCTACGTTAACGGAGTTCAGTGCACCTGACTTCTCAAATGCGTAACACTCGCACTCGAAATCCCTTTCACCCCAAAAACATTGATGGAGGCCACATTTCTGAACATCTAGGCGTCTCCAAACTCTCTGTACCATCGGAGGAATGGCTGCTTTATACGTGTAATGACCGTTTGTTCTGCCTGCCTGTGCTGAAGGGTTTTTATTGGAGAAGTGCTTGTCGGCAAGAGAGGAAGTGGTACCTGTTTGAAGTTGGGATTCTGATTTCCCCGGCCCTTTCATCTCAGTGTGGCACCGTCTCTGGCACCAGCCCAAAGCATCGCAAGCCATAATGAAAATCATAACGCATGTTCCTTTCCATGTCAAAAAGCCTAAGGGTGGCATTATGGGGGACTAGCAGCGTTTTTTTCTGATCTCCTCATGAGAACTTACTCCAAATTCCCTCGACTGGTATGATGGAGTAAAGTTCTTCTTTTGTTCTGATTGTGTTTTAATGCGCTGAGTGACTTTTTTAAGAGTGTACAACATTATTTGTTGGGTTATCATCATTATTTTTCCTTCTGAGCTGCGTTGCTTTACTTTTTTATGATTATTTTTTATAATAACAATTAGCTTGTAGTTGACTGTAAAATTTATAGAGCATGTGTTGAGTTCACGCGACCTCCGATTCATTGTTTTTTGAAACGATGACGACAGTATCGTTACAGTATCCCAATAAATTACTCAATACGTTTAATTTTATGCTCTTAAAATGTTATTAGGTATCTTGAAAATCCCTGTAATGTCCTGAATTAATAGCTTTAACCCTTTTAAAAGTCAACTGGGTAATCGCCAGCAGTTATACATAGCGCTGCTGCGGGCAGACTTTAAAATGATCACTTTGGTCTCGTCGTACGTCGATAATGGTCACTTTCCATTGAGTCAGTGTCTGCTGCAGGCCTGCATCTCCCTGGGCATCCCTTTTATGGCCAATCAGAAGTTTTAACGAACAGTGAAGTGACAGGAGCCAACGTCCCGACTGTGCACTGTAGCACGGTGGCCAGGAGAGGTCTGCCACAGAACCTCACGGAGAAGATCAAAACCATGTTTGAGAATCCCCAGCCCCTGAAGGGAGCTCTCCTAACAATTAGCCAGACTAAACTGGGTCGAGGTTATAGCGCCCTGTCTCCAGCCCAACCGGGGAAACAAACACGGCGCTGCTAGCGTGTGTGTGAGCTGCTCTGAGGCCAAGAGCTATCATTAGGAAGCCTTAGCCACGCTGCACTCAAGTAATTACAGCTCAGAGAAGATAGGGGGTTTAAGAGAGGGGCTCTTGAGGTGGGTTTTTGAGGGGCTCACCTGGTTTTCTTTGTTCTGCTGCCAGCTCTATGGCTACATGGAGAGCGAGCCCTTGACGCTCCAGCTGTTCATCGGCACGGCAGACGACCGACTCCTGCGCCCACACGCCTTCTACCAGGTCCACCGCATTACTGGCAAGACTGTCTCCACCGCGAGCCACGAGGCCATTCAGTCCAACACCAAGGTGCTGGAGATACCGCTGCTGCCGGAGAACAACATGCGTGCTATGTGAGTGTGTCTGGCTGTCTATGTGTGTTTTATGCATCCCCTCTCTTTAATTTTTCGGGGTATTTCTCACTGCTGCACTTGGGTCATCATGGGTCATTTTTGGTTTAACATATAAATATATATAAATATATATAAAATAAGATAAATCTAACAATAAACAGTATATACTTTATATACAGTACTGTGCAATGGTCTTTAAAAATGATTTTTAAAGCTCTTTATCTGGGCAGTGTCTTCTATCTCTCAAAAAAACACATTAATATTAAAATAATGTTTAATAATGTGTAAAATGATGTGTGTGTGTGTATCAGTGTATCAGACTTTATCAGAGTTTTCCTAGTGGACGCCTGTAGTTCCCATAAAATCAGTCCTTCATTAGATGAAATCAGGTGCTGATGGAGCTTCACACACATCCATGCAGTGACTGGAGGCGAAATCTGGAGCCGAACCTGTTTCTTCTAACAGCTCACACACCATCATCTACTGTTTACTCACAGATCCTCGTTCTCTTCACTGCTGTTTTACTGCACTGATTCTAGTGTTCACGTGTGTTTTTGCTGCAAAAAGAGACCCCTTGCTCAGAGAAACTGCTTAAACTACTACCCTAGGGGGCTAAGACTTTTGCACAGTACTGTATAAACAATATACACACACAGAGGCAGGGGAAATGAGGTCACAGGTCAGTGATGAGTGTATTTAAGAGTAAGCTATACTATTGTTTCCTTCATTGGTAATGTCGAATGTGGCTTTATCAGTCTACAGGCTGCCTGAGGGCATCCACAGTTCACATGTCCTTGTGATCGCTGAATGTATTGTATCTTGCCTGATATCCTCTATCACCATAGGATTTCCCTGCAGCCCTGTCTAGCCCGGGCCTGTCTCATAGACATGCTTCGATACGTTTCCTGCTCCTGCACAGAAGAAACTAAGACTCTCTCGCTAACACTTCACCCACCCCCAGCCTGAGCTCCAGTGTCCCCAGGGCTCATGCGCCGTCCAGCCTGCAGCGCTCTTGGCCTGGCCTTCTTCCTCCATAGCTCCCCTGGCACACATCCCAGTAGCTCAGACTAGGAGGAGTAAGGCGTCGAACCCAGACTGGGTTATGCAATCGTCCTCACCTTCAAGCGCTGGGTTCCCTTTATTCTTTAGTCTTTCCGTACTAGGGCTGAAAAGTTAATCGCAATTCCAGTTTGAAAAAGGGCAATTTTAATGATATAGCCTGTATTATCCAACAGTGTTGAATTTCACTACATAGTGGAGTTCTGTTTTATTCTTATACCCGGGTGCACAGTGTGTTTTCCCAATCCCTTAGGCCTAAAATCAGAAGTGGGCTTCCAGAATTTTTTGGAATTGTGAAAACGGTCCAGAAGTTTCTAGAATTGTCCAGAATTTCCATGAACTTTCTGGAATCTTTTAGAACGTTCTAGAACTTTCTGGGACTGTCCAGAAAAGCTAAAAAATTTGCCAGGTTTGCCACGATAAATATGACACTTTTGTAGGCTGTGGTCATAAAATCAGATTTTGTGATGAATAGAGCTGTTTTTACATAGAATTTAGACACAAACAGCTGAAATATGACACTTCTGTGTTATTGACAACTTTAAAAATGGAGGAGTTTAATAAAAATGGGCCTCATTCACCTGTGTTCCCACATTTGACATATTCTTTAAGTTATAAATATATAATATAAATATATTTAGATTCAATTAAATGTAATGGAATCTTCGTGGAAAAAAAAAAGTGGAAAAAGTGGGAAAGAGGCCCAGCGATGTCCAATAGTGAAGAGCTTGTGGACGGACAGTCTGAAACTTTACATTTAATACCTTTTTTACAACTTTTTTGCTGAAAAGGGCCTGGGGGAAGAAAAAAAAAATGATTCGACGAAAATATCGTTTTTAATTGAAATCGAATTAAAATTGCAATGATGTGGTTTCCCCAGATCGTTCAGCCCTAATCCCTACCACCCAGTGGAGCCCACTTTCACTTGTTAAAAGTTGGATCAGACAGTGTCTAACAGATTAAGCCAAAGGGCTCGTCCTCAACGCGACGGAGATGATCTGTTTTAGCGAACTCAGCTACAGTCTGAAGAGGCGGGAGATGGCAGTTCGGATCATCGTATGACCTAATAAGCCTCGGCTCGGGGAGTTGGGGGACTGAAATGTCAGAGCTGTTTGTAAGTCGGGGTTTTCTCTGGACCTAATCTTGAGCAGGAAAGTGTGGGCTGAGGGTTTTTTTTTTTTAAGCACACGGCCTGCATGGAGGCTTGCTGATGTGGTCTTTCCATCCAGGCGTAAACAGCCTAATGCTGATAAGACCCAGAACCGTGGCTCTTTGTTTAAGTCCGTTTGACCGCTCTCATTCAGCAGATGTGCAGATCCAGGGTTGTCAGCATTGATTATATTAGTATTCATGTAATTTAGCCATTATTTTGGCGGGAAACCAAGTAGTGCTAAAAACACTACGTGTCAAAGCTCTATTTTATGTTTGTTCCTGGGTACAAAGTGTGTTTTCCCACAATCCCTTCTGCCTAAAATCAATAGTAAATGGCTGTTGTTCCACAAAATAACTTTGCTTCTTTGACATATTCTCTTTAAATGCTAAGTAGACTTCCAGAACATCCTGGAACTGCGAGAACTATCCAGAAGTTTCTGGAATAGTCCAGAACTTTCATCTTTTCAGAACTTTCTAGATCTTTCTGGGAAAGTCTGTCCAGAAAAGACAAAACATTTGCTCGTTTTGCCGCTATAAATAGGAAACTTTTGTGGTCTGTGGTCATAAAATCAGTTTGTGATGTTTCTACACAGGATGTAGACACAAGCAGCTATAACACTTAGAAGTAAAATCCGTAGCCTTTCAAGGAAATTGTGCTACTATTAATATATTATTTACATTAAACTGGTTTTATTTTAATTCAACTAAACATATCTAGCGAATCTTGAGTGAATTTTAGCGAAATTCACATCAATTCCAACGTCAAATTGCTTCCACTTCTGCTCAGTTGCGGCTGCAGTGCAGTTGGTAGTGTTTCCCCCTCGGACACGGCTAATTTGATTGGTGAAGTACTGAGCTGAGGAACTGAAGCGGGTACCTAAGAGCAGGGGAAACAGTCAGCACTGCAGCGGCGCACACATTCAGGCCAGATTTGAGTAACACGGTGAAAGACGACTGTAGACTGCCGTATTGATTTTTCAACATTATAGAATAGAAACGTGAAAACGAACCACGTTCGCATCCTATGGGAGGTTCAAGGGCGCCACGGTGTATCCAGTGAGCATGCTCAGTGGAAAGTGCGTCCCTAATTGTTCGGCGTCCACTGCTGAGACAGATGAGGTCATTCTTTTCCCATTATTTGCCTCGTTTCTTCATTATATTGCTCAGAGCGAGTACTAACAGCGGAAAGAGCCGGAGACCAGACACTTTTTCACGGAAACGTCTGTCAACCCACATGGATCGTCTCCGGCTCCCTTTACTCTTTTTTTTTCTGTAGGCCGTCATAAAGGTTTGAGCAGAATTCTGTACTTCCCTCAGAACTTTAATCAAATTAGGTGAATCTGACCAGTTCGACACATTCACATGACTCGAATCAATCGGCCATGTAACCGTAAGGGAGGGAGCGGGGCCCTCGTAATGTATTTCCCTATAATTCACGTCGCCCGAAGCTGACGTCACACACTGTTCTCGTCTTGCTTATTGCCGTGTTTGCTGTTTGCTCAAATTTCAAGTGAGCGAAGAAGAGGAAAAATTGATTTGTGTAAAATTTGACATTTACCAAGTTCCAGGATCTCAGCCCAGAAGTTCAGACGTGAAATGACTGGAATGCCAAGACGTATCCCATATGTATTCTCTGCTTTAGTTTTTCCCGACTAGGCTTAAGCATTATTTAGTTTTTTTGGGGGGTTTTTATTATAAAGGCCAGCCTGAAAAGCGATGCCTTTTTCCACCGAGAAGTCCCATGAAGGAAAATCCCCAGAACAAAAAAAAAACGAGTGGGCGTGCGAGAGAAACGGTTACGAAGACTCTGACAAAGTTCTTGCCTTCGAATGTGGCGTTCGTTAACGGCACCACAGCTGTGGACGTTTGATCTCGTAGAGGCGTGACCCTGGATGGCACGAGGAGACTGGCTTCAGATCCTGGACTGGTGACTCCTTGATGTCCAATTCACGTCTCCTCTGGAAAGACAAGGCCACCAGAGACCCCGTGTTCCACAGACACTGGGGAGGCAATTAAGCCAGCGAAGGGAAGTCCATGTTCCAGGGTGTGAGGGTTCAAGTGGCACAGAATCTTTGATCTGTTATGCATCACCCTTATAAAGCCCAGCGTTGTGAGCACTGAAGCTTTGTTTCCTCAGCTTTGGTCCAATTTAGGCAGAACACAAACACAACGCGCTGTCTGCAGGTTTTACTTTATCAAATTGGACAATTTATCATACGCGTTTTGCTGTTTTTAGTATTTTAAATGTAAAAAATAGTAATTCTGTAATGATTTTGCTCATTCTACACCTGCAGAGCAATTTTTCACTCAGTAAAATTTACACTTTTGTTCCTGTCTTCACGCTAATTGAACGCTCTTCCCTTGAGTGCATTCTTTCTTAGCAAATGTTGTGAGGTTGGACGGATTTTCCAGACGCGTTGATAAAAAGCCTGTTGAACCTCATGATAAATTGTAGCAGACTCTGTTTAAAGTTGCTCCAAAACGTTGGTCCGATCCAAACCAGACACCACACGAAGAACAATACTCAATCTAGCCTGACCTCATGACCTTTCGTACGCCAATCAGCCATAACATTAACACCACTGGCGGGAAAAGTGAATAACACGGACTGTATAGTTATTTCATTACATTGGCACCTGTCAGGGGGGTGGGAAGTGAACAGTCAGTTCTTGAAGTTGAGGCACTGGAAGCAGGAGCGTAAGGATCTGAGCCTGAGTCAGAGCATCTCCAGAACAGAAGGTCTTGTGGAGTGTTCCAGGTGTCCAGTAGATGGAAGGACATCTGGTGAATTGACAACACCCAGTACTCAGTATTAGGGAGGTGGTGTTAATGTTAAGGCTGATGGGTGTTTACAGTTTAAATCATTTAAAATGAGCAAATATGAAAAATTTTCGATGTTTTTTCTCCTTGAATGGTTGAACAGGATTTTTGCCAAGGTTCTGTTGCAGTTACTAAGACTAAGACCACTAAGTGCATTGGTGAGTGGAGCATCGTCGGGTCAGTTCAAATCCACCGTTACTCAGTTCTTTTCCTCATGTTGGATCCGCAGAATTGATTGCGCTGGAATTCTGAAGCTCCGCAACTCTGACATTGAGCTGAGGAAAGGCGAGACGGACATCGGTCGGAAGAATACCCGGGTTCGAATGGTGTTCCGCGTCCACATCAACCAGCCCAATGGCAGGACGGTGTCTCTTCAAGCAGCGTCTAACCCTATAGAGTGCTGTAAGTGTGCTTTTAAATAAAATTCTATTCTGTTTATTTATTAATTTTTTTCTGTATTTTATATTTTATTTATCGTGCCATTTTCAGATTGTATTCCTAGTTTTTTTGCTTATTTTTTATGCTTAATTTATGCTTATTTACCTGTTTAAAGATCTCTGTAAAGCACATCGAATGGCCTCTGTGTATGATAATGCGCGATATAAATAAACTCGCCTTGCCTGAGTAAACCGTTCACTAGGGTGACACACACAGAAACGTGCAGCAGACAGTATGGGGACTTAAGTATGTTTTGAATGGGTAATACATGATCACTCCAGGCTCTCATTCAACGAGTTCCCTGTGGTTTGCTTTTTTATTTATAATAAAATATCAATAAAATTATAATTATTTGCTCAAACTAAAAGTAAAATATAAAGACCTTCTGAAATGTGCAGTATGGATATAGTTATGATATAATTTAGCTGTTTATTTTAGGGTCACTAAAGGTTATTTCCCATTTACTGGTATTTGGAGACCCCTTTGGAGTTTAATGTAACGCACATAAATAAGGGGTGTCCATCTCTTGCTTGAGGTGTGATGATGTTATTCACGTTTCCCTGCCAAGGTCACCGACTTACACTGCGAGAATTTGGAGCTTATCTGGGTCCAAAATCTACAGTGTCTCAGATTTTTATTATAAGAAGAATTATTTTATAATAAATGTAATAAAAAATATAAATGTTAATTACATATTAAATATGACGATAATAATATTAGTTATAAATATTATAACATTGAATATTGTAATAATAATGTCAAATATTTTCATATTAATTATAATAAATATTATAATACATGTACAACTATTTTTCATATTACGTGGCTGGCCCTAAAGATTTAAAAAAATTAGCGTAAGGACATTTACCAGATTTTTAAAGCCAAATAACAATGCAGGTTTGGCATCAGCCCACTTTGTGCCTCCTACGAATGAGCATAGTCGTGCTAAGTGGTTGAATTTAGGGTCTGCAGGGTCACCAAAGGTTATTTTCCATTTACTGGCATTTGGAGAACCTTTGCAGTGTGATGTAATGTAAATAAATGAGGGCGTCGCATTCCTTGCTGGAGGTGTGATGATGTTATTCACGTTTCCCTGCCATTTCCATAAATCTTCACCCAATGTGATAAGCTTATTTTGTATTCGGGGCAAACAGATGGGCTGTGCTCCCACCTTTGTCACTTATTAAAAGTTCGTATGAGGCGGTGGTTATTATGCCAGAATCCCGATAACAAACTAATAAAGTGGATTTTACGCTCGGTTTGATATTGCCCACGCTTCCAAGATTCTGGCTGTGAAAAGTGCTGACATAATCAAGAGGCCCCCGAGCTTGTGCAGGGAAATGAAGACGCAGCTGGTGCTTAAAACAGTGACTCACTGAAATCGGTTCGCTGACAAGGATCAGACAAGACAAGGAGGCCAGAACTGCTTAACGGGCAAACTGCAACTGTAAACGTATTGATATGACAAACGTGTTTAAGATTGATTCCTCGGCTGGTATTTATAGCGAGAGGAGGTTTAATGTGGCTTCAGTAGCTGCCGCACTAATAGAAGCTGAAACGATGAGCGTGAGAGAGAGAGAGAGAGAGAGAGAGAGAGAGAGAGAGAGAGAGAGAGAGATAGAGCTGTTGGTATTCTATCTTGAGGAGAGGCCTGGAGGCGCGGGGGCAGATGGCGATCAGGATGACCAAAAGTCAAAGTCAAAAACTAAAGCAGAAAGTCCAAAAAACCACAGTAACATCCAAAAGGGACAGCATGCTGAGCAAGGCAAGACAAAACGTCCCAAAGATATTTGGTTTACTTCCTGTTTAAATAGTCTAAAACTCAAGTGAGCATGATCTAGTCAACTCTCGGCTTCCCCAAGACCTGGTGTGGACTTCTGGATGTGGATCCAGTCTGGTGTGTGGTTGGCTGGTGGAAACTCCAGACTGGATCCTCACACCGTGATACATTTACAGTGTGTTTTTTGTATAGGCAATGGTGCAGTGGTTAGCACTGTCGCCTCACAGTGAGAAGGTCCTGGGTTCGATCCCCGGGTTGGCCACAGGTGCCTTT
>JBBPDA010000041.1:29615159-29631595 GCA_037974385.1 Arnoldichthys spilopterus | reverse complement strand
CCCCACAGGTAAACACACAGAATTACAGTCTGGACTGTCTGAGTACCGCCCCCCACAGGTAAACACACAGAATTACACTCTGAACTGTCTGATTACTGCCCCCCACAGGTAAACACAGAATTACAGTCTGAGCTGTCTTACTGTAATTAAGCAGCCCTAACACATGGCATTGAACTCTGGGTGGGTTTGAACACCACCACTAATTATTTTTTAGTGAAGCCAGTTTTTTATTGTTTGGTCTGGTTAAAATCATTAACAGATTACTTAATTAGTTGTCATAGTAATCATTAGCGATGGTCCTGATACAGTTAAGCGAAATTGCTTGTATTATTGTTTTTGTTTTCTTGTGGGCCACAGACACCTGTTTGCGCGGTTGTGTGAGCTGCAAGTTCTTTACATGATTAAATTTTCTCTTATGAGGGAAAATCCCTCGTACGCGGTTCTTTAGAGAACGTTGTAAGTGTTTTTTTAGTGGTCCGACGAGCCATTTTTGGTTTACAGTGCAGTGCAGTTTGACAAGCTGATTCCCGCACCGTGCCCCCAGTGCCGCAGGGCAGCAGCAGCCGTGAGATGATTTGTTTAATTGCTGTTGGTGCGCGTGTTTACATATGTGTGCGTCTTTGTGCTTGTAGTGCGAGAGACAGTGAGGGGAGGGGGTTGCACTCAGGGTTTTTTGTCATCACTTCCTGCCTCGCTTGTGCGAAATGGTCCCGTCTGCTTTCTGTGGACCACTTCAAGCGCAACTGTGGTTGTTGACGTTTCTCATAGAGAACATCTCTGAAAAAAACACACACACGTTCACACACACACACACACACGTTCACACACACACTGTCGCTGGCTGTGAAAACCACCTCTAAGTTTAGCCTCACTTTCTTTAAAAGCGGGAGGACGACACAAACACACTGCGGTCTGTGGGAGGTTTTGAAAATAACCCTCACTTTCCATTCATCTGACGTCCTCTGTCCATTAATCACAAGGCAACATGCAAATGGGCTGAATTCGGGCGTTTTATTGGCCTACATCAAACAATAAAGCCCGTGTCTCCCTCTATATAGGTGGACAGTTTCTCGGAGAGAGCATCACCTCTGCGCAGAGTCGAGTTCACGGTTTTATTATTCGTTTTTAAAGGTCATGGCACAGCCCCAAGCTTTATCCCTGACCCTGTCAGCCTCCACTCTACCTCCCGAGCCCTACGGTCTTCAGATCACATGGCCTTTACAGTTCCACGCTCTCAGTTAGAGCCTAAGGGTGACTAGGCCGTCTCTGCAGGCTTTTGAGTTCTATGTTGTTTTTGTTCCTGTGTACAAAGTGTGTTTACCCACAATCCCTTCTGCCTAAAAATAGAATAGAATTGGAACAGAAAATGACTGTTCTTGGCCAAAACCTTTTCTAGAACATTCTCCATTCACTTTAAATGCTAAGCAGAACTTTCAGAATGTTCTGGAACCGTGAGAACTGTCCAGAGGTTTCTAGAATCGTCAGAAATTTCCAGAACTTTCTGGGACTGTCCAGAAATTCACCTGTTTTGCCACTACATATACGAACGTTTTGTGGGTCGTGGTCATAAAATCAGAGTTTGTGATGAGTAGAGCCTTTTTTTTTATTGCCTTCTGAACATTTTACTTTTATTCTTTCATTCTTATTCCTTTAAATTCATATTCGTACTATAACCGCTGTAATTCGTGCTGTCGCCTCATAGCGAGAAGGTTCGATCCCTGGGTCGCCCACCGGTGCCTTCCTGTGTGGAGTTTGCGAGCTCTCCCTGTGTTGCCGTGTGTTTCCTCCGGGTTCTCCGGTTTCCTCCCACAGTCCAAAGGCTGCAGTAGGTTGATTGGATTCTCCAAACCGCCTGTAGGGGTTGTGAGTGTGTGTGACCGGTTGTGTGCCTCTGTGTTGCCCTGTGATGGGTCGGCCTCCCGTCCTGGGTGAGCGTTTTAGGAGACGGATGGATGTTTTGTAGAGATTTACGTTCTGTTCTTTTGAAATGTATCAAGGTTTTGTCGATTGTGTTGTGCAGCACTTTGCTTGACACTTCACACGCGCATTCGCGCGGTGCCTCGGCTTCAGTTTCTGCAATTATTCATACGCTGGTTTTTATCAGAACATCTCCATCTCCACAGAGATGATGTATTGTGTCGTGTAAACATAATTTGTTTCTTATCTGCGTGTAGCGGCGCGCGGGATATGCATTATTGCTGATTCTATCTAAAGCAGTTTCTGTGGTGAGTCAGAACACACACACACACACACACACACACACATCAAGGCAATGGCACTCTCCACTCAGCTGGAGTCAGATAAGCTCAATCGACGCTGAAACAGAACGATGTTTTTTTCCGAGTCGTTGAGAGTCACACGTGATGGTTATTTCATGTGGCTGTTTCTTTAGCAGCTGGAGGTTTATTTGTAATTACGGATCATTGTACCCAATTTTTATGAGCTACAGTGTCTTGACGAGGGAGATTTTTTGGTCGATAATTCATTCAAGATGTATAGATTGGCCGTAAATGTCGAATCTCACATTTTGCACACACTTTTGCGTGAAAAGTGTCATTATTTTTCATTTATATCAGCCAGATGGAAGAGTTTAGAGGCACATTTTTAGGTGATTTTGGACTTTAAACGAGCACACGTCCTGTACGAGACACACACCGCTACATAGTTTAACCGATTACTGTTCGTTTTCTGAATTTAACGCGAGGAAAATTTTGAAAGTTAAGCAAAAAATTAAACATTGAAAAAAAAATTTCAAAATGTTAAACTGAAATTTTGCATAAAAATAACAGAGAAAAGTCATATCTTAGATTTAAAACGAGGAAATAAAACGCAAAAAACATGTCTGTTCGTTTAATCCTTCAACCGAATGTGTGTGTGCTTAGTGAGCGTTTCTCCTCCTCTCACTCCCGATGTGAGCGCTGCTTTTCCAGTCACTCTTCCAGCAGCCCTCGCGTGTGTGAAGTCGTGACACGGCGTCTTCTGCGTTTCTTTCGAATGAGAAACATTCCTACGAACCACATAAAACGACGCAGGCTAACGCCGCTGGCACCGAGGGAAGCCCGCTTGAAGTCAGTTCTCGGAATCCCGTTATTTTTACTAGCACCTCGAAGATTCCTCCGCAGTACCGGGTTCTATAAATAGCTCCGATGGCAGAACCTCCTCGGCCCAATGCTGCGGCTGTCGCGGGGAAGGCCGGGGGCGGGTGGGGCGCGTTGAAAAGAGTTAACACGTAGCACCTGAACGCAGGCTGGATGAGCGGCCGCTGTGTAACGTTCCTACCAGCCTGAAAACCGAATCCTGACTAAGCATCATTAAACCGTCCACGTGCCTCTCTGCGTGTGGCACTACACCCACACCCCGGAGCGTGTCAGTTTTCCAGTGACGACACCATGTCCCCATACAGGACACGGGTGACTGGTGGTCCAGCTTTAGCACCTGACCGTGTGCCAGTTTTCGGAGGAACGTGCTGCTTCTTGGAGCAGAGACTTGCGATTGTGTGGAACCGGACTGTATTTTGCAGGGTAGGAGTTGGCGTAGGTTTGGGCCAGTGACAGACAGAACCAACTGGTCCATACTGGCCCCCAGCTGCCTGCCAGATTGTTTCTTCCCAGGGGCTTGTAATTATGGCTGGGCCCTCGTGACGTAATTAAGAGTCACCTGTGTCACATGGAACCTCCGTTATCCTTTCCTTCTGTCCGAAATATCGAACCACCAAGACCGTATGAGCTTTTGGCTTCATGTCCAACACCACTGAGAGTTGAGCACTTGTAGGTATTGTCCTAAGTTCTCTTTGATGAGGGTCTTCAGTCGTCGTTTGAAGACAGTGAAGTTCTCTGCGGTTCTGACTGTTAGGGGAAGTTCATTCTACCACTTAGGAGCCAAAGCTGAGAAGAGTCTTGATGTCTCTCTAAAATACTAATCAGTTCTTCTGTCTCTAACGCTAAACCCATCAACAGCTGTCAGCTTATTAAGATACCACTAGCTAAGTTACACACCACCCTGCCAACCCTGTTTTTGGGTTTTACAGAGTAAAAAATGAACAATAAAACTCGCCCTAGATCCTCCTCAAAGAGCTGCATTCTGAGTTGTTGTTTGAAGACACCAAGGTGTACATGTATCCACGTGTACAGTTGTGCATTCACCCAAAAGCAAGTTTATTGTGTATCTCAAATTTGCTTGTATTGCAAAATAATGTGAAGTGAAGTAGCGAAAGTAAAAGCTGCATGTGGTCTAGTCTCACACTCCAGACTTCGGCCAGAAAGTATGATGCCTTCGGTCACTAAGAAGTCAAGTCAGTTTTACTTCTACAGCGTGTTTTCAATTGACGTTGTCACAAAAACAAAGGAATCCGGGTCTAAGGCCCTAATGAGGAAGCCAGACGTGCAAGGAAGAAACCTTGAGAGGAACCAAGGCTCAGAAAGGGAACCCATCCTATAGTCTATAGCAATAACAACCAAAAAAATGGTGCACACACACACACACACACAGACGAGTGACAAAACCCGAATAGTTGTGGCCAGTTTAACTCGCAGCAGGAATCAGATTTAGTAGATGTGAGTGTAGATGTGGCTGAAGTGTCTTGAGGCTCAGACAACATCACAACATTATTGGACTAGTGCAGAAATGCACATCTAGCTAGTAGGATACCATCCATCCATCCATCCATCCATCCATCCATGCATCCATACATCCATCCACCCATCCATCCACCCATCCATCCATCCATCCATCCATCCATCCATCCATCCATGCATCCATACATCCATGCATCCATCCATCCATCCATCCATGCATCCATACATCCATCCATCCATCCATCCATCCATCCATCCATGCATCCATCCATCCATCCATGCATCCATCCATCCATCCATGCATCCATACATCCATCCATCCATCCATCCATCCATCCATCCATCCATCCACCCATCCATCCATCCATCCACCCATCCATCCATCCATCCATGCATCCATCCATCCACCCATCCATGCATCCATCCATGCATCCATCCATGCATCCATTTTCTAAACCACTTCTTCCATTGCGGGTCACAGGGAAGCTGGAGCCAATCCCAGCTGACTACAGGCCCAAGCCAGGCTTCACTCAGGACAGGAGGCCCCACCCATCACAAGGCAACACATAGAGAGACTTTAGTAGGATAAACTGTCTGTGTTTTGAATATTTGGTAACACTTTACTGTAGGGTAGTGTTCCTAAGGCTTCATTACATGTACATAAGTCTTTTATGACAATTGACCTACATTAACATTATAAAGGTTTATTCCAACAAGCGTCACTCGTCATTAAGGCAGTTCTCACCAGTGTCACCAAAAAGGAAATGGAAATGGAAAAAAATTTAATTTAAGGCCTTAAAAAGTCTTTTAAAAACATTAAGATTATATGCACTAGGTCTTAAATAGCTTACATTTTGGTCTTAAATGTCACTATCCATTTAATGCTAATTCCTTCACTTTTTGGGGTGGGGGGGTGGGGGGTAGTGGTTTGGACCTTGGGTCGAGACTTGAGCCTGTGGCCTTCTGTTCGCAAGGACAAGGTTTTAACCATTAGGCCTCTACTGCCCACCAATGTAAACGCACAGTTTGGTCAGTGTGTATAAATTAGTTTATTTTGTTAGTAATTCTAAGGTTTTGGGATTTTCTTCAGTGTCCTTTCTACTATTTACCAGTGTGGACATGAAATCTGTCTTAAGTTTCTTAATAACGTCTTAAATGTAACTTGTAGAAACCTGCAGAAACCCTGTGAATGTTTAATGACTCTTGTTGGAATAAACCTTTATACGTATCAATGTAGGTTAATGTCAATTGTCATAAAAGGCTTATGTAGCGGTCGTGTGACCTGATGAATGGTACCATACAGCGAAGTGTTACCGTAGACGTTTTCCCCGCAGCGGAAACCCAGGTCTCGAATAAATAGATAATAAGGTGGTAGAACCTGTGTCTAACATTTATGAAGAGCGCCGGTCCAAGATGTGCCCTTGTGAGAAAAATCTCAAGCTTAATATACTGAATACTGGACCTCGGGGCTGACGACCGGGAGACGATGAGGAGAAAAAACGATGGACACAATAGCGAGAGGGAGAGAAAAAGAGCAGAATGGAAAACAGCGCAGTGTAAAGTATCTGTGGGCCATAATCGGCTGGGGGTTGGGAGGAAATCAGAGGCAGCTGGGGATGAGGCTAACAGGGTGAATCTTCACGCCACGCTGCAGACTCCCAGCGCTCAGAGCAGGCTGCGAGGCTTGGCCAAGCCTGGCCCAGGGCCCTCGGCTCGGAGAGCGGAGGAGAAATATGAGCGGGCGTCGGTGGAAGGAGACAGTAACAGAGGCGCAGCTCTGCCGTTTCTTTTGTTGATGAGTAAATGTAAAGATTAGACACACGGCCGCGACGGGGGGATTAAGACTGGGTTGGAGAAGGCGGCTCGTACATCTGGTATTGCACTAATTTAGACCTACTGCTTTCTGGTCCCGGCCTTGGTTTTGTCCGTGTGTGGGACGGTGGGAGGTTTTCACGCCGGGATCAGAATCGCTCGACCTGAAAACTTTCAGAGCGCATCACCTCCTTTCCGCTTGCTTTCCCACGGCGTGTGGATGAAATAATCTTTGGAAAGCGGCTGTTGCAGACTGAGCGGAGGGTATTGCGTTCCGTTGAGCTTGTCTAAAATTTCCGAGGTGATTTAGGCGAAGAGCCTCATTCCAGACACACCAAACAACATTCAGGCCGAGGCTGGTAGGCGTAGTCTCCCGGAGCCAACCCTGAGCTCTGGAGGAAAGGCTATGGGACGGCCATGGGTCCAGGGAGACGCTCACTAGCACTAGGCAGGTCGCAAGGGGACGCCCTGAGCACTCCCACGCCACTTAGAGCAGACAGCAATGACGTAAATCTGCGGCGCGCTGGGCACATAGAGATGCCACACGCGGGCTGAGGGTGTTAAAGAACTAATGACATACAGCGACGGAACAATACAAATGGCGAAAGTTAGCAGGTATCAGGGAAAAATTGCAAAAAAGTGAAAGTTTGGCTCTTTCGCTCACAGAGGCCGCAGTTCTCCACTTGTTTAGAGAGTGCAACCCAAAAATGTTGGTGGATCACCAGACGTTAAGTGTCTGTGTTCAAGTAAATCAACCTACTGTGTCAACAAATGTGGAGTTTCCCCAACAGCGATGGGTGGTCGCTGGACTTGCCTCCATTGTCTTCCTACCACAGCCTGGATGGACTCACTAACCCAGGTCTAAGTGCCCAATCAAAATCAAATCATTTTCTCTCTCTCTCTCTCTCTCTCTCTCTCTCTCTCTCTCGCTCTCTCTCGTCGTCTTTTTTTTGTCTGTTAAGAGCAACAATTGCTTCTCCAGTGCTGAGCCCCTGGGGTCTAAGGCTCCTGCAGCAGCTCTCGCTTTCAAAATGCTCTTTTATAGCATATTAGAGCTGAAGCCCGGTCCAAAGAAAATAGGCCTTTTCATTATTAGAGCCAGCTGTGGAACTCTCCTCCGATGACTCATCCCTTTTTCTTTCCCTTTTTTGTCATTTTCTTCTCTATTTTCTTTTTTCACCCTTCCCCTCCCCTCAGTAGGGGTAGCTGCTCTCACACTGGTTCACTGGTTTGAGTGAGTTAGTTTAAGAGGGCATCCCGACCACACTGTCTCACTTGTGTTCCTGTAACCCCATCAAACTCGCCCGCTTTCTCGTTCCTGTTGCGAAAGAGACTCTGGCAATAAGAAATTCTGAAATATTTGCGCTGAACGATATTTCTTTAGTAATCGAATGCTTTCATCTGCGTATAATTTTACAAAACTATTCATCTGTAATAGTGTCCTGTAACAAACCACAAATTCTGATCTAAATTTTGATCTAAAATCTTAGGCCCTGTCCACACATAGCCAGGTGTTTTTGAAAATGTAGCTTTTTTACATGTCACGACTGGAGGTGAGTCTGGAAACCAGTGCGGTTAACAAAGAGTCTGTATTTGAAGCGTCAGGGTTGGAAAGGTTGCAAGGGGCGCTCGGTAGCAACAGCCCTCACTCGAGCTAGGCTCAGCTCAGTCCGTCAAACGTTTGATACTGTATCCTGCAGTGGTCACGCTTAGCTAGCGCTCTCTAAGCAGCACCAACCTGGTGCTGCGCGTTCAATACTGAAACCTTCGTTCCCTCAGTCGTTCGCTCTTAATACAGCTTACAACTAGCATCCTCCATCCTCTCCCCGTGTTCCGGCCCTGCCTATGCTCCCGGGTGATCAGGGGACTAACTAGCCGCACCTGGAAATGGTTGGGTCAGTCAGTGTTCGAGGGACGGAGACCGGCGCCGAACGCTGGGTGGCGCCAATCCCCCCTCAACCGGAGGAGGTCTTCCCCCGTTCCCTTACATCACTGCAAACAGAGGTTTTCAAGAGAGCATGTTTTTGGGTTTACATGTGGACGAGGAAAACGAAGATTTTTGTCAAAATTGGACGTCCTTTGACGTCACTGTGCGCGTGTGTTTACATGAGCGAGGTGATTTTCTGCAGCAACACACGCAGACACAACACTGTTGCTGGGAACTTTGCTATTAGGACTTTTTACAGCTCAGACACACACGCGCAGTGACTTTTCCCTCCGTTATGAAGGACACAGGTGTCAGACTGAGCTTCAACACACACACTGTCGCATCCGAGCACCGCCGCCAACGTCCTCGCCGGTTTGGGACAAGACCCGGTCGGAACGGTGGTCGGTGGGACGACTTTGAAAAGGAGCTCGTGCTTCCACTTGTTGCTGTGGCTTTTGACGGCGTTTTTTGCGTTTACGTGTGGACGGAGATAGGGTCAGAACCGTGCTCAGGGTCGGAAACCTTCCTGCTATCACCACAATTATTCGCTTCATAACCTTTTCACATCCCCTGATTCACTCTCTCATTCTTGTCCTCTCTTGCAGCCCCTATGATAAAGACGGAGCCGACCGATGACTACGAGTCGCAGGGCGCGCCGAGGATGCCCATACACTCAAAGCCCTTCTACGGCAAACACAGACTGCCTCCAATGATGCCTTTGGGTGATGCTGACCCCTGCATGGTGGGCAGCTACCCTCCCTGCCCTCCCCACCCCACCGCCATGCCTTGCTCCTCCCCCGGCTCCAGCCCTAAGCTTCACGACCTGTCACCCGTACCCTTCCCCAAGTGCCTAAGCAGCAGCCCCACTCAGTCCACCATGCATGGCGGTGTGGCTTCCCTACAAGACACACCCACACACCCTAGCCTTGGCCTTCCCAGCTCCCCTGACCATGCCTCCCTCACCATGTCCCTCCCCCAGGGCAGTCCACACCTTAGCAGCCCCTCTTACCATCCTCTCTACCCCAGCAGTAGCCCCTCCTCCTCTCCCAACTCCCACCCCTCCACACCTGGCGCTACAGCAGAAAGCCCCTACCTGCCCCCCTTTGGGTCTGCCCAGCCAAGAGGAAGCCCGCCCAGCCTGTTGGCGGAGGACAGTAGCTCCCCTGCGCTGCCAGTCACCATCAAGCAAGAACCACAGGAGCTTGACCAGATGTACCTGGATGATGGTAGGTCACTACATTAGTTATGCCGTGCACACTGACCCGGTGTTTGGCAGCACATGCAGTTACCATGTTGTTCGTTGGCTTTGTACTGTTCCTGAACAAAACCTGTCAAGCCTGAAGTGTGAATGGTAGGAAAATGTAATAGAGCAGGGATCACCAACCTTTCTCTAGCTAATTTCAGCCCTCGCCCAGACTGAACACACTTGATCGAATGAAGAAGCTCTGAAGGCTTTAGCTGTTTCAGGTGGGTACGTTGGTTAGAGTCACATTTATTGGGTGTCAAGTCTATTTTTTTCCACTTGCACACGTGAGAGAAGAGTAAGTCAGAGACTGTACAAGCCCTTCACTTACGCTCTGCTTGCATGTGCTCTGGTTTCATCCAGCATCAGTAACACTGTGTGCTTTAAGGCTATATACTGCAAACCCCAACACAAACAAAGGCCAAACCTGTTTGTACTCTTTGGAAAGTCGAGGATGTTCTCCCTTCTTCGCACTGGCTTATTGTCTTGCCAGTTCGTACTCGCGCTAATCCCAAATGTCAGAACGTTCTCGTTCGTGTGGAACGAAAACCCCACAATCCATCTTTCACACAACGAGCCAAGATGTTCCAGAATGGCACACATTCGACACACTGCTTTCTCCATGTGCGCCCCACTGAAATCTCCAAATATCCTCGTAACCCGGGGAGCTTGTTTCAATGATGAAACTGTGTTGAAACAGTCGTTAGAGGAGCTGAGGCCAGTGAGCACCAGGCGTTACAGCTACTAACACTTCGTATGCGTTGTTTACTATGATGTCCCCCGTTTCCTGCACTGGGCTGCGTCGAAAAACAACGTGAAGCGAACCGGGCCCCACCGATCGCAGGTGCGCCGACGCGTGTGGGTGTGCACAGACGCGGGAACCGTCGGTCCACTTGTTATGCGAAAGGCAGCAAATTAGCGCAGTGGGATTTTAAAAAGCCTGTCCAAACACGGCAGGCGCGCAGGGGGTCACAGGTCGGCCTGGGAGTGGCCGCGCGAAAACAGTGGCACACGCACGGTGGTGTAACCTGTTGACACGGCCCCTAATGAAGGAAGCAAAACAATGGGTTGGGGTTTCCTGAGGTGAGAGCTGCTCGATCTTTTATTTTTTTCTAGTTTGATTCGAGGGGGATGAGGAATGGAGGCCGGGGGGGGGGCTTTTGTTTTCATTCGGCCTCCCCGTGGAGCCTCCCGTGCTCAGCTGGCGTCATCAAGGGAGCCTGGGGGGTCACCGGGGTCCCCCCTGGCTGTGCGCCCAGAGACACCCATGGGGGCGCTGGGTGTTTAGCCCCAAGCCCTCCCACCTTTTCTCTAATTACTGCCTGCTGGCCTTGCCCCCTGGTCACCGGTCGCCGCCGGCTCCCGGTAGAGAGGCGAGTGAGGTGATGGCTTCACTGAAGGACCAGAGCTACGGTGCTGGAGAGCGGAGCAGGGCTTCTCGTGTGGTTCTGGCTATAAGCAGGGCTCTTCTATCGCTAACGGTGGACGAGGTTGGAGGTGGTGGCTGCTGTGCTCTTGAGAGGACGTCGTATGATGATGTGTGCGTGTCTGTACGTCTGCCTGCGTGGGTGGGGTGGTATTTAGTAGCTGAACAGAAATCGAGTTAGACTGCAGCGTTCACTAAACCTGTCATCTCCGCGTCCTCAGCTCATAAATAAACAACGCGGAGGGATCCAAGGTCATCTATTTGTCATCGGCCTCCGTTAATAGCCTCAAACATGGTCGGAAGTGACATTTTGAAAGTCACGTCAGTTCACACTTGCTCTACCCGCCGTTTATCATCCGTCCGTTGACGGCAAATCCGGGCAGAGAACAAAAGACACAGAACGAGCCCTCGGACGAAGCAGAACTTCGTCAGACATGAACGACGTGACGTTCCACAGCGCGTTTCTTCTCGTGTCGTGAACTATGGCTGCGTTAAGTGAATTGGGACGAAACCCTATCCCTGTTTGATTTGAAAGCTTGCTCACGTTCACAAAAAAAAAAGAAGAAGCCAAGAGTAACCTTGTTTCCGTGTTTCCCCGCCGTACCTCACCCCTAGTCACTTTAGCTCGTGCCCGTGCCTCCATACCTCCGCCTCGGTGCCCAAATGCATTCAGCCTTTGATTACAGTTGCATTAGGCAAACTGCAGGAATGCGTATTGATTGGCCGGGGCCCTCCAGAGCGCGTCTCGTAAAACCTCGATCAAGCTGCCATCTCGCACGCTCTAATGCCTGAATAAGCGTCTGTGGTCGGCTGCTGGAGTCCCGGTAAGTGTGCGGTGGTAACTGCATCCTTCGACGACATCTGCTCGCCCCGGCTCTGCGCCCTTTCAGCGAAGACGAGAAAGAAAATAAACAACAGCAGGGAGCTCAACAAAACCCTCCCCCACCCCCCACCCCCCAAAACTCCCACTCAGTTCCTCCTTTACTACCCTCATTACTTCACTCCTGTAAAAAGAGAAGTCAACACAGTAAATGTAGGCAGCACGCATAATATTTTCAAATACGTTTTTTACTCATTTTTACTCGTTTTTTGTGCTTGAAAGTGAAAACTAAAAGTAAAACGGATGTAAACGTGTATTGCACGGGCAGATAATTGACATATTCGTGTTCTGCCCTCATATGCGTTCGTGGGGTGCTACTTTGGCTACACATTGGTACAGTGGGTAGGACCTCTAAGGCCCCGTCCACACGGAATCACGCGTCTTTCTGACGTCAGGTGGGTGCGGATCAAACGCAGCGAATCCGATGGTCCACACTGGTTTTCAGGTCCTGCGTTCGGTCGGCTGCGCGTTCGGAAGGCGTCAGACAAATGTTGCATGCAGCTTTTGGCTGAAATCCTGATGAGCACAGAGAAAATGCCTTCATTGTGTTTGCATGCCGTTCGTTTAGCTCCGGAGGACCGTATGTGTCCCATGATCCTTGGGCGCGATCCCAGTAGCGGTGACGATGTTTTCGCCGTATCAGGAGGATTTTTTACATGACGACGTCAAGGTTCAGGTCTAATAAAGACACTGATCCATATTTCACTACTACAGTGAAGGATGAAGCTCAAACCCCACAGATTAAACACACTGATTACTGCCCCCCACAGGTAAACACACAGAATTACAGTCTGGGCTGCAGTTTTGAGTTAAACAGAGGGAAACTAATGTGAATTTTGCATCACACTGAAGTCAAAAGTGCCGCTACAAAGCACAGAGGAGCCCTGAGAACATTCATATATGTCCGTGTGGACTGCGCCAAATTGTTCGACTTTTTTAGGTAAATTTCGGATTATTTTACTTGCCAAGATCATTTTACACTCGAGAGGCCAGCCGCACGCTCGTGGGCCTCCCGCCCACCGCAGCCAGCGGAAAACCTCACTCGGAGAAGGAGCCACCCGAGGAATCACTCAGCTTCTCAACGGCTAGCTACCGCGCCGGCGGGGGCTCCGAGATTGAGCGTGTGTGTGTGTGTGTGTGTGTGTGTGTGTGTGGGGGGTGGTTATATATGAGCCCCTGAAAGTTCCCCACCACTCAGCACACTCTCTAGGCCTCCAGCCTGCTTCTGACTACTTGAAAGGATGTAAGTGAGAGTGTACGTTATCATCGCCGCTCTCCATTTTCACTAGCTGTCTGTAATCCACTCCTCTCCGGGTTGTTGCTCTAACTGTAGTAGCCTCTCTGTTGAAAGGATCCAAGTAAACAGATCCTTATCCCGTCAAGTGCTGAAGGCTGGTAGGGCCAAGGCCAAGAAAGCGAAGGATGCGGAGAAAATCTTTCTGCCACTTTTAAATCAAAAGCATACCCCATTGCTGAAAAAAAAAAAAACAAGCGCACACCATCGTCCTCCTCCTTTTTTCAACATGGCATTGCTCCGTGTCATTGTTCCTGTGTCTAGCACTTGCGTAATGCAGCCTGCGGTCTCTTAACTGGGCAGCGTCCAATAGCAGCCTTTGTTGGGTCATTCCCCTCTGTATTCCACAGCAATTTACAACGCATATGGCGCAGAGGGAGAAAAAAAATTGCATGCATATGGCATCAGGGGGGGGAACAATGGCGATCCGTTTGAAAACAGGAGTACGGAATTCGCGTCAGTCTCGTTTTCCTCTCTAATTAAGCAATAAAAGGCCGACTAGGAGGCCAAGACGCTGGGGCGCGCAGTCACAGTTGCTGAGGAGAGATGGCCAGGGTGACATCATGTTCCGTGGTGTGTGTGTGTGTGTGTGTGTGTGTGTCTGAGGGAGCATGAGCTAAGTCACTGGCTTTTCCCTTTCACTTCAGCGTTGGCTTGCGCGTGTAGGCTCTAGGTGGGTGGCTTCCACCTGGCTGATCGTCATTCGTTTTTTTTAATTTTTTACTCATATATATGTATAGTGCTGTGAAAAAGTCTTAGCCCCCTGAGAAAATGCCCATTTACAGCCATTTATCTGTATAAACACTAATATTAGAATAAACACTAATAACATTAAAGCCGTAAACAGTGATGTGTGTGTGTATCAGTGTGTAGTTTCCATCAAACCACTGGTTTGGGCTCATCCATGCACTGACTGGAGGCCTAGAGGAGAAACCTTAAGCTGAATATGTGTCTTCTAACAGCTCACACACCATCAACTACTGTTTACACACAGATCCTCATTCTCTTCACTGCTTTGCTGTTTGTTTGCATTGATTCTAATGTTCACGTGTGTTTTTGCTGCAGAAAGAGACTCACTGCTCAGAGAAACGGCTTTAAACTGTTAACCAAAGGGGCTAAGAGTGTGTGTGTGTGTGTGTGTGTTGGGGGTGTGTTAAACAGTCTCTGGTGTTTGTCTTCTCTCATTAGCTACCAGCGTGAGGGGTGAAATCATAAAGCGCAGTTCAGAGTTCACTAACCAGAGTGGCGGATTCTCTCCAGCTGTGCTCCCGAATACACAGGGCCCTTATTCGCTGGAGTCCTGTCGAGTAGCCCAGCACGGACTCAAGGACTCGCAGGCAGAGTCGCTGGCTCGGCCCAGGCTCGTTTTTATCACTTGGACTGTAAAACCCCCTGACTGTAATGGGACAACACTTTGGCCTTTCATCAACTCCGTCTCTCTCTCGAAGCTTTCCGTGCGTCCTCTGGCGCTTCCGTCGGGTTTTCCGCGCTTCCGGCAGTTTCTCTCTCTCTCTCTCTCCGTTCGTTCCTCTCTGTCTCTCGCGCGCTCTCCTAATGGAGCAAAGGTCTTAAATTTCAGAGGATCCCCCTGCTCTCCTCCATCCCCGTGACCCCCCACCCCCTGCCCCCCCCAAAAACCCTCCCTCCCCGGCTCTCGTTGGGTGATTCGCGGCGTTTCTCATGGAAACTTTTACGCATGCTGGCAGGAGGCCCGGGCAGCAGGACTCCGCTCAAACCTCTAATGATGATTGAGAGTGCGTCCGCTCCACGCTGAAACATGCTGAGTCGCTAACATCGGCACACGCCGCAAGCTTGGCGCTTGGGGGGGGGGTTGAGCCTTGGGGGGGGGGGGGTCTGCATTAAATGGTGGGGGTCACCGACGTTTGGAGAATATCAGGACCCGCTCCTGTGCGGAGCGTTGGCCGATAGAGCGTCTAGCAGGAGCTTGGGGCGACCCTGCGGTTACAGTCTTGGCTTTTACCGCGTTCAACTTTGACTCCTGTGGCTTGCTGGGAGAGGGTGGAGCTAATCGAACAGGAAGTGAGGGGCTTTATATTGGTTAAGTGCAGAGGCTGAAGCGGGCAGCTCTAGCCTTTATTGACAGGTAGAAGCGAAGGGTGATGGTTTTTTCTTAATAATTTATGACCAGGGAGAACATGAGGTTCTCTGCTGTTGTTGTTATTGCAGCGTTTTCATATTAGGAATCTTGTTTTCCTGGCACTCTTTCGAAGGACTGCGGCTAAACGAGTGTAGGGAACTTTTGTAATTGTTGGAAAAAATCGCTTTTATGCACAAACGGTGGCCTCAGAGGGCTTATGGCTTGGGTAGATGGCTATGAAGGCAACCGGACTGTCAAGACCCAGAGCAGCACATTTCCTCTTTCAGTTTAAACCAAAAGTGCTCGGATTTAAATTTCCTTCACGTTTAAGTACCAGGTATGTGTCAGAATGTGTCAGAGGCTCAAGTGCGACATGACACGGATTTAAAATGACCAAAATCCAGAAGGTCCAGAATCTAGAAAACGAGCAACATCAAAATACACAATAAATTCCAGTCCAAATACTTCCTGTCATATAGTCAGTATTCGAGTGAGGCCGATCTGCTCAGTTGGAAGTGATTCTGAGCCCTGAACTGGATTTCTGGCCAGGTCCTGAATCCAGGGCCTCACAGTATGGAAACAGGCCATCGTTTATGACCTGATGATACGACGTCAATACCAGTGATCCTGTCTCGACCAGCCTGATCCATCCTGATGCCCTAATTCTGGTTGAAGTTCTTACCGCTGCAACCCACTCAGTCCTGAGGAGATCCCCATATGAACAGCCTTAAGGTTCGCTTACTTGATCGACAGTCATCACGGCCCAGCTGTACACTAGAAACTGCAGCCCTCTTGAACCTTCAACCAGATCATTCGTTACTGGGGTCTCCTGCTCATCTGTCCCAGACTAGTTCAACCCCCACTGACCATCTCCATGTGCTTCATACGCTTCATATGCATGTGCGAGATACGTTGAGAGATTTTGTTATAGCAATGTGGTGTCGACCAGAAGAAGACGGGTTCCCCTTCTGAGCCTTGGTACCTTCGTCCACCCATAGAAAGCATTTCCTTACCTCTGTCGCCTGTGGCTTCCTCATTGGATGACATGCAAAATCGTGAAGCGTTCCTTATTTTTGGGGCAGTGGAGGCCTAGTGGTTAGGACATTGCCTTTGAGACCTGAAGGTCTCAGGTTCGAGTCCCGGCCCGGGCACTACTGAGGTTCCCTTGAGTAAGGTACCGTC
>JBBPDA010000041.1:29604814-29615059 GCA_037974385.1 Arnoldichthys spilopterus | reverse complement strand
CGTGTGCACGTGTGATGGGTTAAATGCAGAGGTTGCATTTCGTTGTGGTGCTTGAGTGTGTTCACAGTGACAAATAGACACTTTCACTTCACTTCATTAGGGGCTCGGACCCGGACTTTGCCTTGTCAACGTGTGTCGTACAAAGGGCTGTAGAAATACAACCGAGACATCAAACAGCGTTAACGTGTGTCATGATGGCGATAACAGTGCCTTAATGACACTGCGTCCTTTTTATTGGGCGCGGGCTGTTTTCCTGGGGGAGACGTGTTGCATAACTCTCTCCTTTTTGCGTGAGGCTCCGCTCCTTGGCCGTTTCATTCAGACTTGTCCAATTTCAGCCACTCCGTCATTATATCCACAGTCACTGCAATGGAATTCGTCTGGTGCGTAACTGTGTTGGTGTCTGAACAAATTGGGTTTCTTCATGTCTGAACCTTGATGCCTTGAGATCGAAAACCAGATTTTTCTTTTTTAAAAGGGGGTGGGGTGGGGTGGGGGGGTGGTTGTCCTGGTGTTCTCTTCCCTCTGCCAAAATAGTGGTCAAAACAGAGCATCTGCCACACTTTGGCTTGAAGAACTGAACGTATTTCTCTCCTGATTAATCCACGCTGTCCACATTATTAAGTGCATATGTTCAGAACCAGTCTGTGGCATCCAAAAGCACATGCCTGTTGCAAGGAAGGGGGGAATGGTAGCTACCATTCTGGAGAAAAACAACATCGCAGAGAGGAAATGGGAGTTGTTTGTGTGTGCGGCGTTAGCAGCATGTGCCTTGCGTTTATGTGCTGGGGTTTGTGGTTTGGGGCCTCTGCGCTCCCGGGTGCATTCTGGGGGTTGAGGGAGGCTAGAAATGCAGGGGTTCAGCTCTTACTGAAGGATTCTACTACACAGCCTGTGGCTTGGCCCGGATTTGGCCTGAGTTTGGCCCAAATTGGGTTCAATGCCCCTGAACCTACGCTGCTACCCACAACCTAAAAATGAAGAATTCAGCTGTGGCCGTCCTCACTGGGAGAAGAGTTGTGTATGGCCTTGCGATTTGCCAGACCCAGCTATTTTTTTATTGAGTGAGGGCTAAGATAAGATAACACTTGGGGTGAAACGAGGGCATTCAAGCAGCTCACGTACCACAAAAAACACAGAACACATGAAAAGTATCAGTGAAACACAATGAAGCTGAAATAAACGAAACCAGGTAATATGTGTGCAGTGCTGTGGAAAAGTCTTAGCCCCCGATATCTGAGCGGTAAGTGAACATTAGAATCAATGCAAACGAACAGTGCAGCAGTGAAAAGTGTGAAGATCTGTGTGTACACAGTAGGTTCCAGTCCAGGTTTCTCCTCCAGGCCTCCAGTCACTGCATGGTTGTATGTGAAGCTCCATCAGCACCTGATTCCATCTACTGAAGGACTGATTGAGCCCAAACCAGAGATTTGATGGGAGCTACAGTTACACTGGGCTCCACTAGGAGAGAACTAGGGATGGTTACGCCCAACACACTGACACTGGAGGTTCCTCCATAACCCAGTTCACAGTTTCTCGTGTCTAATCTCTATTTACTTCTTTGAAGTACATTCCTACATCTGTTCAATGTTTTTTTTCTTCAGTGACGGCCACTTTTTAGCTCAAATGTGGTCGTTCCCATTTGAAAATGCTCCTCAATCATTTGTTCACGTTTTGAAGTGCGATTAAAAAGTGCCCCGTCGTGACGGTTGTCAACAGCGACGTTCCTGTGCAGCTAGGCTTGGGGAAGCCGAGGGCTTTTGCTGCTCTTGGCATGCCTCCTCCCTCTCTTGCCTCGCTGTGCTCGCTGTCCACAGTGCTCACCTACAGAAAGAGAAGGAGAGGAAGGAAAGAGGACGAAGTGACAAAGCCTTTTGCCAGTAGCTCCTGTAACAGGCAGGTAGCCCATTGTAGATTCCTGATTTCCGAACAGCGAGCCACACACAGACTCTCTCTGGAGGCGTGAGCCTGAAACAGTGGAGTGAAAGAACTTCTGACAGGTCGGTTTACTCTTTCTCTTCCTCACTCTTTCTCTCTCACTCATAGTCAGAGACTCGAGAACCGGTGCTCAGCTGACTCAGAGTCAAGAGACGTAGAGGGGAGTCTCAGAATTGTAGAGGAGCTCACTGAGGAGACACACCACACTTGGCCATCGACACAGAGACAGGCAAGGTGATAGGAAAAGGCGGAGAAAGAAATCTGTGCTGGAGTTTTCCTAATGTCTCGTTCACACGTCACGATTTTAAAGCTGTTTTTGAGTCGCTAACAAACAAAATCGAGCGTTCAGGCGCATGCTTAACTGGCAGGGATGAAACCATGACCATGAAGGAGTTTTTGGGCAGTGGTGGCCTAGTGTTTAGGAAAGTGTCCCTGTGAACTGAAGGTCGCAGGTTCAAGTCCCGGCCCGGGAATTACTGAGGTTCTCTTGACCAAGCTACCGTCCCGCTACACTGCTTCCCGGGTGCTGTTGATAGCTTCCCGCTGCTCCACTTGTGCACGTGTGATGGGTTAAATGCAGAGGCCACATTTCTTGCTTGAGTGTGTTCACAATGACAAATAGTCACCTTCACTTCACGTCCACGTTTTGAGCGGCGATCAACAATCACTACAAAGTGTTGCTAAATGCCTGGCCCAGCTGCTACAGCCAATGAGAGCGCAGGACATGGGTGGATGGAAAGAAGCGAGGTACATTCACCACAGCTCATGACCGAGAGCATGGCTGCATCACGGTGAGCTCACACCACAACAGAACGCGACAGCACCCAGGGGGCAGTGTAGTGGAACAATACCTTGCTCAAGTGTTCTTCAGTGGCACCTTGGTTGAAACTTAAACCTGCAACCCTCCAATCACATGGGCAAGTCCATAACCACATGCATTAATGAGGCTTGGGTGCCCATGACGCTGTCACCAGTTGTCCTTTTTTAGTACCTAACTACTGCGCACCTGGAACACTCCACAAGACCTGCTGTTCTGGAGATGCTCTGACTCCGTTGTTCTAGAGCATCACAATAAGGTTCTTGTCAAAGTGGCTCGGATGCTTGTGCTCCTGCTTCCACCCTATCAGCTTCAAGAACTGACTGTTCACTTGCTGCCTAAGGTATCCCACCCCCTGACAGGTGCTACTGCAGCGAAATAACTAGCCAATGTCATTCACTTCACCTGACAGTGGTGTGAATGAGTAAACTGCCAATAAACTGGTTTGTTTGCCCAACACTCAGACACAATGTGTCTGATTTGTGCCTGAAACTGCTGCAAAAGTACATCCGGCCCTTAGTGTTTTGTGCATCCAAGGCTTCACACAGCTCCACAGTGTCCCACTGCAGAAGCTCAACATGTGCCACTAACTCTATTAAAGCTGCTGAAGCAGAAAGTCTCCAAATGAGAGCAATCAATACACTTTAGACTTTTCGCTTACTTCTCGGGTCACACAAAGCACACGTTATTGGGTCTCGGCTCAGTGGCGTGCCCTCATGGGCCTCCTTCTTGCAGCAGCAGTTTAATGTCGTCCCGCTCGCTCGTGAATCAGGCACGTTTCAAATCCCAATCAGTCCTCAGACTCGTAAAAGTGTCCCGTCCGCGTATGTTATACTACGTCTTATTTCCAGTTATGTAACTAATAAATAATATGCATTGCTTCGAGGCTGGATCATCCCCGATATGTCTAAACAGTTCTCCCGACGGACGGGAGGTTTTTGTTAAAAACATTAGGACTTTTATTTAGGATTTAGATGTTTGTCCTTTTGCAGATGGTTCATGGGGTCTAATTTAGGTAAAACGGGTTTAGAAAATGCATGTTGGCACATTTGTGCTGCACCATCTCACACATGTTCCTCGGGTCCTGACCGCCTAAACGGTGCTATTCTAAAAGTAAACATTCCTCGCTTGAGGCTCTTGCCTCCGTCTCATTGCTAAGGCCGCTGCCGATGTTACGTGTCTTTTGAAATTTACTCCTGACAGAAAGAAAATCGACTTTTGCTGCACTTTTTAAACAAAGCCCCCATACACTGATCAGCCATAACATTAACACCACCTGTGTCCCTGTCATGCTTCTGAAACAGCTCTGACTGTCGTGCACACTCAAGCACCACAACGAAATGTGACCTCTGCACACGTGCAGCAGGCAGCTATCGACATCGCCCGGGGAGCAGTGTAGCAGGACGGTACCTTGCTTAAGGAACCTCAGTGGTGCCCAGGTCGGGACTTGAACCTGTGACCTTCAGGTCCAAAGGGCAATGTCCTAACCACTAGGCCTCCACTACTCGTGCCCCACACCACACCACACCACACCACACCACTATGTGTTCTGACCCCTAAAAAAATGCTAACTGCCATCTGTAAATGGTAGAAACCTGTGTGAGATTTGGTTGGGCCTGACCATATGCACAGATGAGCAGAGTAGGGAGCTTCTCCATTCACAGTATTTTGGGACTATATGTTAAAGGAATAGCTACAGAACTGTGCAAAATTCTTAAAAACCTACAAAAATGTGCATTCGCTGTATTTCTGGGCAGTGAATGTTTCTGTTTACTCAAAAAACACTAATATTAGAATAAGCACAAATAGCATTAGCACAGTAAACAGTGACGTGTGTGTATCAGTGTGTTGGTTTGAGTTCTGTCCTAGTGGAGCACAGTGTTTCTGTAGTTCCCAGTTAAATCATTGGTTTGGGCTCAATCAGTCCTTAATGCTAATGCTAGTGCTAATGCAGCTTCACACGCGTCCATGCAGTGACTGGAGGCCGGGAGGAGAAACCTGGAGCTGAACCTTTGTCTCACACACCATCAACTACTGTTTACACACAGATCCTCGTTCTTTTCACTGCTGCACTGTTCGTTTGCATTTAAACTCACTGCACCAGATAAACGGCTTTCAAGTGTTAACACAGGGGCCTAAGACGTTTGTTCGGTACGGTGTATTTACAAATACACCGAGTCAGTTCACATACAGTCTGTTCATGCGTCTCCCCGTGGAGTGTCTAAAATCGTGGCAAGGGCTGGAGCACGTTGTCTTTGTAAAATCGGGCCAGGAGGGAAATCTGTGAGCGTGAAGCCCCCTGTCATTGGTGTTTATGTTAAAACTGCAAGATTTATACTGGAATCATGGTCGCTGCCTCTGCTAAGGCATTCAGACCGAAAGAGCGCAGGGCCAGAATCGGCATTAAATCTGCAGGTGATGAAATCGTATGGCCATAACCTGGTGAAGGCACGGCCATGATTTACGCCCGACAGTGCCATATTGATGCAGGTGTGTGTATGTGTGTGTGTGTGTGTGTCAAAGTCATGGGATGAAACGATGTCTGCTGTCTCTGTTAGAAGCCGTGATAGGCAGGAATATGTCCATCCTTAGTTTTTATCTAGGCATGTCTTTGTGTGTGTGTGGAGTCGGAGCAGATGCTCAGTAGTCCCCAGCGGATTCCAGCGGCCGTGCGATGCCGAATGGGTATTTCAGAGAGTCCAGATGTAGGACTGATATAGGCATTTAAAGCAGAGCCTGATGAGAGCAATGGAAAAAGTCAATCCGGGAGCGATGGTATGAAAACTATGGGGAAACACCAGCAGATGGCCTTAAAATATCCCAACCATCTCATCATCCACAACTCTGTTGTGGCTTTTCAAGCCATTAGGCACAGCATCAGTGAAACTTCTGTCCTTAATGTCCTAATGATGGCGCAATACTGTAGGGGCCTAATTGATCTGTCCCGTATTTAGATAGAAGTAGAGTGTGCTCCAGTATGGAATTTCCAGTCCAGTAGGTAACACCCACTTTTACTGGGTACACACATCTACCTCACCTTGTTAGTTCATGGTTAGACACTGTAGACCATCTGTTACGTCGTTCGTTAGCCCCTTTTCCCCCATTCTTTAATGGTCAGGACCCCACAGGGCCACCAGTGGGCAGGTATTATCTGGGTGGTGGCTCAGCAGAGCAGTCATGACAGTGTCAATATTTTATATCAGTCAGTGCGATCAGTGTTCTAGCTGTTTCACTTCTACTTGAACAAGAACCCACTCTGTGTAAGGTGGTGGTGATTCCCCCTATACTCTGTAGGTACCATGCCATGCTTTTGGGAAGCACCACTTAGAAATGCAGACCTTCCCCCAAAGAGGGGTAGAGCTATAAAATGGACAGACCCCACCAACAATCTCCCTCTGGACTGACTCTTCTTGAAGTTAGACCTAAAAAAGAGAAGCCTTAGCATCTCTCTCTGGGCTGACTCTCATTGATGTTGGACCTTAGAAAAGAGGCAAAACCATCTTCTTTGTCTAAGAACTAAGGAACTCACTTTTAGCAACTAAGTAAAGTCTTTGTTAGCAACAAAGACAAGCTTGCGACTAGCATTTCTCAAGGTGGAGCGACCGGATCCTTCACTTTGGATGAGCGAAATTCCTGGAATCCACAAGCCAGATGCCCAGTGCTGGATATAATCTTCCAATTGGGAAAGTACATCTCCAGCACTAGCGACTACATGTGTAGCAATGGAGGTGCAAGCTAAAAATGCTAAGTTATAGCTTGTCATTGTGCATGCACTGATTCTCCTGTAGCCGCTTTTGGCTTAACTCAGGGGTAATGTGAGTTTGAAGCACTTCCACCACTCTGTGACCCCAACGCGAGGTGGTGACCCCAGCCAGAGAGGAGATCTGCAGGGTCTCTCTCTCTCTCTCTCTCTCTCTTTCTCTCTCTCTTCCTCTCTCTCAAGCATCTCCAAAGCGGTCAGGCATGAGACGGCCAGCCAAGGGCCCCCACTCAGTCAGATGGCTGAGGCACCTCTGAGCACTTCCTCTGTGATGGATAGAGCCCAGTAAAACGTGCTCTGATGTGAGGCTTTTTGGAAGCAGAAACTGCAGCGTGTTTAAGTATTTTATATAAGGAAAAACGTCTGATTTGAAATCTGACATAAAGACTGACAGGGTACAGGTGATTTAAAGAGGCTCAGTACAAATGCTGATGTCATAAATCCCGTTTAAACGCAGGTGTAGTGCCAAATTCTCACTCAGACATTTACAGCGCGCCGAAACGTGATTGCTTCAACATGCCGCCGCTTTTCCACCATATTTGAACATGAGATGACTATCCTCACAGCCGCTGTTGCCGTACTGCTTTCCAGGTCAGTATTCATCAAACGCCGCTTATCTGATGGCCGCCGAGGTTTCGCCATGAACCTTTACTGACTGAGGCAACACAGACGTTTTTAATCTTTAACCCATATCTCATCACCCAGACATGCTTCTACGTCCATGTCAGAGACGCAGCGAAGCCTCGATAGCTGGACTGTAGACGTTAGCCTGTTAAATTGGACAAGAAACATTATTAAAGTTTGGCAAAAAGTCAAATTCACAGAATTTTCCCTTTGTCCCAGATGTAGTTGGTCAGTTTAGGTGTCTAGCTTCTAAAATTGGCCCCTTTCACTGAAACACAGAAGTGTGTTATATAGCTAAGAACTGAACTAGCGGCAATGTTGAAGCAGGCCTGTGCCATCGTCCATGATATACTGGCACTATTCCACCCCATCTTAAGAACCTGTGAAAATTTGTCATCGTGAACACACCCCATCACACAAAGAGCACCACAACTCATATGTGGAGCAGGCAGCTATGTGAAGAATCCAGCAAACAGTGTGGAGCAGGGGTCTCCAACACAATGCTCGTGAGCTACCAGTAGCTCACTGCCTGTTTCTGAGTAACTTGCAAAAAGGTATAGAAATTATGTACAAAAAATCTGACAAGTAATGCACCCTGGAAACCCGTTTCCATTTCAGTCCAGTCAAAAACACAGATGTCACACTTAGTGCCAGCACAGGACATTTTATTGCCCCCAGCTTTAGTTCAGTCATGAAAAATACCGTATCTCACATCAAGCAGCAATTGGCAGCGCTCTGATCCAATGGTGTTGGGCGTTGTCAGAGGTACAGGCAGTGAAAGCAGCTCTGATCCAATGGTGTTGGGCATTGTCAGACTTACAGGCAGTGAAAGCAGCTCTGATCCAATGGTGTTGGGCGTTGTCAGAGGTACAGGCAGTGAAAGCAGCTCTGATCCAATGGTGTTGGGCATTGTCAGACTTACAGGCAGTGAAAGCAGCTCTGATCCAATGGCATTGACCGTTGCTGGATTGACAGAATTCTGTGGTGTCAGCAAGTCAGTTTAGCTTTAAAAGTAGCCAGATTTCTGATGAATTAAGAAAGTGTGCAGGTCAAGAAAAGGCAAAAAAAACACAGTATTTCCATGAGGAATGGGAAAGCTAATTTGTGTGCATGTGCATGTGCCTTATCTGTAATACTAGTGTAAAAAAAATACAGTGTATATTTGCAGAGCTCTTAGGACTGTGTGGCTAGAAAAAGAATACGGCTTAATTTTCATATTGTCTTTTTTATCTTTACCGCAAAACCGTCATCATAATATAATTTTAAGACTATATCACCCGTCCCTATCTTGACCCAATAGTATATACCCACCATTCGGCTTTGTTGCCACCTCTACCACCAACGGAGACTGTCCTAAATAAATGAATGTTGCAGAAAAAAGCAATTTTTGGATGAAAACATTGATATTTATCGATCATTTTGATATTTGACCCAATGTACAGACAACAGTTCGATGTGGTTAAACTTCCTTTACCTTTTAGCTAAATTAGCTGATGCAGAATTTAAGCTCCAGAGCCAAACTGGAGAAGCACGTCTTCACTGATCGACTGGATGTGGGCAAAGTATGAGCTGGTTTTGTGGCTTTGTCCATTGCAGTGACCTTGCGAGGAACGAAAAGTGTAGTTATAGTTGGTTCTTTGTTGCGTAACGACTTTAAAATGTGTGTATGCATGTGGTGTGTGTGTGTGTAGGTGTGTGTGTGTGTGTGTGTGTGCAGTGTCGCAAATTGTGAATCATTTCTGCACATCTTTGATTAGGGCACATGAGAGAAGGCCTAACCATGTAAACACCCTCCCCACCGCACACCCTCCCAAGGAGGCCGCCTGGCACACACACCCCACCGTCCCCTGGGACAGAGAGGAAGTGAACAGAGCAGAGCAGGGAGCGGGAGATAGCAGAGAGACGGAGGGAGGAAAAGACGAGTGCGATAGGGAGACACACCAAAGCTCAGCGGATCAAAGGAAAAAGGGCCTGTTTCAAACCCAGCCAAGCTAAACAGGTCTTTCTTTTTGCGGTGGCACAGAGGGGGTAGCTGCTGTTGTTAGATTGGCCGTCTAATTTTGGAGGCCATGCCTTTTTAGTTTTCTCCCAATCTCAGCGGTGGCTAGCCTAATTCACAGTGTGTGGGTGTGTGTGTGTGTGTGTGTGTGTGTGGGTTGTGCGGGGGTTTGTTTTTCTTACTTTCTTGTCTGGGTTGAGCAGACTCCGGTGTCTCCTGGGTTTCCTCACTCACCCTGGCAACAGTTGTAATTGATCAGGCTCGGGAGACACACAGTGCACTTAGCTTCCTCCTACAGTGTGACACTTTAGCATCAGAGGCACTCAAACAGGTGGAGCACCAAACCCCATCGAACCCACCCGGATGACCCAGACCCAGAAGGCCCCATCTGAATGTAAACTAGGATTTTTCAGATGTCTGTGGCTTCAGGTTAGTGCAGCTTGAACGCTGACCATTTGCGCATTGGAAGGAATCAGACGTCCACACGGGCTTTCAGGACTCGCATTCTTTCTGATGCGCATTCGAAGGCCGTTAAACAATGTCATTTGCACCTTTGTCGTGGCATCAGTTTCTGCCAAAATCCCATAGAAAATGTCTTTATTGCATCTACATGCTGTTAGTATAACGTTCTGGAGGAGCAGATATATCCCATGATTGTGCGTCAGATGGTGAACCCAGTAGGTGGCGATGTTTCTCTGCCTACCTCATGTATCAGGAGAATTTTTAACACACTGATCCATATTTCACCGTCCGATGAAGGATGAAGCTCATACTCCACAGGTTAAACACACTCTGGACTGTCTGATTACTGCCCCCAACAGGTAAACACATAAAATTACAGTCTGGACTGTCTGATTACTGCCCCCAACAGGTAAACACATAAAATTACAGTCAGGACTGTCTGATTACTGCCCCGACAGGTAAACACACAGTATTACAGTCTGGACTGTCTGATTACTGCCCCCACAGGTAAACACAAAGAATTACAGTCTGGACTGTCTGATTGCTGACCCCACTGGTAAACACACAGAATTACAGTCTGGACTGTCTGATTACTGCCCCCAACAGGTAAACACATAAAATTACAGTCAGGACTGTCTGATTACT
>JBBPDA010000041.1:29594352-29604714 GCA_037974385.1 Arnoldichthys spilopterus | reverse complement strand
AATTACAGTCTGGACTGTCTGATTACTGCCCCCCACAGGTAAACACACAGAATTACAGTCTGGACTGTCTGATTAACCCCCCACACACACACACACAAACTCCTTCAAGATCCAATGCTTTAATGGCTGCCAGCGTGGCTCAGACCCCTCTCCCTCCCTCTCTCTGTCTTTCTCTGCCGTACGCACACAGTTTACTCAAAGACATTTTCAAACAAACTTTCCCTCCTTTTCTCTCTCTCTCCCTCTCTCTCTCCCTCTCTCTCTCTCTCTCAGTCTCCCCCCTCTTCTTCTTTCCCCCAATGCTGTCAGCCTCTGAGCTGAACGCTTCCACATGGGCAGCGCAGGCTTTTCCGCATCAACAGTTTTTCTAAACGTGAGCTGCCGCTCACACGCGTCTGTCAGACTGTTTTTGTTTGAAATTTATAGCAACAGTAGATTAGTAACTGATCCAGGAGAATTTGCTTCGAGAGTGTGTGTGTGTGTGTGTGTGTGTGTGTGTGTATGTGTGTGTGTGAGAGAGAGCACTTTCTTAACTCTCCTAATGTCCTTCTCCATGGGGTTAAGGCAAAAGTTGGCATGCAGGTTCCCGGGGCCGCCTCCCTGCCGCAGTTCAGCGCGTGGGAGGCTGCGAATAGCCCATTAGCGTTTCAGCTGAAAGCGAGAGCAGATTTGATATTGTGGGGAAACAATAAGTAATATGTAGCAGGAAATTCAATTGCCCTTCTCCTACAGCATCAAATTCAGAGTTAAGCTTCCTTTGCCAAATCAATTTCACGGGCAGTTCAAACAAGGTTAAAGCATTTCTGTGAAAGCTGCGCTTCCATGTAACATATACAATTTCAGGGCAAAATGTTGGTGGTATATTGTTGATGCTGTAATGCTGCAAGAAATATGCTGCTGTTGAATTTTACTGTGTAGCCAGATGAGCCAGATTTATGCCAAATTAAATACACAATGTTACACTATTTGTTTATGGCTTTTAAGTGTTAAATTTCAACTGTTTGTGTCTAAATCCTGTGTGAAAACGGCTCCGTTCATCACAAACGTTGATTTTATGGCGAAAGTTTAGTATTTAGTGGCAAAACAGGTGGATTTTTGATCTTTTCTGGACAGTCCCAGAATGTTCTAGAAAATTCTGGACAATTCTAGAAACTTCTGGAGAGTCCTCACAGTTCCTGAATGTTTACTGAGTATTTAAAGTGAATGGAGAATGTTCTTGAACACAGATGAAATTCAAAATGTCATCGTCCTGAGCACAGGCGCAAAGACTTTGTGGAATAATAGTCATTTTCTATTGATTTTAGGCAGAAGGGATTGTGGGAAAACACACTTTGTACGCAGGAACAGAAACAAAACAGAGCTCTGTGTAGAAAATCAAACGTAGACAAATAAGAACGACCGCGTTCGCGGTGGCAGCGTTAGCATCTCCGCTAAGTCTGGGTATTGTTGTTAGCCTGCCGAGAGGAAGGAAAGTATATTCGGGCAGCGGAGTTAAAACAAGCTGTGCACTCTCACTTATCCGATATAGTCTATCGCTCACACGCTGTTATGGACAAGCTGATTTGTGTCTGAGCTGCTGAACTCATCACGCTTCGTTTAAAAATTCCCCCCCCCCCCCTCATCGTCAGGATCAGGTTTCATGCTAAGGATTGTCCAGACGTCATCTATCCATCCCCACCAAACCACAGGCTTTCCCCTCTCTCCCTTCTCACTGTTTTTTTTTCTTCTCCTCCTTTCTTTCTCTCACTTGTCCACACTCGTGCTTCGCTCTGCCAGCATTGTTGGCTGTAAGACGTGTAAAATATGGCTCAAGTGGAGCTGTAATGATCCCATAACCAGTGTCAAGCCATGTACTTGAAAGTGTATCTGGGTGTTAGCGCTTTTGCTTGTCTTGAGCTTTTCACTTCCATTATTCGTCATTCCGGTGCCTTGGAAGGGATAACAGACTGTGCACACATATCGCAGCCCTACGCTGCATATTTTGCGCCGCGTCTTCATGCGCTTGCACCTGGTCCCGAGAGCTTAAATAGTGCCAACCCTCTTTTAGACCCTATTGCAAATGTACGTCAGATCGAACGAGGAGGTGTGGAAGTCGACGCAGAACCAACCACCTCTAGCTGCTTAAACTTTAGCAACTTGAGCACAATGCATAATTAGCTGCACTTCTGATTTCCCTGTTTTCTGTGCGATGCCGCTATGCTTTACCAGGTGTCCAATTTGCACCTGAGACTGGTCCATACGGCGTAGCAAATCAGCCGCACTGCGTTGATCTGACTGAACCTTCGCAGCCCTCACAGTGAAGGTTCTCCCTTCAAAGGAGAGTAGTGCAGGACTGGACTGTGACTCACAGAGCCCTTAGTTTACTCATGACGTGCCTAAATGCCTTCAAAACCCATCGTCACGGCAGTAAATAGGAGAAACGAGAGCGGATGGCGGAAGAGGAGTGATTCCTTTTTACTATCTTTACTTTTTTGATCGTATCTGTGTTTTTTCCAGTGCATCGCACATTGTCAGCACTGGAAACTAAGTGAAATGCTGACAGCGCATCAAAGTCATAGCGGTAAAGTCAGTTGGTGCTTCGGTCAAATGGAGCAGAACCGGAATTCCCGCGTGGTGTATTTTTAGAGGGGAGAACGTCAGTGGCTGGTCGCTGTTCACTGTGTGGAGGAGCAGATTAAAAGATGCCTTGGACAAGCTCAGGGGTGATGGACCACACCCAAAGGGAAAACTGGCAGGGAGGGGTTGGCTGTACTCCCTGTACTCACGTGTGTGTGTGTGTGTGTGTGTGTGTGTGTGTCTTGGCACTGCCAGTATCACAGACTGGCACACTGCAGGGATGAAGCATGTTTTAATAAAGCAAACCTTCTGTGTTCTGTCACATTTAGAGATGCTCAGCCTGTAGCCAATCTTGTAAAGGTGTGGATGTTTGTGTGTGGGTGTGTATATGTTTCCATGGATATGGTGTTTGTGTGTGTGTGTGTGTATATGTATATTAGGGCCATCTAAATTAACACAATAATAAAGCACATTAACCCAATCTCATTTTACAGTGACTTTTAAAAAATAGTGCCGTTAACACGTGTTCTGTTTGACCCTGTGACTCATCCGTAGTTCATGATGACACTTGACTGTGTGCAGCATCTCAGAGCCTAGCATAACACTGCGACATCATTCAGGTTGCTTCCAATTACCCATCTTATGAGTTCCCCTCGAGAACCACTCAGTTCAGGATTCACGAACTATATGAAATGTACAGGGCAAAACTAGCAAAGGATTCTCTCACTGTGGCCGTCACATTTACTGGTGACTGTTAGACATTTGTAGCTAATCACAGGTAATAAACGTCTTATTTCATCTAAAAATCCTTATTTAGCATAACATTGGAGCAGATCTAAGGCCTCAGCTGCTGAAGGGTTAATGGTGCCTGTTGTCTGATTCTCCTCTTCATGGTGCTCCATGCATTTTCAATAGGGGACAGATCTGGACTGTTGGTTACGTACTTGAAGCCTACACTGCTGTGCAAAATGAGGCCTGGCCTCTTCTTGCTGAAATAGCCATGGACTTCAAAGGAAAAGATGTCTTTGTCTCTACAGTCCCAGCATATGTCAATACTACCTACACACACTGGCAGCCTGATGTGCCCAGAACCATGACAGATGTTGGCGTTTACATTGGTGTCTGGGTTGTCAGTGTTGTCTATGTCACAGACTCATGATCCAAGATGAGCTCTGACCCAGTTTCTGCACTGAGCTGACGTATGACTTTTTCTTTGTGTTTGGTTGCATTTCTTGCAGATGCCGTGACTGCGTGAGTGAGTGGTTATTTGTCATTGTGAACACAGCACAGTACGCAGTGCACCACAAAGTCGGGTCACAGTGTGACTTTTGCATTTAACTCGTCCGTGTAGAAGCAGTGGGCAGCTGACGTGCCCAAGCACCCAAGCGGAGCTTGGGGATGGTACCTTGCTCACAGGTGCCTCCGTGGTTTTTGTACCAGTCTGGGAATTGAACCAGCAACCTGCACAGCAACAGGCAGTGGTGGCCTAGTTAGGGCATTGCCCATGGTACCTGAAGGTCGCAGGTTCAAGTCCTGGCCCGGGCACCACTGAGGTTCCCTTGAGTAAGGTACCATCCCACTACACTGCTCCCCGGGTGCTGTTGGTAGCTCAGTGCTCAACGTGTGATGGTTAAATGCAGAGGTCACATTTCGTTGTGGTGCACTTTGTGCGATTGAGTGTGTTCACAATGACTAATAGTCACTCTCGGTTATATTTTATGTAAATAAAAGGTTTGTATCGATGCTTGATCTCCATGTTTAAAACCTGTTTGTGCGAATGTACCTGTTCCTTATTACTTATTAATGCTAGAAGTTGTTACAGTAGATTGCATCAGGTGAGCTAAGCAGGGCTAGACGCCATCTGACCCCCAGTGACTGCATTCGGCTTCTGTAACACCTCAACATGCATCGCGTTTTTACCATAACAATCCTTCCTATACGTGCTTTTTTCTGTTGTCTTCATGAACAGACTGGCAACCGCACAGATATTATTAATAGAGGGCTATAATTAGGCACGTACGCAGCGCTGAGGTTTAGCAGTTTACAGCATCCTGTTTCAGTGGCTTTTTTGAACGTCAACAGGGCGTGAGGTTAGAGACCTCTGGGCACCTTTCTGCCGTAAATCTCTTTTTTTTTTCTTTTTTTTTTTTCTCAATTTTTTTTTTTCCAGCTCTCACGCTTTTTTTTTTTGTATCAGTGGAAAAGCTGAGGGCCTGGAAATGGAAAGTATTAGTTGATAAAGCAAAACAGCGCAGTGTTGTGGTCGCTGTGTAGGTGTGAAACTTTCGGCGAAGGCCCGACCGTTGCCGCGGCTGACAGGGGTGAACAGGAAGCGAGGGCTTTTCCTCTGAAACGCATTTTTGTTCTGCTGAGGCGATTTTTTTATTTATTTTTGTTATTTTGTCCTCATGCTGTGTTTGGTACCCGAGGCTCTGTGCACCGTTTTATAAACCCCGGCCTTTCTGGAGGCACATTAAAGTTTGATAGTGTAATTATGGGCCTGGTTTTGCGGCTTGTTTTGTGTGATGCAGAGGGGATGAGCAGAATGAGCCTGGCGTGAAAAAGCCTGTTTTGCTCCGAGCAGCAGCAGGTACAAACAGCCAGCGGTGTTGGCTCAGCCTGCACATTTCCACTGGGACTACCCTAATGTAGGAAAACGGATTCTGAGATCTGTGCATACATGCAGGAGCGTATGCGTGTGCTCTGGCTGGAGGAGCTGATGAGGTGTTACTGGTTGTATGATACATATGTTAATATCAATGAGCATAGTCTCCAAAGCTTCTAAGGCCTGGACACATCCACGCTGGCTTCTGCTGCAGTTGAAGTGAAAGTGACTAATTGTCATTGTGAACACACCGAATCACACACAAAGTGCACCACGATGAAATGTGACCCATCACACGTGCACACAGTGTAGTGGTGCCTGGGTCTTAAACCCCCTCTTGAGCCACCACTGCCCTAATTGTTGTCATTTTCGTTCTTTAAGTAAAAGTGACTGTCATTGTGAACACACTCAAGCACCACATGTGACCTTTGCATTTAACCCATCACACGTGGAGCAGCAGGCAGCTAACAACAGCGCCCGTGGAGCAGTGTAGTGGGACGGTACTTTACTCAAGGGAACCTCAGTGGTGCCCGGGATGGGACTTGAACCTCTGACCTTCAGGTCCCAAGGGCAATGTCTTAACCACTAGGCCTCCACTGCCCACGCACTCAGGGTCATCCCCCCTGTGCCTACAGACAGTATCTATAGTCACTTCCCTAGATCCAGCCAAAGGACACAGCTGATAAAAAATACTCTGAAGTCTGGCTGTGGGAAAAGCGCGGGTGCATACCAGTCCAGGCCGCTCTGTCATGTTGACTCACGTAGGGTTAGGCTAGATTTTACTATCATTGTCCTAAATACTGCTCTAGATAAAGCTTTGCTGCAGCCTGTAGCATAATTACATTTACGTTTTATTCCTTTAACATGTTTCACTACCTTTATATACCTGTTTTTATCTCTGATGGAGCTAAAAAAAATATATCCAACCACGTCGTTTTCGTGGTACAGGACAGCAATATTCTAAACAAAGCTACAACAAAAACACACCCAAGAAAAACAAAGTTCCATACGTCCACAAACGCACGTCTTGCTTAATTTGTTCTAAATGCTTCATTGAAAACAGCTTAGAAAGATGCAATGGCATAAACTTCACATTTTTTTAATCCAGCTCCTATGTCTTACTCCAGAAGACACGTGATGACATGTATATTGCATGTTATGTACATACATTGATGCAGTTATTGAGGCTGAGGCCATCTGAATCAAAAGCTTTAATCGTTTTTTAAGCATTTTCCACGAGTCTTTATGGCTGGAGAAGTTCATCTTATACGCAACCTTAAACCTTTAATTTAAAAAAGACATTTACAGGTTTAATTCTACATTTCTGACAAAAACATTTTTCTTTATCTTTATTAGGATTTTATTAGGTTTTCGCATTAAGTAATATGTATGTTTATATATGTATATACAATATTAACACAATGTTACACAATATTTATGTCTAAAGCCTATGTAAAATCTCTATATTCATCACAAACTTTGACTTTATGACCACAGTCCATGAAAGTTTCATATTTATAGTGGCAAAACAGGCAAATTTGCATCTTTTCTGGACAGACAGTTTAGAAATATTCTGGACAATTCTCACAGTTCCAGAATATTCCGGAAGTGTACTTAGCATTTAAAGTGAATGGAGAAAGTTCTAGAAAACACATACATTTCAAAATGTCACAGAAGCAACGTTTTTGTGGAACAACAGCTATTTTCGATTGATTTTAGGCCGAAGGGATTGTGGGAAAACACCCTTTGTATCCAGGAAGAGGAATAAAATTGAATTCTGTTACAGTTTCTAATCATTTCTTTGTCGTCTTTGTGTTCACAGTCAATGAAATTATCAGGAACGACTTGTCAAGCACTTCCGCTCACGGTCACTCGTAGACGGCCGTCAGGATGCCTGGCGAAAGACGGGACCAAGACGTCTTCCCTCCCACCCGGCCCACTCTTGGACATCGAGTCCTGGCGATTGATTTTGACAATTCAAAAGAAGCTCCACAACTACACTTGACTGAATGTTTCACATGAAAGGCCTTAAACTCAACTAGGTGTATAAAAGCACCGTCGGTGACTGTTTCTTTTTTGTTTTTGCTCTTGCCTTAACTTGCTCTTTTTGTGGACCAAGATTTCACAGAGTCTTTCCTCTGGTTTCTTCTCGAAATGTGGTATGCACTGTCATTCAGGACTGTTTGACAGAGTCAGAATGATGTAGAGTAGCTGAAATGTCCCGACCTGTTCATCACACTGGGACAAATACTGCAGTCAGTGCCTTGCTGCAAGCACAAACCAGGATGCAATTCCATTCTTTTTTAATCAGTTGTTGTTTTTTTTTTAATGTCTATTTCATTCAGTCACTTGTTTGTTTACAGTAAATACGAAAGGCTGGAAATGTGTAGGAATGTGTGAATAAAGTAGACCAGTGTTTAGACCATGTTTTATTTTTTATTTTTTTCCATTTTTTATACCATGCCATATACATATAATGTCTGTAGCGCTTTTTGTTTAAATATGTATTCTTAATATGCTGTAAATATGCCTTAATTATCGGTTGTTGTTCCTTGTATAGTGTGTTGTCTCAGAGAAATTGGACGACCTCTACCTCCCCAACGCCCTGACACTCCAGCACCATCGATAGGACTCAAAGTATCCCTCTTGAAAAGGCACTTAGTTCAAAGGTTTGTCCAGGGAAATTGGCCAAATGCAGCTTAGGCGCCGCCCACAGACCAAGAACCCAAAAGTGAAAAAAAAACTTTTATCTTAAAGATATGTGAGACCAAAACTTTTGGGGAAGCTAATCCTAACCCCAAAAACAACATGAACCCTTTTACTATGAAGAAGCAATGTACAGTAGCGTGATTGGTTAAGGTAATCCTAACCCTCACCAGCCAGTATGGGTTGTGCTGGCTATGGTGAAGAGCCACTTACTTTGAGAGGAGAGAGCCATGTGATTGAGGCCCTGTCCACATGTAGCCGGGTATTTTTGAAAACATATGCATGCAAATGGCGTTTTTGGTCACTGAAAACAGAGATTTTCCAAAACTTTTTTTTTTCCAAAAAATTTTTGAGAACGCCATTTTTGTGTTTATGCATGGACGAGGAAAAAGAAGATTTTCATCAAAATTGTGCAACTTTTTCTCCTTTGACGTCACTGCGGCCGTGTGTATTGAGGTGATTTTCTTCAGCGACACACGCAGACAAAACACTGTCGCTGGGAACTTTGCTCTTAGGTCTCTTTACAGCTCCAACACACGTGCAGTGACTTTCCTTCCATTATGAAGGACACAGGCGTCAGACTGAGCTTCAACCTAGACCCTGTCGCACCCAAGCGCCCGCCGTTTAGGACGAGACCGGGTCGGAACAATGGTCGGAATGGAACGACTTTGAAAGCGAACTCGTGCTTCCACAAGAAGCCGCCTGGTGCCACCTGGTGCCACCTGTCAATTTGGCATTTGACAGCGTTTTTTGCATTTACATGTGGACAGAGATGTTTTCAGAACCGCGCTCATGTGGACGGGATCTATAACCTTTTTTAAAATATGCAGCTACGTGTGGACAGGGTCTGAGATATAAAGTAGCCAATCACAGACTGGTCGTTTTGTGGTACAGGAAAGCAATATTCAGAACAGAGCTGCAACAAAAACACACCCAAGAAAAACAAAGTGGCACTCAGCATGAGAACATGTTGCTTATGTGGTTCTAACTGCTCCATGGAAAGCTTAGAAAGATGCGATGCAATGAACTTCATCCAGCTCAATCAGCTCCTAAGTCTTGTGCAGCATATTTGTTGCAAATCCGTATCTCCTCCGACGCGCAACCGTGTGTATGATGGGAGTCATGTTTGAGGCTGAGACTTTAAACTTTAACCGTCTTTGAAGAAGCAGTTTACACGAGTCATCATGGCCAGAGAAATTGACATTCGCCCAAGCAGGGGGATCACATCAGGTCTGTGCAGCTGAGGCTACATTTTACTGTATTGCTTTGGGAATTTGAAATGATTTTATTTTTGCTTTAAACTTTGATTTTCGTCTTGAGGAACCTCCAACTCCCACAACCCTTAGGTTCTTTTCCCAGTGACAGCACACAGATCTAACGCTCATACTGCTCATTAAGCATACATGTTCAGAGGTTCATGGATGATTTAGACAAAGACCAGCAATAAACGACACCAAAGGATTTTACCGTGTAATCAGTGAATTTTCTATAGTGTAGAGTCTGTCAGTAATGGAGCGCGCTTGCCTCTTCTCCTAGGCCGTGTAGGCAGAGCATCTCAGAAAGTGCTTCTTAATCACAGCCCCAAACTCCTGATTTTGTCACGTCAAACCACCTGATGTGCTGAATTAGACAAAATGTCCATTCAGAACTGTGATTAGGAACCAATCGTATAGGAGAAAAAACAAACATTGTGTATTTGACCAAAACTGAGAGGTCTTCTGTTTTGGAAGACTCGCTTCTCTTCTGTTGAATGAAAAATGTCTTTCTAACGCATGCACTTAATATGGATATCTGACGTTTTGTTCATTATTGTGACACGGTTTCCTTGGGATACTTTCTTCTCCTTGTATATGAATGCATGATCGTGTGTAAGAGACCTTGTCCCTGTGCCTTATTTTGCGGTGGCTCTGCTCAACAGGCTGATTGTATTCTTTTTCCCCCAGTCTAGGCACACGGTGAATTACAACTTGTATCTTCTCTAATATGACATATTTATAGAAATCTCAAGGGTATTTTATGTATACAGTATGCTTTCTGCTAATGACAAATAAAAAAAAAAAAAAACCAATTATTTAAAATATTTTTGTCACCGCTTCTTCTATTTGTAGCCCAGTGAAGGCCATATCTGAACAGCAGCCGGCCTTCTAGGGTGCATCTGATAGTGGTTTGTATAAGGGGCGGGCGATATGTCGATAATATCACATCGTGATACTGAAAGACAATTTTTAAATGAGTTTTATATTTGAAAATATTAGTTTTAAAGGTCTTTAAATCCAAAAATATCTGCAGTATGCTTAAAAAACATAATTTGTAACTTTTTTGTATAATAATTTGTAGCACAGCTTAATTTTATTTTTTTCCTGGGTACAAAGTGTTTTTTCCCACAATCCCTTCTGCCTAAAATTAATTGAAAATGGCTGTTCCTCCTGCTGCTGAAACAGCTCTGACTGTGCTGCACTGTGTGTTCTGACCCCTTTCTATCAGAGTCAGCATCA
>JBBPDA010000041.1:29569635-29587265 GCA_037974385.1 Arnoldichthys spilopterus | reverse complement strand
CTGAGACTTTTCATTTCTTTGTCATTGGACAAACTTACAAAATCAGCGAGGGGTCAAATAATTATTTCCTCCATTGTGTATACAAATTTATTATATGTGTGTTATACATATTATATACACAATGTCTGTGTGCATATGTGTATATCTATATATGTGTGTGCATATGTGTATTTGTGCACATGAATGTATGTTTGTGTGTCTAGATCTAAAATATAGTATACTGCAGTTTACAGTGCGGTGGGTGAGAGACATTCACAGTTTACTGGTTCTTTACAGATTGGACAGGTTATTGAACAGAAGTATGTTATAGTGCAGTGCAGTCCAGCAGCTTATACAGGGTGAGCGGTCAGGAAGTGATTTGGTTAGTACAGTCTTCAGTGTTGTGTGGTGAAGGGGAGGTGATGGGGGCCACAGCTCTTGGGTAGAAGCTGTTCCTCAGTCTGTTCGTTCGCGATTTGATGGACCTGAATGTTTTGCCCGATGGAAGGGGTGTGACCTGGGTGGGTGGGGTCCTTGATGATGTTGTCAACCTACCTACATGTGAGTGTGTGTGGGCAGTGGTGGTTAGGACGCTGCCTTTGGGACCTGAAGGTTGCAGGTTTGAGTCCCGGCCTGGGCACCACCGAGGTTCCCTTGGTAGGTACCGTCCCACTACACTGCTCCCCGGGTGCTGTTGGTAGCTGCCCGCTGCTCCACGTGTGCACGTGTGATGGGTTAAATGCAGAGGTCACATTTCGTTATGGTGCTTGAGTGTGTTCACAATGACAGTGAGTCACTTTCACTTTGCATAGTCTACACAGTCTATGCCAGGATGCACATCCCAAAATGTATGAGATATAATAGGATATGGACAATAAAATGCAATAATATATTAAAGGCTATGTTAAATAAAAATGTTTTTAAAAGTTTACTGTTGTTGCCCTAATGAATATTCTTTGGAAGTGTGTTGGAAGGGTAAAGGAATCCCAGTGGAACAGGAGGCTGTGTTCCAAATCAACCGACCAGTTCAGCTGAAAGAATCAACAGATTGTGCACTTATAAACAGTCAAATAAAACATCACATTTCTCTTTAAATTCCAACCATTTCAAGTATTTTAGACAGCTGGCAAAAAAGTAGCAACTTGTGTTTTTTTGTGTGGGCTAAGTGATAAAGTGAGGGTGTAAAATGTAAAAAAAAAATTAAAGACAATGACACAAACATTAGAGACAAACGAGAAACATTTACATTTTAACCTTTAAAACTGTAAATAATTTGTAACTAATTATATATTTTACTTTACAAATTGAGTTTCCCCTACGACTCCGCCAGTGTGCCCCTAGGTGGCAACCTGGCCAACAACACTGCAAGTGAAATGTGGTGAAGAAGAACACTAGGAAGAGGCAAAACAAGGAAGACGAGATTCATAAAAACATGTAGTCAGCAAAAATAACCAGCTTAACTTATTAATTATCATTATATATAAGTGGCCGAAGTTTACATGTCTCACTCTGCTTAACAGCGACTTCCTGAGCTAACTCTGACATATGACTCTTTTACTACGTGCGGTTCTCTGTTTAAGCCTCTGTTAAAGGTCTCGGTCTCCGTGGTTTCTCAGCCTGGGAGTGAGGATCTCGTTAGGAGGACAGGTGGAGATTCACCGGCGAGCAGGAGAGGTATGAACTCAGAACACACTTGTCAGTCAGCCTGGCCCTGCCTTCTGCCCTTCGCAGCTAACGTTAGCTAGCTTACTAGCTAGCAGCATTAGCTATTTGCCTGTTTTTGTGATAAGTGTTACGTTGAACGTGGTGCTGTTAGGCCAAATGTTCACGTAGAGACCCTATTGGAGACTTTTTGGACCAAAAAAAAACAACGAATATCTACTGAGAGTCGTGTAGTTTTAGTCCTTCGCAAGCTAGCGTTAGCTTATTAGCTAGGTGGCTAGCTAACTAGCTGCTATATTGTGAGCTAGATTGGTATTAAACATGTTGCGTTAAAAAAACAAACATTTTATGCTCTCAAACAATTATGTTTGGCAATAAATGCTCATAAAAGAATACTTTAGCATGTTAAGTTGAGGTGTTACTGTAAGGAGAGTCAGCTTAGGTAACTTTCACATTGCTGGTTGCTGCTGGTGATGTTTACAAGCAACATTAGCTTCAACATAGGCTTCATCTAACCTAATGAAGGTTTTATGATGACAAGAAGTAAAACATACATTATTAATAATGCAAGATGTGCCTGTTAAAGCTCACATTAACATAAGTATATGTGAAAATCATTGCAGCCCTGAGAAAACAGCAGGGCAGTGGGTGTGTAGCTGTAAATGAGTTTACTGTAAACTTCTCTACCAGATTGTGGAACTGGTGCTTAAAGAGTCTCATTTACAGACGATGTGCAACTTGTTTAATGGGAAGTTTATCAGTTCTGGCAGCAGATAAAATAGACACAGCTTTATTTTATATGCTGCTTTCCGTTCAAAGTCTGGCCAGAATTTCCAGTTTCTCCAAGCGTTCCAGGTGCATATGTCAAAGACATACCAAAAAGATCAAGGCTCACCATGACAAACTGGTGTTGCCATGTTTTGTTTCTTGTTTTTTTTTAAGTGTATACACAGCTGAAATGTCTACATTACAACCTCCGTATAGCGTATAGCTGTGGCCTCATGGTTAGAGAAAAGGGCCTGTGACCAAGGGTTGCCAGATTAATCCATGATGGGTCCAGCAGGGAAAATATGGGAAGGGTTGAGTGAGTAAGCAGCACTTTCTCACTCCCACATCTACAGCTAAAGTGGCAATGCACAGAAACCCTTCACTGCTCCTGCGCCTGGTGTATGTACACTGGTGTCATGGATGGGTTTATTGCTAAGGACAAATTCACTGTTCGCAGTGTGTGAGGGACACATTCTGAATAAAATTAATAAATAAATTGTTATTGCTTTGTGTAGAGAATAAATTCCAGAGATTGTTTTTTACTGTAACCTGCTATCTAATACTATTTGTGGAATACTTTGACACCAATTTACATGCAGAACATATTTTACTAGGACTATATGATTATTACTTTAGTTAAATACTGGTAAATATATTATGCTGCCTCTTAGTTGACAGTTTGCCATCTGCACTGTGCCAACATGGTTGTTGCAATTATGTGATGTCAGAAAGCTGCTTCTCCATAAAGTTGAGGTAGTTGGGATTGTGGCTTTCAATTTGTGTGGAATGCAGCATAAGGCCTGACGCTCTCAAGATGTCAAACTCTCATTTTTTGGCGTCTGTGTGTACTGCACATGTGCAACCCATAATGCAAAGCCTTAGCTAAGTGGCTACTGCTTTCAAGACCATCCTACTGCTACTCTCTCCTGGCTGATCTCCCTCTGAAGGCTACAAGACCTCTACAACTGATTCGGAACACAGTAGCAAGTTTGGTCTACAGTACAACAAAGTTCTCGCCAGTCGCTGCAAACACTTCACTGGCTTCCTGTGGTGCTCACATCAGATTTAAAGCACCAATGACCGTCAGAAATGCTCCGGCCCCTAGTTACCTATCTATGCACAGGTCACAGCTAGCTCTCTTAGAGCGTCCTGCTCAGCCTGACTGTAACCACACCTCTCAAAAATTGGCTGGCGTCAAGACTTTTTTTTAGTTTTGGCACCTAAGTGGTGGAATGAACTTCCCCTGACTATTAGAACTGCAGAGTCCCTCACTGTCTTCAAACAACGACTGAAGACCCACATTTTCAAAGAGCACTTGGGAGAAGTTCCCACATGTTTCACGTGGGACATGTTCCCAAAGAAGAACTTCAGCTCTAACAGAATCTTGGAAGACTAACAGCTCTTAACATTACTCTAGGTTTACTGGTGTGAGGGGCATGTTTTCTCTGTAGACTACGCAGCAGCCGTGTATGTCACCCTGCATGAACACGTCTGCCAAACACTGTGAATGTAAATGTAAATGACTACTGAGATGTACTATTTAGCTCAGGGCTTCCCGGCTCTTCTGTACAGGGTGTCCGTGGGGTTTTAAAAATTATTAAGATGTATTTTATGAGATATTAAATGTTGGATTTTTTTCAGATTAAGAGTTCTCCATTTGTGTTTGAAAGTTTATCTGCTAAAGTTCTCGTACATTTATTTAAACGTGCAATTAGGCTCATTCATTCATTCGTAGGCGATGTCTGTCATGCTGTCGTCATATTCGGTGGTCGAGCGGCATCTTAAACAGTTTGCGCACTGAAACGCATGTTGGCTGCTTACACTCAGAAACGCTAAGACATAGTCATCATGGGTAAGTGCAAATTCGCACAGAAGTGGTTGGGGATCCGGGGGTTCAGAAAGTGTCTCAGGCCGGTAGCATTAATAAATGAGAGGGTTACTGTTTGGTTAAATCCCACCTGAATTGAGGCTAACGCTCTCTGGTCGCGTATGCAATGCACTGCTCATAAATCAGAAATGCTCAGTTATCCACATCTACTTTCTGTGCTGCTGCCACCATCCAAACCATCGTCACGGCAACATCGATGGCTGGTTCTGTGGTGTCTAGGTCCTGCTGTTAAACACCACCAACTGAATTACCACATAGGAATCGGAGAGCTGTTTAAATCAGTGTTTCCTGACTCTGACGTTGCCAAGTCATTTATGTGTGGGAAAGACAAAACCGTGTTCATCATCATAGTTGGATTAGCACTGTTCTTTAAAAAACAGCTTGTTGATAGCATCAACATGCGTGGGCCTTTCGTGATTATGTTCGTTGAAATCCTCAATCAGTTGTCAAAGGAAAATCAGCTGGATATCCGTGTTTAATATTAGGAGGATGGCTGTGTCCAATCCAGATATTTTGTATCTCAGTTTTTGGGACATAGAAGGGCTGATGACTTGACTGATGACTGATGAAATGCGAGATGTTTTCAGAATCAGATTCACTCGCAGAGTTATGCTGCTACAAACTACATTGCACATATTTATTGTTATTGACAATTTTGTTATGGTCAACTCTCTTTGTTTTGCATATTTGCACTGCATATCTCCCCTCCTCCTCTGTCAACTGCACTGAACTGCACTGACTTGTCCATTGCCAATTGCACTGAACGTTGTCTTGTCTCGTTGTACTTCTTGTTTAGTTTAGTTGTTTCGTTTAGCTTAGCTTAGCTTAGCTTAATTTAGTTGCATTGTTGCTCTTGTGTTCTGTTCTCTTTGCACTTGTGCTCCATTCTGTTCTGCTTTTGTGTTGCACCATGGCCCTGGAGGAGCGTTGTTTCGTCTTTACTGTGTACTGTGTATATGGTAGAAATGGTTCAAGTGTTCTGTCGATCCATGGTCCCTGTTTAAGTTCTGTTGTACAGGCCACGAATGTGTAATAATATAAATGTGAAAATCAGTTTAAAACTTGAAAAAAGGTTTCAGATTAAAACGTGTGCAACTCAGTGTCGTATGGGTTTTAAAAAATATTGAGAAAGTATTTAAAAAGGTATTATAATGTATTTAAGTTCTGTATTTATGTATATACCCTGCTGTAGAGCTCACATTTATTACTGTATTCATGGATGATTTACTGTTTAACATACAGCCTCTGCTACTTCTCTGTTTGGCAGTGTGGAAACTGGAATTGTCATATGTGTCACCTGGAGAACCAAGATAATGGCAGATGACAAGGATGTACTGCGAGACGTTTGGTTCGGGCGGATACCAACATGCTTCACAGTGTACCCAGACGAGGTCACAGAGAGGGAGGCAGAACCGTTTTATGTGAGAATTTCTAACTATAAATTGATTTTCGAGGGAATTCTTCACCTTAAGCATGACCGTTCTGTTTTAAAGGGCTCGTTCATTGTGAAAATGAACATTTTAAACACGGTGAAGTTTCAAACCACACCAAGATGCAAAAAACATTTTTTGAAAACCAACAATTAAGTGGCATGAAAAAATCTCCTTATTTTTGCCATTTTATTATTATTACAAAATGTGTTCAGACGCTCATTTCAAACCACTGAGGTTCCCTTGAGCAAGGTACCGTCACGCTACAATGCTCCCCGGGCTCTGTTGGTAGCTGCCCGCTTCTCCACGTGTGCACGTGTGATGGGTTAAATGCAGAGGACACATTTCGTTGTGGTGCTTGAGTGTGTTCACAATGACAAACAGTCACTTTCACTTCATTTATATAAGACAAACACATGGAAAAGCTGAACACACATTTTAAATCAGTGGATTTACTGAAAGAAAAAGTTCAACTGCCAAAAAAAGGGAAAAATGTTTTTCTTGCATCTTGAGACGAGTCTTTTAAAATGTTATGGAGTAATTCATTTTACTGTCAGTATATGCAGTGATTATTTAAAAATGTGTTTTGTGTTCGCTCAGGATCACTTTGTCATTTTACGTTTTGTTAGATCTGAAACAATTGTGTGTGACATGCAAAAACGGAGGAAATCAGAACAGCACGTATATATTTGCCCGTTCAGACTGCAACGGTTTAACCCCTCCTATAAACGGGGGAAAATAAAGGGAAAAAGAGAAAAAATACTGAACACTGTCCGTTTAGTAATGAACCAGTCGGTACCAGATTCTTTTTGGCAAATATGGATGATCACAGACTGGTCTGTTCTATCTTTCGTTCCTAATTTGCCACGTTCGCTTTTTTGGGGTGAGGTATGTTTGCAGCTCTGTGTGAGAAATAATTTCTATTCCAAATCTTTCTTCTTTATTAGTTGTGCTTAATTATCTATTGTTTCTGCTTTCTTTTCTTTAGCTCCTCCTTCCAAGGGTCAGTTATCTGACCCTAGTGACTGACAAGGTTAAGAAGCACTTTTTGAAAGTTGTAAAGGCCGACGACGTAGAGGAGATGTGGTTTGAATATGAAGGCACGCCTCTAAAATGGTACGTGATCGCAAAATGTTATAAAAAAAGTGTTAAACAATGAATTAAATGTTTTTTTGGGTCTTTTTTTTCTTTCTGCCGTCTTGTCCTGTACTTAAAAACTACTTTGCAAGAGATTCTTTTGGGGGATTTTATGACATTTCACCAAAATGCAAACAGCTGCTGATATTTTCAAATTTTGTCCCAAGTGGAAAAAAATAAAAACGGAGAAAAAAAGTTTTGCTCCGATGAGAACACAGTCGATAAATGGGGATTATGATCTTATTATGAAGGTTTGGAGAGTCCTTAAAGAGGCAAAACACTGCATCTCCACTGGGCTATGAAACATTTGAACGTTATTCCTCAGACTTACCACTAGGTGTCAGTGCAGATTAAGGCTTATGAGGGTACCTGAGGACACGTTTTGACATGGCCTTACTATGTTGGTTCTAAGCGTAGTCCTAATCTTAGACATTATTTTTGATTTTTTTAAGGCACTACCCAATTGGGGTGTTGTTTGACTTGCACGCCTCAAATACAGCTCTTCCCTGGAGTGTCACTGTGCACTTTAAGGTATGTTGGTTAATTGCTCTTACTTGTTGACCATCAAACGCTTTATATTTGGCCACCGTTTAAGGATAAAACTATGACCTTTATTTTTGCAGGGTTTTCCTGAAAAGGACTTGCTGCACTGCCCTTCCAGCTCGGTGATAGAGGCTCATTTTATGTCCAGTATTAAAGAAGCAGACGCACTTAAGCACAAGGGCCAGGTCATCAACGACATGCAGAAAAAAGATCACAAGCAGTTGTGGATGGGCCTACAGAATGGTGAGTCACGTCACTTCAGAAGCTGTAGCAGTAGACCGAACAATGCAGTCGGAACAAGCTGCGTAATATATGCGGATTTCGTGTTTGAGCTGATTAACGTGATCCTAAAGGTGCGATTCCACAAATGTTGAATCCTTTCTGCATGATACAGTGGTTGAGATGTAACCATCTCCTTCAGAGATATGACCTGGTATATTGGAGATGAATATACAAGTACAAAGCAATTTTTTGCACTTTTTACAATTAATAATTTTATTTGCTTTTTCAAAATCATCTGCACGTGTTTTAAACTTTTATATGAAATCTTGTGGACTGATAAAATATTGGGAAATCTGATCAAATCTTTCATTTACTTTACATTTACATTTATTCATTTGGCTGACGCTTTTATCCAATGCGACTTCCAGGACAGAAGAAACAATCAAGCGTTCGCATTGCATAACTATAGAGAACGACTGCTACTAAAATACATATAGGGCAGTTGAGGCCTAGTGGTTAGGACGCTGCCTTTGGGACCTGAAGGTCGCAAGTTCGAGTCCCCGGGCACCACTGAGGTTCCCTTGAGCAAGGTACCGTCCCACTACACTGCTCCCTGGACGCTGTTGGTAGCTGCCCGCTGCTCCACGTGTGCACGTGTGATGGGTTAAATGCAGAGGTCACGTTTCGTTGTGGTGCTTCATTGTGTTCACAATGACAGAGTCATTTTCACTTCAAAGAGTCCCTTTCACATATGCCAAGTGCTTACAGTAACGACCGACAGCAACTACTGCAATAAATACCGATATCTTTCTTGCAATATGCAGCCATACAACCCCCTGCTCCTACAGCTCCTTCCTGAATGGATTTAAAACACACTTTTTGATAAAACCTTGTCAAAACTGTCATGAAACAATGACATCAGCCGTTTTCGTAACCACATTGTACAAGAGCTTTGCGTGGTAGCTTTTAAAAACAGTAGATGCAAACATCTGCGTCCATTCACCACCACTGTCAACAATTCTGCATTTGTACGTTTCTGTAGAACGGAGCAAAACAAAAACGCCCTTACACCCTAATAACTGCAGAAACTTCGGGAAAAGAACGTGTATTTCCTCTGTACGGTGACGTATAGGGCACATACTGTGCACCTCAAGGGTTTGGGTGAACACCTATGATCTAATGAAGTGTTGATGCCAGCTGATTAAATGTGCAGAGCTTATTGTTCCGCAGTCTGCACAAGGCAGCGCTCTTCGCTTGCAGAGGACGTATGAGTGAAACAAGGAAACCAGAAGGCGTGCACAGCTGAAACTCAAATGTGAGAGTGAGGGACCTGAAGCAAGACACTAGCAAGAAAACAGAAAAGGCAGAGTTTCTAATTAAAGGTGAAAATGAAAAGCGGCGGAGAGGAAGGCGAGCGCGAGGTTTGAATAAAGGGTTTCAGAATCCAACTGTCTTCATACCAGTCAGCTTGTGGCTGTATCGACCTCTCGCTTCTCTAAGGGCGTGGAAGTGTACGCTGGGGTGTGGGAGCTGAGGATTAGAGAGTGAGTAACAGTTCGTAGCCCCGAGTTCTAACACCTATGCGAAGCTGAGAAATCTCCAACTGTGATCTGGCTGCAGAAAATCTCAGAGCACCGTCTCCGATCTGTTTCCTACTCGAACCAAGCTTAGCAGTTTAACAAGTGCACAGATCAGCACGATGCAGGTTTCTGAAGACGCACAGGAAGGTGTGTGATGGAGTTTGCTTTGTCAGGCCGAATAGCATCAGTGGAGCAGATGCAAGAAGTTTGTTTGCGTGTTTATTTCCATGACAACCCTGATTATTTCAAATTTTGATGATTTTCTAAGTGAAAATAAGGTAAAACCACCTCTGCGTGGAACAAACTGAAGCATCTTTGCACATTTTCCTGCACAATGATCATTTATTTGGTTAATGTGACCAAAATAAAATGTAGCATGTGCATAGATTTGGGCACCCTTTCATTTAGTGCCCCCTTTAGGCTTTACATATAGCCAGCTAACAGTCTTTCTCTTATTTATGTCTTAATCTTGATCAAATCATGAATTTTCATATCTTAAAGTGTAGATTTTAAATGTAATTTCAGAAACGTAACTTTTCATTTGTTGCAGTGTTTCCTGATTGATTTTTTTGTGGGTTTTTGGTCATCGTCTTGTTGTAATATCCAGACTGCCTTCTTCTTCTGGTTTCTTCACTGGCTGTGGGATATTAACTTCCAGGATTTAGTGGAAATCTTTCTCTCTCTGACTCTGCAACCTTTCCTCTGGCTCTGGCTGCCACACAACGTCAAAGGACCCTACAGACATTATAGCAAAGAGATTCATCAGAGCATTGCTCTTGATTTCAGAAGGTTTATCCAAATGTTGTGTTGGGTTCATCAGACCTTAACTGCAGTGAGAAGATCACTTTTAAGGTGACGGTCCAACCGTGTAGATGTTTGTGCAGCAACACTGCCCAGTGCGCCAGTGAGTCACTATTCCCGTACCAGCCAAATCTTCCTGTGGGTTCTTGGCAGTGATGTAGGTCTTTGGCGTTGCATAAATGACGAGTCTTCAAGCACTTTTTCTGAGATTTTTCATGGTTTTCCCAAGTTCTTCTGGCATCTCATTTCGTAATGCCATTTCAGTTAGTGAAAGTAACAAATTAGAAGATGTTTAGATATGTTCTGCTTAGTAAGAAACAGTTTCAGATCCTCATCCAGGAGCTTAGACGAGCCCACGGCTGTTGAATGAACGAACAAATTCTGAGGGATTTAAAGGGTCACACAATTTGTTCTTTGGAATTGTTTACGTCTTAATTGGTTTTAGGCCTAATGAGTTAATTTAGACAAAAAAACAGCCAATAATTCTGCTTTTGCACACAGCCTGATTTATTTTATTTTTCAACATTTTGTGCTAATTCTGTAGAAATGTTTGCTTGTTCCATGCAGATGTTGCATCACCTTTTTTTTTTAAAGCAAGTCAAAAAAAAAAAAAACTTGACCAGGGGTGGCAAAACTTTTGCATACAACTATAACTGTAGCTGACCCCACTGACTTCACACTCCTCTTTTTTGCAGATAAATTTGACCAGTTTTGGGCCATGAATCGGAAACTGATGGAATATCCGACCGAAGAGGGCGGCTTTCGCTATATTCCCTTCAGGATATATCAGGTATTGGAAACTGGCATCATTCAACGAACACCTGCTTCACACAAACTTACGATACTCGCCGTTATGAATGTCTGCAAAAATGATTTACAGTAGATTTATCTTCTGCAGTATATAATTTACCAGTAGATGGGGTCGTAGTCAGGGTTTTCTTCTATTGTCTTGAACCGAAAACTCGTGGGGAAGGAATGGAAAGCCTGTTACATTAGTACATACTGATCTCACAAGCTGCTTGTTGCTTGATCACAGATTCATATAACCGTTCCCAGATGCTGTTTTTATTTATGGGCCATTTTTATTCTATTTTTAAATTATTTTACAGTGTTTAAAATCCTCAGCAATGTCCATTCTTTTAAAAAAATGAAAATGTATTTTATATTTACTTAACATGTTAACCCGAACACTGCATTTCGGTGCGTAAGACATTTTGAAAAGTAAGGTTTTTTTACATTAAAGCTTAAAAGATTGTTTAGACTGGTATTTAAATTGGAGTCATTGTTTAAATCTGTACATTTGTAGAGAACTGTGCTATGCCAACCAAAGTGGTTAGAAGCAGGGTTTCATATTCTGCTTTTTAAATACTATAACACTGCATTTGTGAGGGAATCAACACTAAATCTTAAAAAGTGGTTTCAATCGGTTTATTTCATTCAATTTCACCCTGTACATTTTTATAGAATTGCCTATTTCCAACCAATAGCTGAACTGTGCTTGAGCCCGAGCACTTGCGTGTTCCATTAGACTTTCAGTGGGTTGTGGTCATCTGTGATTGTGTGAGTTTTTTTTAGACTCATTCTAATGAGAAATGATGGTTTTTCTTGTTTTCAGTACATAACACAAGGAGTTAACTTGCTGTTTATCAATTAGGACATTTCCTGTAGATTTTGGTAGAGAAATGTATGAGTTACAGTCAAGATTCCCCAACATTGCTGCTCAGGTGCCACTTGTTGTTGTCGTTTTCAGCAGATGTTAAGATGAAGTGAAACTTTGGAACTTTGTCTACTCAGTGTATGCTGTGAGATCAACACGCTCATGTTTGGTTGACTCACGGCACGTTTTTTTTCCCAAAATGCTGGAGGCACAATGGCAGGAAGAGAAAATTACGCTGTATAATGTGTTGTAATGTGTTTGCTATGAACACTAGTGTGGAGCCTAGCGCTAATTGTCACAGAGCAAGAAACAAAAACCAAGGCCCAGTTTATTTAGGCCTCTGCGTGTGTGATTTTGTTTTTAAAAAAAAACCCAAAAGACTTGTACAGTTGTCATTCGTTTTGATTTTATTGTTGCGTTGTAAATTTGGTTGTATTTCTCATTTTTTTCGGTCTGATTCTTTCACGGGAGCATGTAAAGGTATTCCCAGCTGTTCTATGACTTTCCTTGATATCGGCCCTTAAGGGGAAAGTTTGTTCCCTGTTCAGAACGTGAAGGATGTGAATGTGTCTCGAATCAGCTTTTAATAATGAATTACTATCTACGGAAAGAAAGTGGGTAAGAACGTCACCGACAGGCATTTACTGGAACGTTCGGATGCTTAACCCTTCTGGAAAACTTGTGACATCACTTGTAAACAACCTGCATGCTCAACTTTAGTAGCGTAGCTGTTAATTGGCAGTCTGCCTACATTACAGCTCTGCAGTAAACAACCAAAATGACTACCAGAAGGCTGTGTACACACTGATCAGCCAGAACATTAACACCATTGACAGGTAAAGGGAGTAACATTAACTCATTATCTCATGATTGGTGGCATCATGTCAGTTCTTGACGTTAAAGCAGGAGTATAAGGAACTGATGAATCTTAAGGATCTGACAAGCACCTTATTGTGATGACTAGATGACGGAGAGTCTCCAGAACGGCAGGTCTTGTGGAGTGTGCCAGGTGTGCAGTAGTTAGTACCTACCGAAAGTGCCGTAAGAACGGACAACTGGTGAATCGGCAACAGGGTCATGGGCACCCAAGGCTCACTGATGCATGTGGGAAGGGAAGGCTAGCCCATCTGGTCTGATCCCACAGAAGAGCTTTTAAAAGTGACACCGACTCTGATGGAAAGGGGTCAGAAACACACAGTGCAGCACAGTCAGAGCTGCTCCAGCAGCAGGAGGGACACACTCCGTATTAGGCAGGTGGTGTTAATGTTATGGTTGATCAATGTATATTAAACATTAAAAGAAAATATTTACCCTAAAAATAAGAACCTAAAATGTGAGTAGTGCATTTGTCAACTCACCTGCATATCATTGCTGTCGGAAACAAAACCTCGTGTCTCCGTTTTTGTCCTTTATTCATTTTTTGCATCATTTAAAAACGTCAATCAGTCAAAATATTACAAATTTTTGATGAATGGACCCCAACAAATGGTCCAAAATATTTTTTTTAAATAATTTTACATTAACCTCCATCACAAGTTTTTTTTTTTTTGACACACTTCATGCACTTTATAAAAATAACATGCGAGTTCTGACTTAACTCGTGCCATTACTCTTGTAGAGGTCAACCATTCGTATTATTTGTTAATCTGACCTTGATGGAAGTGTAAAGCTAAGGAGCACGAGAGCAAATCAGTCCCACTTTATGCTTGTACTACGAAGCATTTAATTATTAATATTTCTTTATTGCATTTTTCTATATGGTGGTTAATTGCCAGCTAATGTTTTAAGATCAGGTTCGTCAGGATGCCCATATATTTGACATTTTTTTAAGGTTTGCGAGCACCTCGGAACAACAAAAACGCACCAGTAGAAAAAGTAATATTTATAACCTATCATATTGCTCATCCATAATTGACGCCACCCCCCCTCGAAAAACCAATGGATCCCATGTTCCTTTTCCCCCATACAAAGCAACGGGCCGACTTGAGACACACCCTCCGTCTTTTCACTGCCTGCGGGGTTCGGAGAACGGCTAGCGATGCCGCGTCGCCATGTGGTCCGCTGCCAGCTTGGGTGTCAGGCGAACTAAAAAGAAAGTGTCAGCGTCCAGAGTATCGCACTCCTCATCAGTATTAATGGGTCTTTTCAGTGGTGCCGGCCTCAATAATTGATGGCAGCATTTAAAAATGCATCGAAGTAGCTGTCACTTCTCACACTCTCTCCGCTCCGGCTTTGGGGCTAATCGCACGCGAGTGGCCGCTTCCCCCGCAGTGAGTCAGCTTTTCTGGTAAACCGATCGGACGGCGAAGCATCCTGAGCCACCTTCGCTTCCTGGAGCCTGGCGGTGTTGCTTACATCTCCCAACACCTGAGCCGCCCCATGTCACCGGTTTCTTTTTTACAGCTCCGCCATTGGCCCCTATTGTTTGTCAGGCTGCTGCTTTGTCACCCAGGACCCTGATCCGGCACAATCAGACATGGTTGGGCACTGACCGCACGCGAAGCCGGGTGAAAAAAAAAAATGGACCTTGTCCAACACTCGACACCTTGCGCTGATCACACGGGGACTATTTATGGCGGGCCTTCTTCGTTTCACACCGAAAGGCTCCGGCTGGCGAATTTTCGGCCTTTAGCCCACAGTTTGGCCACACTTTCTGACAGCATAGTGTTTTTAACTGACCGCAACTTGAGAAAATGTCTGTCCCTCACTTCCATTTTTTTTTGTAAGCGGTTCCTCTGCTGGTGACACATTGCGAAGGCTGTTTTCTTTTGACAGGGGCAGGGCTCTTCATAATATTTGTTTATGAAATATTGTATGGTTGTACATGTCCGCCCCCCCACCCCCACCCCCCACCCCCCCCAATTCCTTTTTTTGTTTTCCAACATGTGGTGAATCAAGCCCTGCTGTTAACGCTGCTAGGCAGCGTTTAGTCATTGCTGCGTGAAGCTGCACAATACACATACACACAGTGGTGGGGATCCCCGTCTTCCCGCTCAGCCTGCGGGTGGGGGCGTATCTGGCACATCTGCATGATGCGATTCCACTAATAGCTGATCTTTCACCCTGTGACTTTCCAAATTACGGCTCAGGATTAAATCATGTACGGGCACATCCGGGTCGTTTCGGTGCTTCGAGATTCACTGTTTTGGAAAGAAAACTCCTTTCCATTAGCAACTGGTGTTGGGATCTGAGCAGGAAACATGTAATGTGTTGACAGTTGTTTGGCTGATCTGGGCAGAATGGTGCACAGGAGTTAAAAAATCAGTGTTTTATCTTGGATTTACATTGTATTGTTATGTTATTGCTTTTTTTTTTACATAGGTGTTATACATAAGTAGCTAAAACATTAAAAAAAAAGTTTAATGTAGTACAACATAGATGTTTCAAGAGAATTTGCTCACTCCTTGCCCCTTACAGCCCGTCTGTGGGGACTAAACTGCAAAAACAGCTTAAATTCAATGGTTTTCTTTACATGTTATCCCTGCTTATATAATTTATTTATTTAATTCATTTAAGTGACTCTTTGTCATTGTGAACACACTCAAGCACCACAACGAAATGTGACCTCTGCATTTAGCCCATCACACATGCATACGTGGAGCAGCGGGCAGCTACCAACAGCGCCCGGGGAGCACTGTAGTGGGACCTCAGTAGTGTCCGGGCCGAGACTCGAACCTGCAACCTTCAGGTCCCAAAGGGAGCGTCCTAACACTAGACCACCACTGCCATTAAATAACTGTTACAGTTTTTGTTTTTAGCTTCTTAGTGTTGTGTTTCAACTGCTTATGTCTAATCGCTATGTAAAAACAGCTCTTCATCACAAACTTTGTGTTTATAGTGGCAATATTTATTTATATTTTCTTTACAGACCCAGAAATTCTAGAAAGTTCTAAAAGATTCCAGAAAGTTTGAAAATTCTGGACAATTCTAGAAACTTCTGTACAGTTCTCACAGTTCCAGAATATTCTACTCAGCATTTAAAGAGGATGGAGAATGTTCTAGAAAACAGATATATTTCAAAATGTCATTGTCCTGAGCACAGAAGCAACGTTTTTGTGGAACAGCAGCCATTTACCATTGATTTTAGGTGTAGGTAATTGGGAAAACACACTTTGTATCCACAATAAAACAGATCAGTTACATACAGTAGTGTAATAATACTGCTCAATATGGAGAAGTTGGAAAACGGTCATGTGAAAAAGGAATTACGATCATCTTTGGCACAAAAACCCCAGATGTAAATGAACCCGAGGCAGTGAAATAACGTATATGAAAAGTTTCGGTTATGGGCCTTTAAAATGATTGTTAATGAAGTTATTACCCTTGTATAAATACAGTAAATGAATGTGCACTTCCTGCCTCCCGAGCTAAAAGAATATCTTCTAAACCTGGATGTTTATATGGATTTCTTCTTTTAAAACGACAGGAACTTTACACAATGGGGACGTTCGAGAACCTTACACAATGGATTTCAGCTGGCACAGCAGCTGCGACCTTTCTGTTTTAAAAAATAGAATATTTTTTGTGTATATAATGGGTATTAACCATAAATACCATTAAATTAAAAAATGATATATTGGTGACCAAGACACCAAAAATAGACAGTGTGTTGCTCAGCACTTCTGACTGAGTGGCGCATAAATGTTTAACTGTCACAAACACATTGGTGCACCATGATGAAACAACGTGAAGGTGGCATCACTTAACTGCGTCATTTAATCATTTAATTGATTGTAATCGTAACATTTAATTATGTATGTGCTCATTTTCTTTTGGCCAAAATAAAGTCTCGGATATTAAGTGATTGGTTACTTGTATCAAACATCTTCGGTTCTTATCTTGAATTAAATTCTTAGGGGACGAAATCCAAGCTGTACATTCAGATTCCACCTTTGTAGATGTCAACAGCATAAAACGTTTATTATTTATTTTTTTTACTACTCTACATTTTTGAGAGTTTTCACACCTCTTAAGGTTAAGGGAAAACATTAAGCCCAGAAGTCACTAAAGATGTGTCCACCCTATTCCTGGGAGCTACTGTGGAAACAACTATTGGTTGTAACTTCTGGTGAAGCAGCAGAAGAAGCTGCAAGCATCAAGAAGTGAGTGGGTAGCTGCCTACAGTCTGTTCAAGCGCACCGAACACACACAGTGTTCCATGTATTACTCAGTGGGTGAACATCTTTCTTTTAATGTAGCTAGTGTTGCCAGAAATGGCAGTGCACATCTCTGGGACACTGTACCTCATAAATAGCTGTACTAATAACCAGCCTTAGCTAAACGTGTGGTTTCAACAACCGCTTTGATCTTGGAGCTTTGCATCATCATCATCATCCGTTGCTCGACGAAATAGCTAAATATATTACTGTATGTGATCTATGATTCAAGATTCAAGAGGTTTATTTGTCACATACATAGTTGTACAAGTACAACATGTAGCGAGATGTATCCTGATCGTTCCTGAGACTGTGCAGATTTAAAAAAAAAAAAAAAAGTTAAAAGGAATTTAGAAGTCAAAAATATTACAAAAGAAATAGAATATGAATTATAAAACGTAAGCAGGTAAAAAACGTGTAATAAATATTAAACTAACACTAAATAATAAACCTAACAATATACAGTATAAACACTTTAAACAGTAAATACACACCCTCAACAGTATATACAGACCAAATAAATCACAGATAAGTAATTTGCATGAATATATAGAATATAGGAAGTGCAGATAAGCCAGATGTGCAACTGGATCAGGAGTGCAAATGTGGATCAGGAGTGCAAATGTGGATCAGGAGTGCAAATGTGGATCAGGAGTGCAAATGTGGATCAGGAGTGCAAATTTGGATCAGGAGTGCAAGTGATATACATGTTCACAAGCTCCCAGTAGATCACTACCTGTTTCTGAGCTGCTCGTCAAGAGATTCTGTTTCTGTTCCTTACCCCTGTAAAGAGTTTCACCATCTCAG
>JBBPDA010000041.1:29546746-29565841 GCA_037974385.1 Arnoldichthys spilopterus | reverse complement strand
TATATATATATATAAAATTCTCATTTATTTATATAATTCTCATTTATTTAATTCGGTTATTTTTTTCTGCTTTAATTACTTATATTAGGGATTCACAAACCTTAAAGCACCACTGTAAAGAAATGAGATCATCAAGTTCAAGTTTAAGTTTATTGTCATATACAGGTAACAATGAAACATCATTACCAGCAGTGAAATTCTCGGACTCGGAGCCTCCTCAAAGATTGCACACAAATATTAATTAAATAATCAAGGTAGAAATTAAAAACTATTATAATACAAAAAGAAGCATTTATATTACAAAAGATAAGGGAACAAAAAAAAACAGTAATATTTAAAAACTAATTTTTTTTTTAATGGTAATTATTTTTTTTTAAATGGTAATTAACATTTTAATTATGATCAAGTGCGATTTTGGCTTTCAGTGTTTATGAAAACAAGATAACCAAGATAATGGGATTGTGCCACATTCCATTTTGCAATGAAACTTTCATTCGGTTGCGTGTTACTCCAGTATTCCTTCGGAGCATTTCGCAGCCACACTATATAATCCTTGAGGAAGCAAAAAAAAGTGTCTATATTATCGTTTATATATATAGAGAGAATACATTATATGTTGAATGTATATAATGCCTTTTACAATCACCAGGTCACTTAACATACTTTAGATAACATACACACACAAAAATCCTTGAGGACATTGGAAAGTAGAAAAGTTATCTTAGGAAAGATCCGTCTTTAGTTCTGATTTAACAGCAGAGTTTTGAAAATACTGAAGTTTCTGTAGATGCTTAGCTGTAGGTGGTGGAAGTGCTCGAACATAGTTGATCATTTTATACACATACACATACACACACACACAATATAAAAATAAATACCACGTCTTTTTAACGTTGTTCACTTTCACAACCTATTTTGTACCTGTGTGTATATATGTTCTGATTATTATTTTATTACAATATAATAACTTTTTTCCTCTTAAATTATATTTTAACCATTTTTTCCTCTCAGTCGCTATAATCATAAAAAAAAATCATGATTTTAATTGGTCTCTCTTACTGTCAATGCAGTTTAGTGATTGCGTTGTTGTTGTAAAAATATATCTGGATGATAACACCCCCCCCGCCCCCCCCCCGTATTTTGTCTAATTCGTTTAGACAATGTGGAGTAACACTGTGATTCTCGGTGATGAGATGCAAGCTGCGTGGCACCAAACCTTTTCAATATACTCATATCACATGGGAAAGCTTTTAGTTCAACAAAGCCACAAGGATGACTTACTACAATGCACCGGGTTTATTTAGCCAGGGGATTCCCATGAAAAAAGCAAGACTGGGCCAAGAATGCTCTTCGCCCACCAGTCCTAACATCAACATCTCCTGTTAATTAGCATCTGGCTTCAGACACAAAAGAAGGGTCTGTTCATAGACTCCGAGTTAAAGTGGATAAGCAGAGACATGCAGCAGTGTGTGTATTGCGTGTGTGTATGTGTGTGTGTGTATTGCGTGTGTGTGTGTGTGTGCCATCTCCCCTACGCTTTCCACAGAAACGGTAGTAAGCCCATCTTTTGAGAAATCCCCACGCTCGGCTTTAGAAGTTGGTCAGGAGGGCTGAAACATTCTTTTGACATTTTTCTTTTAAATTCTTTTTTTTCGAAATTGTCTTCTAAGAGGGCTTGCGGTGGTATTATTTCAAATAAATGAATTGCTCAAAAGAAAAGCCCCCGCCCATCAAACCTTCACATCAGCCCACGCTGTTAGTGGGGAAACCTACTGGTGGGCCACCCACCTATCCACACGCAGTATCACTACTGAGCTCGGGCTGATCAGCGCGCACTGTGAGCGCGTGTTTTCTCAGATGAGGCTGCAGTTGTATACGAGAGTGCGTATGGTAGATTTGGGGCATTCCGTTTCACTGCTTCAGAGCGTTTCAGCCATCGCCTCAGACCATAGCAGTGGAAAAGGGTCAGAGGAGAATCGCGGCTCGACGGCTTCCGACAGTCATCGGAACAATCAAGTCAGATTTATTCAGAACCTCGGCGTAGCCAAAACTACGCCTCTGTTCTTCTCGTATGACCCAACTTTTGGCCAGGCAGAAATGAGCGGTTGCGGTTTGAATAAATAAAGTGTTGGCCGTGCTCGAGCAAGAACACTTAATGTTTGGCATGTCACTTCTGCAGCACTCCACCGCCATGTAAGCTGTGTGTGTCGTCAGCAACCCCAAAGAACCAGAAGCCAGCCTACAAGTTCTCTTGTTTTGAGAGCTGTCTTTTCCCCTGGATTTTTACGACTTGTACGTTTGTAGAATGAGGAAGCTGCCCAAGGGACTTCTAGTCAAAGCTGAGGTCTTCCACTTGTGTGGTTGCCCCATATTATCTGCCCTGGAAATTAGGCCAGCTTTTCATGGAAATGTCATTAGCACAGGTCATGACATACATTTGATCTAAACTGACCTAGGCAGTGGTGCCACATCCCCCTACCTATATGACTCAAGCAGTAGACTTGGAAATCTGATCCTGATTCATATGTATAGAGTTGGGCCAGGTGTGTTCGATTTGCGCTGGAGCTCAGTTCTATAGGTCTTAATGAGCAGAACTCATTTAGTTAGAAAGCACATTTAAAACAAGTGATGAACAATCAAATCAATACAGCTTTAACAGTAAAATAATGTTGAAAATTATAAGATATAAAATGTATTTTTTTTTTTTTTTTTTCACCCTTCGTGCCCGGCAGCTTGGCAGGCAGAATGTGCAGCTGGATGCCATGATGTGCCCAACAACTTTGTTCTGCCAGGAGGGATTACAAGACTAATGTCAGCCCCTCTTGTAACTTGAAGTTTATTTATTTATTCATTTATTTATTTGTTTTGTACAATTTAGCCAGTTCAGACAGGGGGAAGAAGACAGAGGGAGAGAGAGATTAAAGAAAAACAAGAGAAAAAAAAGGGAGAGAGAGAGAGAGAGATCCAAGGAACAATTACCTTGACTGAATCGTCGCAACGAAGTTGCCGCATCTGAAAAACAGGAGCCAACCACACGTACAGAAAACGACCAAAAAAAACCACAATTTTTAAAAAAAAATAATATAAATACGAAATAAAATTGATAATCGGATATAAAATAAAATAATATATAATATAATGCCATTAACACAATAGGCTCAACAATGTAACAGCCAATGATGGAAATATCTTTAATAGAGCCTAAAATTCACCTAAAGCCCTGGTGGCCTATTCCACAGTGTCAGTGCTGCACCCAGAGAGCAACATCACCCACACTCCTGTACTTATACCTCTAAGAGCAGTTGGCCAGCTGACATAACCATCCTTCCTGGAGTATGAAGGTGAAGGAGCTCTGACAAGGGGCTGTCACCCCATTTAGTGGCTAAAAAACTGGCATTAAGATTAAAAATGAATTCTGAATTGGGCATGAAGCCAGTGTAGAGAGGCCAGTACCAGGGTTGCGTGTTCATATTTTCTCTTTCTCATGACAAGACGAGTTCACATTCTGCACTAGCTGCAGATGTCGGATTGTACAACTGATTACAGTGCACAGGGAGGTAAAAGCATGAAGGACTTTTGGCGGCCATTGTGAATATGAATTCTCAGGATAGATGGTGTATTTGCTAGGGAGCTGCCCCCGTGACCTGAAGGTTGTCAGTTCAAACCCCAGACTGGTACAACTACCATTGAGGTGGTAGCAAGGTACCATAGCCAAGCTCTGCTCCCCTGGTGCTGCCCATGTCTGCTGCCCGCTGCTCCTACATGGATAAATGTAGAGGTCTTCATTCCAATCTTGTGGAGTGTCCCAGGTATGTCTGGTCTGATTTTACAGGAGCGCACACAGCGCACCACAGTCAGAGCTGTTTCAGCAGCAGGAGGGGGACCTACTCAATATTAGGCAGGTGGTGTGTTTATCTCTGATTGGTGTATGATATATATATATGCAGATAGATCCCAAATGATCGTCTTACAATGGAAAATGTGTCTCACAGCATCACACACAAACTATAAACCGATCAGGAAGTGGCCTTAAAGAGGGTTGTTCTTTTCCTTTTGGTCCTAAACTGTCTGTTTAATTTTGGCTCGTTCAAAGTGGTTTTGACTCCAGCTCTGCTCCATTTGTTTGGACTGTAGCTATGATAATGAAGCTCTGATTGGTCAGCCTGCACAATGCAGGAAATCAGGGAAGCTCTAAATAAAATATTTTAGACTGTTTTCTAAAATGTTACAATTTAATGTGCTTTTATTTAAAAAAGAAAAGAAAAAAAAAAAAATATATATATATATATATATATAAAATAATTTTTTTTTATATAATTTTTTTTTAAATATAAAATTAATGTTAAAAGACCTGAAAGTGATGCATGAAATAATGTCATGGATGCTCATAAAGCAACTGCGTGGCCTATGAGGTGTATATATAAAGATAAAACATAAAACACTGATTAACACTACACATCTCACTCATTCCTGTACATCATATGGGATGTGAAGCAATGAAAAAAGCGGTTTTGCTTCATAATGCTTGCGTCTTTGCACTCAGCTAGTTAAAGAGTAACGATGACCTAATCTCTTCCAACTTATCAGCCCTTTGCTATCAGTTCATCTCCATGACCTCGGGGGTTCTTATAAATTTCAGTTCAGTTATGCCTCTGCTAGGAGATTTCAGTAAACAAGAAAGATGATTTGTTTTCTGACTAGCGAGGATCACTCCATCCCCAGATGTTACAGAAAACGATTGCCATCTTTGAAAGATTTGGCTTGGAAATTCTCCACGGAGAACCAAATCCTGTCGGTTCAGTGCGACAGCAGGGTAAGCACGGCTCTTCTGTAAAGCCACCTGAACGTTTTCTTCCACCAGTGCCGCAAATAGAGCACAGATGCCGCAACATCCCCTCCTTTCAGAGATGGTTTTTAGGCTTCCTGTTAAGGCTTTGGGTCTTCCTGTTTTGGTTTAGAGTACCGTCAATCTCACCAGTGACTGATGTGACAGTGCCATTGACAGTGTCTTTGGCACACGCTTCAAATCTGCCCACTCTTATCGACCTACGCAAAGGTGAATGTGTAGGCTTTAGACTACTAAGAAACCTGGTCCCAGTTTCATTTCTTGCCAGTTTCATTAGCCTGAAGGTTACGAGTTTCAGGTTATTTGGGATGGACTGTTGGCTCAGAAAGTACCGTTGAAGTTCTGGCCTATTAAATATGGCCTGTCCAAAAATGATGGCGTTTTTAGTTTTTCCCCATTTTTTGAACAGAAATATTGGAATGGCACCAAATTTTTCCAAGTTTCTTGAATACAAAAATTAACCAAATGTTCTATGCCCAAAGGATTTCAACATCTGCATACAACTACAGTGATGTGACTTCTCAGTGTGTAGACTTTAGGCTACGAATCCTGAAGGTACCACACCAATGGGACAGTGGTTCTTTCTCAGATTTAGTTGAGCACCCAAGACATGTATGTTTTCCTTTGTTTTCTTCTTTAGTTTTGTGCTGGAGTCACAAAGTAAATGTAGCTGTTTAATGGTGGCTTGTTCCCCACCACACAAACCAACATAAATCATCAACCATGTTGAGCTAAAATGAGTAATGTCAAGTGGACTTGTTTATGTGGTTTCCAAAACTGAATGATACACTGTTATTAACCATTGTTCTCAAAGTGGGGCCTGTGACACATAGCCAGGGGTCCCCTGGGGTCCAGGCGACCTCTAATATCCTCTGATGACATAACATGACCTGGGTAATGACTTTTGACTGTGCTTAAGTGATTTTTTAGGCAGAACGTGTCATATGTTTATGGGCTACTGGCTCAGAAAAATGCTCCAGTGAGAGTGAAAATCATTTGCGAACTCATGAATTAGTAATGGGTGCACCTCATATGTATGAGTAGGTCCCTCCTGCTGCTGGAGCAGCTCTGACTGTGCTGCACTGTGTGTTCTGACCCCTTTCTATCAGAGTCAGCATCACTTTCTACACCACTTTCTGTGGGATCAGACCAGACAGGCTAGCCCTCACTCCCCACATTTCTAAGTGAGTCTGAAGTGCCTGTGAGCCTGTCACCGATTCACCAACCATCCTCCCTTGGGTCACTTTTGGTAGGCACTAACTGCTGCACACTAGGAACACTACACAAGAGCTGCTGTTTTGGAGATGCTCGGACCTAGCCATCACAATAAGACCCTTGTCAAAGTGGCTCAGATTCATATGCTCGCCCATTTTTCCAACACGTCAACTTCAAAAACTGACTGTTCACTTACTGACTAATATAACCACCACCCACATTATATGTATATATGGTTTTTCTTAGGTTTGATATCCCAGGGTTTAAAAAAGAGCCACATCATTAAAATTTTATTTTATTTTAAAGATACATTTTATTTAGATTCAGATTTTTTTTTTTTTTACAATTATTTTTTCCACTGATAATGTGGATTCATTCATTTCTGGCAACCATGTACATAATCATTTATAAATGCTTGTTTTCACCAAGCACCAGTTGTCATAAATGCTGCGTTGTCAATTTTGATGTATTTTTTTTCTTCGGAAAATGTAACGACACCTGGCACTCGTTTGAAGCTGTGATCGTTGTCCTTATTGGTTTCGTCACTCTGCTGATAAGTGTCCTGCATGGTGGAAAAACGAAGAAACCTTATGCATCCTGGCCTTCAGTGCAGTGTTACCAGATTTGCTCCTAAGCTCAGCGTTAAAAGGCGCCTGCTTCTACACTAACCTCTGTAGCTCCACTGGGTGGCTGCGTTCGTACAGCGGGAGAATTCCCCCTCACGTCATAATGAGAGTAATCGAGGGGATGCACCCACCCTCAGAGAGCGAGTGAGCGAGAGAGATCGAGCGAATCCTAGCTTCAAGGGACACACAGGCCTCATAGCCACCCTTCACCTTTAACTCGTGATGTTTGTGCGTTGGTGTATTCAAGCATCACTGCTTGAGTGCAGTCGCCAGGTGTGCCTGAGCATCTTGCGTTGGTGATTGCATCACAAGGGCCTTCCTTCAGCTTTCTCTGTATTAGTTCTAGACCTTAGCTGTTGAGCCAGAATCTGTTTCAGTTAGACTGACACGTCATATACATTGGCCTTCTTAGAAAATTATATCTCTAAATATGATCTTAAATCTTTAAGATACATTTTATTTTATTTTTTTTTGTTTCCCATTATTTGTCTGTTGTCTTCCTTCCGTTTGACCTTTCTGCTGTTCTGCAGTGCCCTGTTTAACGGTAAAACCGCCCTGGTAACGGTTATCCTGTTATTACGTGTACGAGCATCTTGTTTTGTGGATTTAAACGGTCAAGGCGGTTAGTCATATTGAGCCGCACGGAGCCCCTCCCAGCTGCCTGTCTCTGCCTGCTCTGCCAAATCAAGATTTGGTATGAGTGGATGAAAGGGGCGTGGCTTCTGTCAGGGGTGATACTGCCTTTCGCAGGTGTGTCTCTATGTGTCTCTCTTTTCTCACTATGAGGGGCCTAGAGTTGACCTCTGATCTCTGACAAAAGCCCTCAGCGAAACGTGTAGTAGCCCGATCAATGCAGTCTGCGTAGCGGGCACATAATGCCTGTGTGGGTGAAGATTACTCCATGCTGCAATAGACATGTTCATATGGGAACGCATGCCATACTTGTGGCAATGAGGTGTTGGAAATTTGGGGTCAGAACCAAGGCCTTGGTTGACTGACAATACTGAGGCCTTATGTTATGAGCAGAAATCCAGCTGATGAAGCACAGGTCATTCATGGCTTGTCTTTACATGAGTCAGCCATAACATTAACACCACCCACAGGGGTGAATAAAATCTAGTTGGATACATTGTCATCTGTCAGACGGGGTGGTATGCATTAGGCAGTAAGTGAACAGTCAGTTCTTAAAGTTGATGTACCTGAAGCTGCGTAAAGATCTGAGCCACTTTATAGTGGTGTTCTAGACAGTCAGAGCATCTCCAAAACAGCAGGTCTGGTGGAGCATTCCAGGTGTGCAATAGTATCTACCAAAAGTGATTCAAGGAAGGACGACTGGTGAACCAGCGACAGGGTCGTGGGCAACCAAGGCTCACTGATGCATGTGGAGAGCGAAGGGTAGCTGGTCTGGTCCCACAGAAGAGCTACTGTGGATTAAAAAGTGATGCTGACTCCAATGGAAAGGGGTCAGAACACACAAAGCACCACAGTCGGAGCTGTCCCAGCAGCAGGAGGGACACACTGTGTTTTAGGTAGGTGGTGTTAATGTTCTGGCTGATCGGTGTGTATGTAATATGTATCCAAAGCGACCTTATAGTTTGAGGATAACGTTCTAATACATAGGAAAAAACCTTGACTGATGAAACTGATCAGACTAGGAGATTAATTGTAATAATCAAAAAGACTTCTAGGAAGATTCGTCCCACATTATTTTTAGATTTATGGCTTCAGATTCAGCCGCTTGATTTTAAGAAAGGTGACTTTGGCACTTCCTGATACACCGATCATTTACGTTTACATTTATTCATTTGGCTGACGCTTTTTACCTTGCTCAAGGGTACCTCAGAAGTGCCTAGGCCAGGTCTTGAACCTGCGACCTTTAGGTCCAAAGGGCAATGCCCTAACCACTAGGCCACAACTGCCCAATCAGTCAGTTTGGCACGGTTTCCCCCAGGCTGTTGGAGTGTACAGTTTAAAATAAATCCACTTCATTTTTGTTGACGTCTCAGTTTTTAGCTCCTGTATAATTACCTGTATTTCTATTTGCCAACTGACTGAGCAGTTCGAGGGCACAAAGTCAGCTAGTCTTGTGTAACAAGGGCACATCCTAACAAGCATATACCCCCCACTTAGATCCACCCCCAAATTCCTCTACTCCATGTTTCAGAGGGGTGGATTTGGTACCTTTCTCCTAGTAGATATAGTTATTATATCTGGAAACGTGTGTGTTATATTTAATCATTTAAAATTTTTTATTGAAGTGAAAGTGACTATTTGTCATTGTGAACACACTCAAGCACCACATCGAAATGTGACCTCTGCATTTAACCCATCACACGTGCACACGTGGAGCAGCGGGCAGCTACCAACGGCGCCCGGGGAGCAGTGTAGCGGGACGGGACTCGAACCTGTGACCTTTAGGTCTCAAAGGCAGCGTCCTAACCACTAGGCCTCCGCTGCCCATTATTGTTGTTGTTGGTTTTTTTGTTTGTTTTTGTTGTTTTTTTGCAAGAAAGTCTGAAGTAAGAAGTCTGTTTACTTCTGAATAATTCCAAAAATACAATGTAGAACTCTCTCAAATGTGAGTATGTTCATCCCACACGTGTTCCCCGTGTGTGTGTAAAATTTTGAATAATTGATTGAATAAATATTTCAAGTTTAATGTCTGAGAAACTGTTGATGGTTCAAGCAATAGGTAACACCACTGTTAGCGAACACTGTTGTTTTTCTTTGCAAGTAATGTTTATTTTTCGTGCTTGTTTTGTGTTCTCTGTACATGTAACACGTGTTTAATTTGAGTTTTCTCGGGGGAGACTTTTCAGCCGTGTAAAAGTCCATCCAACAGGCATGTTGAAATGCTACGTTAAACTCCGCCTACACCAATAGTGAAGTAATGTGTCTCCCTACATATAAGTTTCTCATGGTTGTTCCCAGACGTTCTTGGTGCGCGATCACGTCTGACCCAGCAACGTTACATTGTGTGTGCGTTATCAGCTGAGCCAGCACTTCAGTCTCTCAGACCCTTTGGCCATTTAACCTCACCACCTCCTCGTAGGTCAGGAGGCTAATGTTAGTGCTCCCAGCGTTTCCCTCAACTTTCCAGTGTCCTGGGCTCGGCACCATGAGGTCAGCACTAGTAGCAGTGACTAAATGATGATGCAGAGACGGTGCCTGTTGTGTTCTCGCCAGCAAACACACAGTGGAGCCATTCATGACATCATAGCCAGTAGAGCCGGCCAGACCGTTGGACTCGGAATGCGGTGATTTTCGACTTGGCAGCGGACCGCGCTACTGAGGAGCGTGCGAAAATGATGAAAGAAGGAAGTAGCACTTAGCTTCAAGTAAATGATTTCCTCAAATAACTTGCGCACCCCACAAGAGCGATTAAAAAATGACAAGGGCGCGTACACTCTTAAGTACACACTGGAGCCTAAGGAGACTCATTAGTCCTTGTCTGAGCGGTTGAACTCCTGGCTGCCCTCACAGACAAGATGATGGATCGTTCTCTGGACACTTTCTGAGTGGCAGGCCAATAAAAGTCCCCCCCCCCCCGTAGTTCATCTGATCTTCCAGTGAACTTTGCTGGTTTCTGCCCCCCTCGTCCCCTTCCTACACTGTATTAGAAGTCCAGTTTTCGCTGATGTGTCTTTGTTTATCTCCGTCTAGATGACCCAAAGAAATACCAGGTGGTGATCCACGGCATCGAGCCGCTGCTGGAGACTCCCATACAGTGGCTGAGCGAGCACCTGAGCCACCCGGACAACTTCCTCCACATCTGCGTCCTCCCGGCACCGAGCGACTGAGCCGCGGTGCGAATTCACGGGCTGGACAATCAACGGACGGCTCGAACGCGGCTTTGTCTCTCCGCCTTGTCCCTGAGGGGGTTTTCCGCAAGAACTTTACTGGGTTTTTTTGTTTTGTTGTTGTTGTTCCACACTTGCACCTGCATTCACATTCATTCGTCTGCCTCACCTGGTCTCTAAGCGGCGGAGCCCTCCGGACACGGACCTCTTCCAGACTGTCGGGATGAAGGGGCACCACTTGCCCAATACGTTGTGCATGCCATGGGGATGTAAATAGCAGACCATCTGCGATCTGGTCGATCATTTTCCCCATCCAAGCTGTATATGAGTGTCCGTTATGTAACAAAATCGCCTAGTAGTAACAGTAATGTGCACTTATTTGCTTGGAAGTGTCCTCACTGTACACGTTTGTTTCGACGGGAACAATTCATCATGATTTTTTTTTAACCCAATTTATTGACACGGTTGCTAATCCGACCAGAGATATTACCCATTACTATTGGCGTTCACTTCACCAAAGGTACATCAGCTGTTAAGATATTTACATCCCTGGTATGTATCTCCCCAAAATCCACCACTCGGAGTTCAGGCTACGTCCTCTCTACATGTTGCCTTAGATTTCGTCCTCCTTGCTCTCGTTAATACCTTTACACTGGCTCGACGCGACCGTGAGCTGTTGCAGTATCACAGAGGAGCCTCGTATCTTTCATCCTCTCCCTCTCCCCTCTCTCATCATGACTAACACGCTGCCAATGCTCTTAGATCTTCTCTCGGCGCTCTGTTAATTATCAGTTTGAATGCTGTTTTTCGTTAAATGAGACCACTAAACTGCTGTACTCTGCCAAGCCTTCTTGAGGGGGGGTAATTATCCACATAGTTTATAGGCACGTATAGGGGGTAGAAGGAGGTGTGAAAAGTGCAGATGGAATTATGTCTTGTCTGTGGCAGCCACCGTCACACCAGTGGAAAAAAAAAAACAAATTCAAGAAGACTGGAGATAGTAAAGAAAGCGGCACGATGACATCACACAGAGATCCATGAGTACGTGAGTGGGAAGAGTCACCAGAAGCCCCTTTGAAAAAAATATGTGGGGGCTCTGTCCGGTAATCAAGGAGCATCGTGCAGAATGCAGTTTTTTCGTCTTTACGTGACGCAGTGACGCGGCAAAGAGCGAATCGACAGACTTTCTCTTATTAAATGGGGTGGTTCAGCCAAGACGTTGCATTGATGCCTGTATTTGGTTCCTACGATTGTCTGTTTTTATGGATTCACTGCCAGAAGTGTGATAACGGCAGGTGAAGTCGCCTCAAAATCTTATCCGTGTCTCTCGTTTCTCATTTGGTCGTTGTTTGCAGGAATATTATAACACTGTTGAACTTATTTATAGACATTTTTAACTTTTATCTAACCGTTATCTTACTGTTTTGGCAGATTATTGCTTGTATTAAGCAGCTTTTCTTGGAATAAGCATCATTGTGTGCCAGTAAATGAGATAAAGTTGCTTAAAAGTGAATATACAGGAGAAATGGGTTAAATATTTTTTTAAATTCTCACAACAATCTCCCAATGAGAAACATAACTTTTTTTTTCTTTTTAAAATCTTGCTCCACAGTGCAACAGTATGCTATACAGTGTCAGAAACCAAATAACCAATTTTGTTTGTGTTGTTTTTGTTGCTGTACTGCAGAACTGAATTTAGTCCATTAGCCACAGCTAATGCTAATGCTAACTTGCGTTTTCAGTTCTGCAGTACAAGCGCAAGTTAGCATTAGCATTAGCTGTGGCTAATGGACTAAATTTGGCGCAAGGGGTAAACTGGATATTCAATTAAGGGTTTAATAATAAACCCCAAGCCTAATAAGCTAATATTAATTGGTGTTAACTCATAGTGTGGAATGTGATGGTTCTTTTTTATGTCTTATTTATTTTATTCATTTAAGACAGCGCTAAATTTGTTAAATTGTTGTCAATTTGGTGCGGCCATCATGAGAAGTGCCGAGTAATCTGCAGGATGGAAGCTGGGTGAGTCGGAGGTCAGCCTGCCAGGGGTAGTCATACTGAAATTTTAGCAGTCAATATCTCCTCTGCCTTGCTTTAAAAACCTCTAGCAGCTTCACTGTGCTCGTAACCATTTAGGCCGCGCGACATTTGTTTGTGTTTAGTTCGTTGGGGATGGTGGAAGTTGTGGGGGGAGGGCAGACGATTAGCAGCTGAAAGTGATTATTCGCTTATAGGAATGAGTGAGTATACTCACCCAGACACAGACAGACCGCACGGCTTCCGCCGTCACCGGGCCACTTCTCAGCACAACAGCGCGGAAGACCTCGCGGTGCATCTTGAGTTTGTTTACTGAGTGGGGTTTTCTTTTTTTCTTTCTTTCTTTAAACATGGGCTCCAGGCTCCATCTGTCCATAATCTACGGAAATAAGGTTTAAATGCATCGCCGCGTTCTCCAACACTCTCCAAAACCGACTCAGTCAAGTCACTTTTTCTTCTCATGCAGTGGCTTGTTCTTCTGTCTTTTGCTACAGTTAATTAATGCTTAACCTATGATTAAATGATATTTTGTAACTACGCAATGTTGCCTTTGATTCTCTCAATGTATTGGCTAATGCCTGTGTTCATGTGACCTCAGTAAGCACCCCCCCCCCACCCACCACCACCACCACCACCACCACCAAAGTAGTTTTATAGCTTTCAGAAGGTTTTCACAACTGCTTATGTCTCAATTCTATGTAAAAATTGATCTGTTCATCACAAACTTTGAGTTTATGACCACAGCCCACAAAGTTTCCTATTTATAGTGGCAAAACAGGCCATTTTTTATCTTTTCTGGACAGTCCCAGGAAGTTGGAAAAGAATCCAGGTAGTTCTGGACATTTCTCACAGTTCCAGAAGATTCCGGAAGTCTACCTGGCATTTACAGTGAATGGAGAATGTTCTAGAAAACATTGAGAAAGCAGCCATGAGAAACACACTGTATGTGTTATGTGGTGTAATCTACAGAGCTTTAAAGGGGCCACGTCATGGAAAAACATTTTGAGCACATTGTTAAAATTTTTAGAAGTTCTGTACCAACAGTCACAGAGGCGGTGATACAACACTTATCGCAATATTTGGGCCACGGTAGGATATTGTGATTTTCATGATACAGTAAGTGTGATTTGTTTATTTTTTCCCATATATTATTAAAATATATGTAATTGTGATTATTAGTCATCAGGAAAGTAACAAATCGTTTGGTTCATCTCACTCGAATCTTTCCATTTTATTCCTTTTCAATCGCCTGTGATGCGGAGAAGAATGAGGTAGCGCGCCATCTTGTGGACGTCGACGTAGACCCAAACACAAATTATTTATATTCTAAATGAAATGAATATATTTTTATATATATTTATTATAAATTCTAACAATGTTAAATAATGATTCATTGTTGGCGCTGCTGTTTTACTATCGCATAGTGCCGGAAAATTCACGATATACTGATATTTCAATGTTTTTCCTCCCGCATCTGCTCCATTATCTGTCTGTACAACCCAAATATGGAAGTAGAGTTGCCAAAACTGCCACCGCTGTAGAGGACCTGCCACTTAGAAAATCAATAGAACATCAGGGACCCAAACTTTGTGCATTAGTCTTGGCACAGTAATGAAATCGGCTTTTTTAACTTTGCGGCATAAAAGGAGGGATTGGGAAATGATTGAGATGATGAATTGTGTCTATCTTTGCATACATACTATGCAAATGAAGAAGATCCTAAATTCGAGTCCCGGGTCGTCCTCAGGTGCCCTTTTTTGCAAGCTCTCCCCGTTTGTATGGGTTTTCCTCCCACTGTCCAAAGGCTTGTGGTTTAGCTTGACTGGATTCTCTAACTTGCCCATAAGTGAGCGTGTGAATGATTATCTGTCTCTGCCCTGCGATGGGTTGGCCTCCTGTCCAGCGTGAACCCTGGCTTGTGCCCATAGTTAACTGGGATTGGCTCCAGCTTTCCCAGGACCTGAAATAGATAAGCAGTTTGTAGAATGAATGAAAGAATGAATAATATGCAAATGTCATACATACATATATAGAAACCAAGCCACAGGGCATTAACCACCGTTAATGCTAACGGCCATGGAGGTGACCCAGCCTTCCTCCTTCTCTTCTATTGCTCCTCGTTCCAGATGGGAGTGTGAACAGTGGTAGAAAATACTGTAGCTGCATTTGTTCTGAGAGCAAACAGCGCAGTTCTCTCTCCCAGCCACAGGAGGGGAAGAAAGAGTGAGTGAGTGTGTGTGTGTGTGTGCACACAGGGTTTGGGAGGGGGTGCTCTTCTTTGTGGTGGAGTGGACATCAAAGCCAGCCCAGGCACTCTTCGTGAGTTCATTAAGTAAAGCCGCCCTGGCCCTGCTCTCTCATTCCAGTAAAGCCGTCACTAAAAAGATCAGAGGGTCCTGTCTCCTCCTCCTCTTCCTCTCCTTCCTCTCGTCCGTGTTGCGTCCGTTGGTGCCTGGTGGCCAGTCCCTTCCCCTGCGCGCTTCGCTGTTTTTCGGCGCGAGGGGGGGGGGTGGTTTGAGAAAACTTATTGCTCCTTTTTTAACCCGGGAACCTTTCTTTGAAGTCCGCGTAATGATTAAGCAGACGAGGGCTCAGGTCGCTCTCCCCTCTTCCTCTCGCTGGAGACCCTTCCCCTCATCGCCCGGGCCTGTCCGCTCTTCCGACCGCTCTGGTTTTGGGGGTGTAAAAGAGTAAAAACGGCGATGGCTCGAAGCCCGTAACCCAGCCATGGCCTGTTAAGTTATACGAGGTGTTGGGAGAAAACTTTCCCCTCCGTCCTCGCCCTCCCTCCAGGCCCCCCACCCCCCCCAAGAGGAGAGGAGTACACCTGGATCGGAGCAGCGGGAATGGGGGTGGACATCTTCGGAGGAACAAACAACAAAACTCTCCCTTCTCTTTCCAGAGCGCCTTCTCATTTTCAGCAGGCCTCCCCCTCCCCGTGCAGCCTCCCACTGGGGTAGAGCTAACCTGTCATTAACCCAGGCCCCTAATTGGCAGGTGCTGAGGGGCTCTGAGACACTGTGATCAGAGGACAGGACAGGCCAGGCCCGTGATCATGCCTTCTTCATTCACGTCCTTGCAATTTGCCACTCTCTTTGTTTAGGCCCCCTCTAGATCTCCTGCCCCAGAGAAGACGTCCATCTCATTCCTTTGGATATACGTGACAGAAGGGGATCCGCTCTTGGCACGGGCGGGGGAGACAAAAGAAATGTGGCCGTTGGACAAAATAAACACAGTGTTCGTGGTGTCGGAGAGAAAGAAACTGAAAGCGCGTGTGTGTATGCTTGTTGTGTGCATGTTTGAGGCAGGCTGGATATGTGGTTTGTGGCTCCTGGCTGGCTGTGAGGAAAGGAAGACTGTAATTTGTTATACAACGAAATAATCTAACTCTTGGCGTATGAGGAAACGGCATAATCTAACTCCTGTCACACGACAACGACCCGAATGCTCCGGCCTAGACACAAACAACTGGGAGTTTTCCAGTTCGTGAGTGTTTCATGCTATTGCAGCTGCTGTGATGCTGGTGTTGCCTCGCCTCCACCTTCAACAAGCCATTCCAAGGCAACACGTGCCCAACGTTTAGCTCCGATGAAGAGGTCTCCATGAGAGACGACATCTCAAACCCTCTGCGGGTTCCAGTTCAGCAGCGTTTTTGACCCTCGGGGGCTGCACCACTAGATGAACCAGCAACCTGACAGAGAAGCTCTTTACAGTAAATGACACCTCAGCCTCATTTGCAGAGTTGCCCACTTCGAAAGGCTTCAACCTCTTGTTTGAAAGAGCAGCTGTTTCTTGTCAAGCCTGGTGGTTTCACTGAGTCACTGGTGCTGCTGGTGGTGGTGGGACCCCGCAGGAAGTGAGGAAAGCCAATTATCAATCATAACTCAAGAGCTCACATGTGGCCCGTAAATTTACACGGAATGTGGATCGGAAGTCCCGATCGAGCTCTCTGATCTGCCGTCGTCATCGCCGTTCCCTGGAAGGTGGAGAACGTGTACATGTGTAGTTGCAGGGTCGCCAAATGTGTCGTCATGGTAACACCAAGGCAGAAGCTAGTTTGGTGCTTTTCTACCAGAGGAACCATGTGAAAAGTGGGATAAGAGACTCTAACAGCGCAGGCGAGTCTCGGATGGCTCCCCCAAAGGCAAGGCCTTTGTTGAGGAGCGACGTCCTGAAATCTCCCCTTCTGCCCCTGCGCTGGGTGTCCGGGCCTGGTCCCCATCTGTTTCTTCTTGCTTCGGGCTTGGTGGGACACATGGGCGGCACGTTACACAAAGGCCCCACGGGTCTTCTTGAGTCACTGTCGACTGTGTCTTTCAACTGTTTAAAAATTTGTTGGTGGAATGTCTGTTTACTGTAAGTGCCTTTTTCAGTGGCTGATTTCTGGAAACTTCTTCGGCGGCGTGAAAGACGAGCATTCTTTCAGAAAAAAGTGTGTGTGTGTGTGTGTGTGTGTGAGCGAGTGGTGGGTGGGCTGTAGACGTGCGTCAACCTTTGTTTTTGAAAATGACACGATCTTTATTAATTATGGAAGTAATTTTTTTATTACTGCCTTTGAGTGTGTGTGTGTGTGTGTGTGTCATAGACAAACTCAAATTTGCACTAATTTCATCAGTATTAATTAAATAGCGGTCATCCGTCCACACTATATCTTATTGTGCAAAAGTCTTAGCCCCCTGAGAAAATGTTTCTGTTGGGTGTGTTGGGCTTAACCGTTTCCAGTTCTCTCCTAGTGGAGCCCAGTGTTACTGTAGTTCCCATCAAATCACTGGTTTGAGCTCAATCAGTCCATCAGTAGATGGAATCCGGTGCTGATGGAGCTTCACACACATCCATGCAGTGACCGGAGGAGAAACCTCGAGCCAAACCTGTGTCTTCTAACCAGCTCACACACCACCAACTACTGTTTACACACGAATTTTCATTCTTTTGACTGCTGCACTGTTTGTGTGCATTGATTCAAATGTTCACTTGTGTTTTTGCTGCAGAAGGAAGCTCCCTGCTCAGAGAAACGGCCCTAAACTATTAACACAGGGGGCTAAGACTTTTGCACAGCGCTGTATGTAGTCATAAAAACCTCTATAGTCTCATTATCAGGTTGCTGTTTTCCATAAGCCCAAATCATTCACTGCTCATCTTGGAGTAGGGTGGCTGATTAAGGATCGGACTCTTCGACTGTAGACAGTGATCTCAGTCACCGGCGCCGACTTTACATCAGCGCTACTCTTAGACGTCCTTGGCTCACCCACTCTGCGACCGTAGGCATGGGCTCCTTTTATTTTCAGCTGCGAATGCGAGGTTAGTGGAATCTTCTTTGTGAATATCTGAATGTTCTGTTTCCCCAATAGTAATAATAAGATACTGGAAAGAAAATAGGGCGCCAGTTCAAACGCAAAGTGAAAACGTTGAGTCAGACCACGAGTTCCATGATACGTTCGGTCATTTTTGGTGATTTTAAATCTAAAGGTTCTAAGAAACAGCCCAAAGGTTTCCTGAATCGTTCGGTGCGAAATTATAAATTTGGACCTGAATTCCATTGCGTTTAGGAAATTACAATGTTTATCAGCCATAACATTAGCACCACTTATTATTATGTAGGTCCTCCTCATGCAGCCCAAACAGCTCATTAACTTTTTGTGTGACAAGAGCTCCTATTTGGGATTAGACCATACAGACTAGCCCTCACTTCCCACATGCATCAGTGAGCCTTGGGGCCCATGAACCTATTCATCAGTCCTTCCTTGGATCAGCTTAGGTAGGTACTAACTACTGCATACCTGGATCTCTTCACTAGACCTGCCGTTTTGGAGATGCTCTGACTCGCCCTGGTCTTAGTGTTTTAGATCCTTATGCTCCTGCTTCCAGCACATCAATTTCAAGAGCTGACTGTTCACTTGCTGCCTAATATATCCCACCCCTCAGACAGGTGTCATTGTAATGAAATAACTACAGAGTCAATGTTACTCACTTCACCTGTTCGTGATCATAATGTTATGGCTGTTTGGTGTAAAACGAGGAAAGACACACAGACAAAGTCTCATTAGGTCAGTGAACATTTATATCATAATTTACATTAACAAGTTGTACTTAAATAACTATGTAAACCAGTATGTAAACATAGAGACAGATGAGTTCCTTTTTGTTTCATCGTTTTTTTTTTCATGTTTAGTTTAAAGCTGAAGACGTGGGGAAGACTTTGGTCATAGTTCAGTAGAGAGGAATTAGGAGATGCTACTGCTTTACGGCTCTTACTGTCGCCTTAGGGAAGGTGACCATCTCAATCGCTGGACTCAACAAAACCTGGTCTTACAGGAGTAAACAAAAAAAAATAATAATAAAAAAAATACAGATACAAAACAAACTAGGACGATTAGGAAGAACCAGTGCATAAAGACCAAGGCGCTTTGGTTTGTGCCATCCATGAGCGCAAAAGGGGGCGACTAGAAAACGATAGAGAGATAGAGGACGAACAACAGTGAAAGAGCCACTAACACTTCATTATAAACACACATTGCTCTTTAAATGAATGAACTTTGGTAACTAGCTCAGCATTCCTTTTAACCCCCCCCCC
>JBBPDA010000041.1:29533357-29546646 GCA_037974385.1 Arnoldichthys spilopterus | reverse complement strand
CTAGCTCAGCATCCCTTTGAATCCCCCCCCCCCCGCCCCACCCCGCCCCGCCCCCCCCCTCCTGTTTTGGTATCAGTATTGCTCTGAAAAATATTAGTGAGTGAATAGAGAAGTACTCTCCGCTTCATAGCCAGCGTGCTACATGCGAGCAGACTCCTGTTCATTTGGACCACACGGGGAGAGCTGCACTCCAGGACTTTTGGTTTCTTCTTCAAGTAAGAAAAGCAATAAATATCATATATGCCTCTGACTTCCTTCAGAACACACACGGACTATATACACACACGCCCATAACTTGAGGTAACTTGTTGAAAATATATAAAATGCCCTTTTTGTTACGCCGAGGAGCGCCCTACGGAGATCAGGGAAAGACCCGCAGAAGGGTCATCTGAATGCACCCCCCCACCCACACCCCCCCCGTCCAACAATTTAATGGTGGCATATGCAAAAGTTCCAAAAATTCCACCACAGCCTTCCACAAAAAGAGCTACCGCTTTTTAAAATTAAGAAAGGAAAAACCCTGAATTAAGAGGAGAGCCTCGTTTCAGTTGCGCATTAAGTTAAGCGTAATTGGAAGCCGGACGAACAGAAGTAATGCAGGCGGCGAGAAACTATATACAAAAGGACGGCAAAGGAAAAGGAAGGAAAAAAACATACATAACATCCGATTACAATGAATTACCCAGTCATTGTAAACATTGTTGTTTAAAGGGATAACAAGTTGGACAAATAAATTAAGGAGGTCGCATACTAAACCGAACCGAATATTATTAAAGGAAAACAATAACGAACATCAAGGACATCAACAATATTACGATGAAATTAAGAGTAGATGATTGTCTCTAAAGTAAGTGTAGGACACATTGGACCGCTAGCAGCCTGCAACAGTGTCTCTTAGCCCTGAGTACAGAAAAGTCCCTGAAGACAAAAGGCCTGAGCCTGGCTCCTTATGAGAAGGATTATGTACACCTGTGGCTGCCCACAGCTTGGACCCAGGGAGCTGGAGCTGGTGGATAGCATGTCTCTTTAGTGGGTGTGTGCTAGAGCTGGGGCTAAGGCTCCATCGCCTCCACAGTCTCTTGTTTCACCTTGACAGGCAAGAGTTTGATGACCGACGTCTCGCTGCTTGGCTCGTACAGGCCATACGTACTGGAAAGAGGCGGTGGGGGAAGGAGATCGCCGCCTTTGTGGTACACGGCCTTGAGGTCCATTTCGCGGCTGAAGAGCAGGCTGAAGATCTGCTTCTCTGCCAGCCTCTCCATGTCCACGCCCTCAATCTCCTCGAGCCGGTCAGCGTTGTCGCTGATGTCGAAGCGCTCGATCTCCTCGTTGACGCGGTTCAGCTCGTCCAGGCTGCAGCATGGCGACGGCATGGCTGCCAGGCAGTAGCCCTTGAGGTGGAGCCGTAGGCTGCAGAGGTGAATGTAGTTGCGGTGGCAGTGTGGGCACTTGTGGGGGCGCTCTCGTGTGTGCAGCCTCTTGTGCAGCTTAAGGTGGACGAACTGCGTGAACTTGGCTGGGCACAGTTTGCACTGGTAGGGCTTTTCACCTGAGTGTAGCCGCAGATGAGTCTTCAGGTTGCTTGTGCTGCTGAAACGCTTGTGGCACACCTGTGGAGAGGAGCAAGAGGTTTTAGGACTATAAGGGAACGTCTACGCTCTGGCTGAACAGTCAGCTTTTTTGACATGTGTTTAGTGAGAGGAGCTCAGGCTCACCTGGCACTCATGGGGTTTCTCTCCTGTGTGGACCAGGTAGTGCTTCTGCAGGTGGGCCAGCTGGGTAAAGCCTTTATTGCAGGTCTGACACTTGAAGGGGCGCTCGCCACTGTGGACACGCAGGTGCACCTGAGAACAGAGAAGAGGGGGAGGTGGGTAAGAAACAGAGTCCCATTCATATCATAGCAGAAGGAACGTGTGTAAGCACAGCATAGAGTATGGGCAGCAGAATAAAGCATTTGGGGCCTACTCTACCTTAAGGTTGGAAAGTTGTCCGAAGGTCTTGCTGCATACGTTGCACTCATACTTGATCTTGCCGTTCTGCTTCTTCAGTGGATACGGCAGGGTCTTATAACCTGCTGGGCCTCGCTTCATCTTGCTGAGATTGATTGCCTCATCCTCTGAACGTCCAATGCCTGGTTGGGCTGAGGTAGGGTTGGCAGGCTGCTGGTCAGTGGAGGCCGCAGAGCCAGCCGTAGGGGAACCACTGGCAGGGGCGTGAGGGTGTCCATGCAGAGGCTTGTCCTTTGGGGTCGTTGCTCGTGGGAAGGCACTCTTGGGTGGTGGGATAAGAAAGTCCCTGTAGGGTGGCAGCAGAAAATGCCGGCCTCCCTCAGGAGGAATAATAGCGGACGGGTGGGGCATGTGAGGGGGAAGCAGGCCATTGATAAAGGGGTACATGCGGGGGAACACGCCCCCCACTGGTGGAGCCCCATTCATTGAATAATGGAGGTAATGTGGACTGGGGTAAAATGAGGAGATGGGAAGAGTTGGGGAGTATCCTGGGTACTGGCTCAGGCTGCCGCTGTAGAGGGACGAGGGCAGGGCAGGCAGGGCATCCCGAGGATCTCGTGGTGTAGGGCTGCTCTTGGGGCTGGTCTCGGGGCTGCTGCGGGCTGGCGGACTGGGCGTAGTCGAGGACTGTCCCGGCGAGCGAGTCGCGAAGCAGATGGTCGAGCTGTTCTTGAGGAAGTCCTCTCGGAGGTGATGGTGTGGTTGCGGACGAATAGGGTAGATAACACGAGGGTAAAAGGGACGGTCGGGGCTGGCCGGACAGTTGGGCCGTGTGGGCAGGGGCCTGGCTGGCTCTCTCCGTGTGTCTTTCAGGATCTCTGACACAGTGTGCTCCCTCTTTCCTGTGGGCTTGTCCTCTGATGCCTGCTGCTTTCCTTCTGCCAGACTCTGCTCTGTAGACACACAATACAGTGGCACGTCAGACTCAACAGCTTCCTCAGAAAATCAAATCAATGACACAACATTCCCCAGGGCTGGGCTATTCACATATCTACTTGTGAGTATTTCTTCATCACATTTTGTTGGAGTTCCAAGCATTCTCAAGCTATCAGGCCTCTATAGATTGTGTTCTCTGCCAAGTTCTACTGCTCTCTCTGCCTTGCATGGGCCCTACAGTAGTATAACTGAGGTGAGCTACTAATGGGTTCCTCCCCAAGACATTGGCTTCTTGCTACAGGAGATCCATTGTTGCTCAGTACATAGATCTTCTTAAGCCAAGGAGGTTTAGAGCACAAAGCAGCCTAGTGGTTCAATTAGGGGCGACAGTATGACAGATTGTCTCGAGCTTGGGGCTGCAGACAGGATGTGAGGCATGACAGCAGATCCTGGTCAGGGTGGTGGAGTGGGATGGATTCTGCTCAGAGCACTGATACCATCTAATGGATGTGGCGGCAGATGATTGAAAGTTTCCTACTAATAAGTATCCACAAAAGCCCTGACTCCATTCACTAAACGCACCTCCGAGACTCAAAACAAAGTGGACTTGGAGGCACGTCTCTTCACAGAGGTGTGGCATTTAAAAAAAAAGCGCATTCTGAAAAAAAATATCAGCTGTGATATATTTCAGTTTATCCTTTACAAGCCAATGACCATGTCCCGAGGGTTCGAGTTCCGTCCTGCTATCGTTCCGCACCATTTACCCCCTACAAGTTGAAAGGTCTTGACGAGGTCAATTTTACGTTTCACATGGTTTTCTCTAATCTCCCTTTCTGTACCTCTCCTCATAAAAGAAGAAACTTTAAAAGAGGATGTAAATAATCAAAATTACTTCCCGCTTCCTTTCCTGTGACCTGGCTTGAGTCTCTCTCTGGGCTCGGGTGTGTATGTGTGTGTGTGTGTGTGTGTATCCGTGTGTATGGTTAGCAAATTGAGAATCCTCCTAAAGATCTCCCTATCACACGGACCCCCATCCTTCTGCTCCAGCAGCAACGTGTAAACACATTTAGAAGTTATCGCCCCACCCCCCACCCCCCACCCACGCCCCCTAGGTCCCTTCCAGAGATAGCGCCAATCCTGTTCCTCCCCAGAGAGCCTGTGCAAAACAAACAGCCAGCGATCTCACAGATATCAATCTGTCAGCGCGGCCCTGCCGCCAGGAAGTTCAAGTAGTCAATGGAGCAGCCCCCCCCCCACCCCCCCCCACCCCACCCCTCCTTCCTCCCTCACTCTCTCTCTACCCCTCTCTTTTAAAGTGCCAAATAAATTAAGGAGTCGTGCCAAAGAGCCATCCACGCCTCCCCAGGCCTGCCGTGTGTGTGTGTGCGGGAGAGGTTACGAAAACGGCGACGACTTGAAGGCCCTCAAAAGTCGGCTGAAGGGTCTTTTTTGCCTCGGAAAGCAGAAGAGGTCCGGTGAACCACGCACTTAGCCTGCCTAAGCTTTTCTAAATCAGTCCCATGTGGGAGGCCCTGCCAGTCATCTCTGTCCATTCCATTACACTGACTCATACAGTGCAGTGGCTATAGGGCTGTTTGTGCTACGACTGCCTTTGATTCGATAGTTCTCGGGAGGGACACGGACAGATAGAAGGAGGCTGCCTTCACTCTGCCAGGTAACAGGTAGAGGTATGGGTGTCAGCCGTGGGTCAGCAGCACTAATTACAGGCTAGCATTTGCGTGCAAGTGTGTGTGGGGCTCAGGGGGCCAGGCCACAGCGTCCCGTAGCCCGAGGGCATGCGCATGGCTCAGGGGAGTGGAGACACTGAGACTGGTCCGTTCCCGCCACACCTGAGTATTGTCTCCTTCCTCCTCTATGGCTCACTCCCTCACACACTCTCTCTTTTGCTGTCTCTTACGACACAAAAGGTTTCGCTTTGAGACCTTTATTACCGGTTGAGCAATAACAGATTGAGCGTGTAGAGCAGGCTTTCATGTTGAAAGAGTGTCTTTAAGTGCAGATAACTGTGGCATTGCACCTCCCCTTCCTATGTAATTAGGCTCAAACATCACTATGTCTGAACAGAAACATTACACACGGGGAGGGCGAGAGAGAGAGAGAGAGAGAGAGAGAGAGAGAGAGAGAGAGAGGCAAAAAACAAAAGCAAGCGAAGAGGCGCAAGGAATTCTGATCTTCCGATGAAAGGGAGAAGAGCGTGTTCTGTTGGCATGATAATGACAGACTATGTCCTTGCAGTGAAGACAGCGCACTTCCCCTTGACTTAATCTGAAGTAAGGAAAGGCCAGAAAAAACCAGAGGCCTTAAAATATCATTATATGTATTAAAGTAATAGAAAAAATGTAAATAACGCCGTAGCTTTGTCCATGCTTATTCACTACAGTTCTTTCATAGAGCTGTTCTGTGTCCGATGCTGTTTGAGCACCTTGACGCAGTTTTGAGGCCTGCATTTAGCACATTTTGGCCTCAAGCTTTCCATTACTTGTGTACTACAAACATGTCTTGGCCGATTGACCTGCATTTGGGGAGGAGGAACTGTTGTGCAAAGGAGGGACGACATTGTATTCTACTTACTGAGCTTTTGCATCATGAGGTCTCCTGAGGGAGGGTAGTTGAGTCGGCGGGCGAAGTCAGAGCAGTACCACACCAGCAGTTCCTGGTCAGCTGGGATGGCCTTCACCGTGTAGAAGTAGATGCTCATTCCGTTCTGGCAGGCTGCCAGGTTCTGCTCTTCCTGCGAGTGGGCTGGGTTCACATAGCGCATCCAGTTGCTCCTCTCCTCGTCCAGGCCGTCCACAAAGTGATGGAACTGACCTTCTGCGTAAATCTGATGACAGAGAACGAGAGGCGCTTTAGCGATTTTCGGTGCCTTGACAGTCATCGGGTGAACTCTGGCTTTGCTTTTTTGGAAAGGCTTTTCAGAATCCCTGCACGCTCTCACACCATCTCCGCTCGCTCAGTAACTGAGTCTCACCCTCTAGACTGAGATACAGACAAGTGGGAGATGCTAGAGGTTACACAGTCGCTTATAAAGCCACTGAGCCGTTGACTCAGCTTGCACGCCTCCATTAGTACTCACACTCTCACATTGAATGTGCTTCTCTCCTTTACTCTCTCGCTCTCGCTATCTCGCCCATTCACTCATACGCATACGCAAACATGCGTACAGACACTCTCGTTCGCGCCCTCAGGTTGCGAAGTGGAACGTATTGTTTTGGGCCAGTTCTTAAGGTTAGCGAGTCTTGTTTACACCAACCTGTCCATTTCCAGGAACGCTCGCATGATGTCACTAGATGAGGCTTCCCTCTGTTCTGTGTCACCAATACTATTCTTGCGCTATGTCTTTTTCGCCGTACAGTCCCACACCTCCTACTCTTTCAAGCCCCGGAACACCCCCCACCCCACCCCACCCCAGCCCCCCACACGCCACCCTTATGTCAGTACTTCTCTGATCTTCTGCAAGGAAGGAAAGAACTACAGATATCAACACACAGGGCCTTCAGCAGGCAAAGAGTGGTAGGGTTCCACTGGGGGAACTCTGACATGGTGTAATGTGGTGGTCACCAGCCCCTTCTACAGAAACCCACAAATGCCTTGTCGAACTTCTGCAGGCCTACACTTATTGGCCGTGGAGGGAAAAGTCTGATTAGGTTCGGTAGGGAGATTTCCAGGAGGTGGTTGGAGGCTTCTGCCGTTATAAAAACAGGAAAAAACAGAAAGAAACCTAGAGAATCGTTCGGTGTCACTGGTTGGGTTCAGCACCAGAGTGACTTGGCACTTTCCCCATTACGACAGCTGCAGACGGCAAACAGCTGAAAGCCACAAGCTGAAGCTACACATGCCTTACTGGCAGCTTGGTTAAGCTTTCCACACGATGCCAAGGCCTACTGTCAGCACGAAAAAGAGCTGCGGGTCTCGAGCAGCAAGCCACCTGACCGAGCGACTGACTGACTGACTGGCTGGCATGTTCCTTTGCCAGGAGCCTGACCTCAAGCTCGAGCACTGCCAAGTCATCCGCCACCCCCTTTCGACGCTCAGTCAAAACAAGATCACGCAAGATGAAACAAAACGTTCACTCTCTGTCAGCCAGGCCGCCGACGCAAACTCTGTGGTTCCCAAAACACTAGACCCTTATTCAGCGTTTTCTTTTCTTCTCTGCTCTGCACTGCACTCGCCCGTGATGTCACACAGGAAGTAAGTCAGTGGAACAGGAAGTGACCTGCTGCGTTGTTTCTCTCTCTCTTCTACTCCCTTTTGCTCCCCCTTTACTGAAAGTGAAGCTTCTGAAAGAAAACAGCCGACTTACCCTCCAGAAGTACTTCCTGTTGGCGTCTTTGGGGACATTCTCAGCGGTGTATTTCTCTCCTACCAAGGGCCCAAAGCGGGTACCTTTAGGGATGTACTCTCGGCTCACAACTCCGATTACCTACAAAGGGGGGGGGAGGGGGAGAAACGGGCTTGTTATGTCGGGACATAATCCAACAACTCTATTACCCTCAACATTACGTTCCATCGTGTCATTGGGCGCTAGCAGGTAGAGTGATTTACGAGCAGCTTTACAGGGCATTTATGAGAAAGGATGACAACAGTTAAAGAGAAGCAGCAGTGGAGATCCCACTTTTGGCATCAAACAAGTCATCTGGTTACTCGTACGAGATTGCGAGAGAGAAAGAATTACACGGCTACTGAGACAGGACTTCATGAGCATATACTTGGTCATTATATGGGTTTGGATGTGGATTACTGGAAAGCTGCACTGAGATAATGCTTGTTTGTTTACTTTTCTGTCTGTCTGTCTGCCTGTCTTTCTGTCTATCTGTCTATCTGTCTGTCTGTCTATCTGTCTGTCTGTCTGTCTATCTATCTATCTATCTGTCTGTCTGTCTATCTATCTGTCTGTCTATATATCTATCTATTTATCTATCTGTCTGTCTGTCTTTCTATCTATCTATTTATCTGTCTGTCTGTCTGTCTGTCTGAATTGCACTTCTCCACATTGAACTGAGCTGAACTGAACTTCTCAATGACTTTTGACAAATGTTCTTATTCTGGTGTCAAAGGTCAACAAGGTCATGTCCAGGCCTGAAAGAGAGAGAGAGGTGCTCGACGGCCCCGTCTCACCTCTCATTAAGCACCCGGACCCTCCCTCCTTCTCTCTTTACCGATCTGCCCATGCCACCACATCAAACGCCACTGTGGGCCTTAAAGCACAAATCCACACCTACGATTACAGCACGCTTCTTCCTTTGAGGTAAACGGCGAAAAAAAAAGAAAGAGAGAAAAAAGGCCCAAGAGGTGGAGAAGAACGCCACTGTCTGGGCTTTTGGCTTACAACCACCAAACTTCAGTGTAATCTTCTCGGCCAAGATCCGCTCTCATCTAACAACCGCCACCAGCACCTTTCTTCCACGCTCGCCCCAAAACACTAAGGACGGCGCGGATAAAGGGGTAGGAAATCCCCCAAACCTACAGCAGAGCATTTTGGGAGCTTAGGAGTCGTTTTTGATAAGTCATTAACAGAGATTTAGCGTGGCTTCCTACCTCACGCCAAGGCCCGCCACATTTCCACCTTCTCTTTCATCCCCCCCCTCTCTCTCCCTAACTCTCTCTCTCTCTCTCAGTACTTATAAGCAGTGTTAACCATTCGTGGCTGTTTTCATCATCCGCTAATAAATGACTCTTCTGTAAAGTAGCCCTGCTTTTCTTTTCTTTCTTTTTTGATCCTGAAGGAAGTGATAAGACAAGAGGGAGGTGAGTGATGAGAAAATCTATCACGCTGATCTGGGAATGGTTTAAAGGTCCCCCAAGCTAAAAAAAAACACACACACACAAAAAAAAAAAAAAATCAAGGGGAAGTTTGCCCATCGTCACTGCTACAGACATCACTGTCTGTCCCAGATAACGGGGCGTTTGATGTGATAGGGGGGAGGCCACTTCTTCTTTTCTCCCTTTGCCTTGAGGTGCTCGCCGAAATTTACAGAGAAGGAGCTGCTGTTTTGCAACGCGCCGTCGACAGCGGAGATAAGGAAGATGAATTACGCTGTGATTAGCAGGAGGGGCTTTATGAGGACATGTCATAAACACAAACGACGGGCCGGACTTTCTCTTGCTGGCTCTTTATCTCGCTCTCTGTCTCGCCCCGTCACGTCTCTCGAACCTTCTCGAAGGAGAAGAGCTGAACTTCAATGCAAGTCATTCGTGACTCACTGCCATTTGTCCGGCCACCTTCAAAAGTCCCCCCAAATGTAACGGGGCAGACGACGTTTTCACATGGCGTACAAGGGCAAAAATCATGGCACTTCCTTATCACAGCAACAGTTTCCCTTCCTCGAGGCTCACACTTTTACCCAGTCTTCGTCAGCCTGGGCCGTCGCACTTACAATAGGCACACTCACTCGTGGAGGATTTTACGAGCAGATGGTATATACAGTATCACACATGAATCCAACGCCACAAACCCAAACACCATCCTGCAGGCCATGAGTTCCTCAGTCTGCGAGCGTGTGAGCCACCACTGAGTCACCCTGGTGTGTGTGTGTGTGTGTGTGTGTGAGAACGTGAACGAGCAGAACAGGAGCCTTACCTCTTTGGAGTCGGGCGAGTGTCTGAAAGCCAGGTTGCGGGGCAGAGACGCCTGAGCCCGGTTCACCTCCAGCTTGTCCAGCGGGCCGTCCCACGTGTGGTCCTTCACTATGTAGGTGCATTTCTCTTTGAACTCGGCCTCCGTCCATTTGGACATGTCGGCGTCCTCCACGTCCATCTTCGGGTCCACCTGGTCGGCGGTGTGGGGAGTCCCCTCAGTGGTCAACATGACAGAGCTAGGCTGAGAGGTGGCCTGAGAGAAAGGGGGGGGGGGGCACACATGAGGATCAGTCTAGGCCTTAAATGGTAGTTCTCATGCTAATTATAGTATCAAGTGGTAAATGAATCAAAGTAAACTGACGTGAATTAGGAAAATGCCGGAAATGTGAAATGTGCTTTGGGCTTATTTAGGGTCAGTGCTGGATTCCCAGACTTGGATTGAGCCTAGGGTCTGACGACATTTCAGAAGCAGTGGATATCAATGTGAATGCTTTAAAATCGTCTTGAAATTTGGCTCTTAATGTACATTTTTATGGTTTTATCCAACATTTCAATGAAGCCGTTGATACAGAAGAGTGTTCTAAAAAAACAGCATTAACACAACTGAGCAGAATCAGAATCTCACAAAAAATACGTTTTTTTAAGCAAGTTAACCCCCCCCCAAAAAAACATTGAACCCTCTGAAATATAAAAGGAAAAAGTCGTTTCATCATTATTCACTGACAAGATGGAAACTGACAGCAGCGTTAACTAGGAAAGGAAATAAATAAGTAAAACAGTCGGAGAAGAACGCTCAGCCACCTCAGCGCCATCAAAGTGCCCTCAAACCAACGCACATGAATCCAACAACAGTCCAGAAGCTCCACGAGCTTCTCCTTCTTCACTTCCACCCTCTCTTTCTCTCACTCTCTCCATCCTTTCCTATCTCTATTGCCCACCCCCCCCCTTTCTCCTTCTCTTCCCTCTGGGTGGAAAGAAAAAAGTCGCAAACAGGGACGGCGGAGGAAGGAAGTCTGTATCTGAATGGAGCTAAAATTGGAATCGGAGTTGTAGTGCAACGGACCCTCGGACTCAGGGAACAACTGCGTGTGTGTGGGGGGAACAAAAGGGAAAGAATCACAACCTTTTTCCATAAGGGGGCCAAACAATCTTCAAACGCTTCCCATCCAGGACGGTCCCACAAACGGACCGAGCGCCATCAGACGTGGTTAAGACCGTGGAAAGTTACGCTTAACACCAAAGCAGGGCCAGTTATTAGGGAAAATCTCAACAAATATTGGGTTTTAAGAACTTTATAGAAATGTATTGCTATTATTCTTTATATTATACAAATATATTATACTAAATATATATTTAAGATAAGAGAACCTTTATTAGTCCCACAAGTGGGAAATTTGCATTTAAAAAGAATAAATTTCTAATATATTTCTATAAAGCACATTATAGCATTTTTCCTCATTTATTTCCTTTTCTGGCCCTGTTTGGGCCAAATGTCATTTTCCATGGTCTTAAACAGTCAATTTACACTAAACTATATGCTATAAATATCAATCTTATTCCAACTGTTGAATTTTTTCAACTTTTTCAAACTCTGAGGTTTTGAACCCGAAGCCCAACGCGTGTAAACTCGAGCCGTGCTCGTTTAACACATTTGTCTATTGATGTATCTATTTATATATTGAGCTGTTTCCATGATACGAGTTAGGAGATGATAAAATACTGCAAGCTGGCTTTTAATTTCACTGTGTAGGACAGCTGCAAGATCAAAACTAATATTGAAACTGAGAAACTGAACACGAACAAACTGGGCAACCGTGTATTTTTTTTTTCTCTCTCTTTCTGTCAGCCAATAATGTTCAAGGCTAAATTGGAAAATAAAAGACATTAATAAGGACTGTTTGCTATTTAAGAGCCGTGAAAGTGGACACGGTCTGAAGCAGGTCGCTTTTCAACTTTAAAAGAACATTTTTCTAAATATATGTGTATGTTTTTTCCTGTTTTTAATGTAAAATGTGTTGAAAGCATTTCAACTTCTACGGTTTCACAGCCTTAAGGCTACACTGGGAATGCCATTTTTGACAGAATAGTATTTTCTATGTAAGAGGTAACTCAATGCACTTCACAGAGTAAAGTTTTTCAGTTGCCTGAATTTCTCAAATAAAATGTGGATTTAAAAAAAAAAAATAAGAGTCACACCTGGCAAAATAAAAACAAACCATTTTTAAGTGAGTTATACATTTAAATCTGTGTCGACGGCTCATTTTGTGACATTTAGACCAAGGAACGATCTTCTGGACTGGCCGAAACACGCAACAGAGTAGACCCTTATTAGCCCGTAAAAAAAACCACCAGAATAAACCAGAACCTTCATTTTCAGCACAAAACTTCACCAAAAAACAGCCCAATCAAAGCAAGGGAAAAGCACTTAAGCAGCCTCACTCACCGACAGACTTTGGTTCCAGCCGCACATAGAGCCGTCTGATCTCTCCCTCGAGTGTGTGCGCGTGTGTGTGTGTGTGTGAGGGAGCGTGTTCTGTGGGACAGGTGCAGATCACCCCTCTTTCCCTCTCCCGTCCCACCGCTAGTCCAGATGGCGAGTGTGTTCTCCTGTGAGTGTCTCGAGTTTAACTGACTGCCTGATGTTTCTGTCTTCTGAAGGCACTCTGCCCCTCCCTCTCCTCCTCCCACTCTCCCTCCTCTCTCTCTCTCTCTCTCTCTCTCTCTCGCTCTCTCTTGCCCTCTTGTCGCTGTCTCCACCCTCCGATCTAACAATCACTCTCGTGCTTCAGACATCTCTATGTCACACACACACACACACACATGAATAAGACCTTGCACTCATTTTCCTGAAAAGTGCTTGGACCCCCATGATCCATCCACTCTTACACGGGGCCCCTGGAGCCGCAGGAGAACCAACTCTCACCAGTCGTTATAACCGAGAGGGTTAGGACGGAGAAAGGCTCTTGTTTGAATGTTTGAAGAGGGGAGGGGGGCGATGGTGGGGTGGGGGTGTTTGGGAGTGGGGGGGTGGGTGTTGATCCCTTTTCCTCTGACTCTCTTCCTGCGAAGGAAGGACATCCTGCGCCTGTGACTCAATAACCTGTTGCTGTTTACTAAGAGCAGCCTTGCAGATTGATGACTGCGTTTCTCCTCACACCTCCTCCTCCTCCCCATGCTCCTCTCCATTCTTCCCCAAGCCTTCCCCCCCTTCTGCACCCTGGGCTCCAAGCTCCTCCAGGGGGCGCCAATCCCTGCTAGAGGCCCTCAGCTGGGTTGTGCTCTTCTGTGCAAGGGTCTTCAATCATTTTTGGCCTTGTTGAGATGTAGTAGGACAGTAAAAAGTGACATGTTGGGAGTATCTTCTAGGGCTGGGAGCTTTAGACAAACCGCAGACCTTCTTAATGGAACCAAAGTGCTTCTTCCGTAGCATCATCACGACACCTTTTTGGCAGCTTATTGGTGAACCTTTGGTGCCACAGGCTTAAAGACTGGCCTGCTTTGTTCCGACCAGGTGTCGGATCATGGGAAACTGTCCATATAGTGATAACAGATACAATATGTCTTGCACAAAATGTCACACACAGCGGCTAAAGGTATAATTCTGCTTGTTTTGAGCATCTGATGGCTCACGTCAAAGCCTTGATTGGCCCAAACAGCCACAGAAAGTCATAGAGAGCTCGTTTGCATATTGAACCATATTTTATGAGTCTCCACATACCAAGAGTACATAAGAAATATGGTGTGTGTGTGTGTGTGTGGGTGGGGGGGGGGGAAGCGTTTAGTCATTATGCACCCAGACTATGG
>JBBPDA010000041.1:29493375-29509167 GCA_037974385.1 Arnoldichthys spilopterus | reverse complement strand
ACGCTTGATTGTTTCCTCTGTCCTGGAAGTCGCTTTGGATAAAAGCGTCAGACACATGAATAAATGTAAATGTAAATTTACGAATACAACAACAACAACCGAGCTAACATTAATGGAAGCTTTTTCTTTGGGCTAGCCATTCGTTTGGGTTCACCTGCATGCCCAAACCATGTGCTGTCTGTATTTTTGTCCACACCAGGCCTTAAGAGCTCAATTCATTGATTTGGAATGGCTTGGGAATTTAGGGCAACTCTGCACAGAAAGTCCCCTGAACCCAGAACCTTCTCTCTGTGAGGCGACAGCACTAACCACCGCACCACCGTGCCACCTGAGATGAGACAATAATGATAATTGCAAGAAACAAGGATCAGTAGCAGAGACTAGGCAAACAGTACACAACATAGGAATGGTTACTTCCTGCTTAAATATCCTAGAACACAGGTGGCTGTGATCCAGGTAATTCAGCATCTCTGTACAAGCCTGAGTGGAGTTCCTGATGTGGAATCCTGCTTCCTGAAGAATGGCTTCTGGATTCCCCAGGCTTGATCCTCACAGCTAGCTGATAGCTGTGAGCTTCATGAGCCTCATAGCTCTAGTGCAAAACTACAGAAGGTAGAATTAGAGAATAACTTACTTGTACCAAAATGAGAGAAAGAGAAATATGTGTTCATGGGCTAAAAGCACTGGTCCTGGAATGATTTAGCTCTGGAAGGACATGCTAGTTGAATAAGGCTGGATAAAACAAGGACCATTTCAAGATCTGGATTGGAAATCACTGATCTGCAGCAAACCATGCCATCTGATAAACGGTGGGAAATGGCTTCCATTGAAACTGAAACAGTCACTGCAGAATACAATATGCTATAAAGAAATGGATAAATTCTGAAATCTAGACAAGACCATGACTAAAACCATTCCATGATTATGGAGTCTTTCAGGGCTTAAAAGTGTTCTTTTGAAGCTAATTGGCCCACCTGAGCCCCACTGAGCATGCATTAAATGTACTCAACACTAGAATAAAGGTAAAAAGCCCATGAAACAAGCAGTAACTCAAAAGCCTTCCCAGGGGAATTTTCTCCTAAAAAGAAACGTGCTGGTTCCAGCATGGTTCACCTATAGGGAAGGAAGTAGTGTTGAATTACCACTCATGTTCTGCACTTGAGCCTTATTCTTTCAAATCCAACATGCTGTTCCATGTCATGATCCTAACCCAGTGTGTGGTTGTTCGTTCACTTCTCCACATATGGACATTGCCTGTAATTTTGCTAACTGCCAGATACAACTGCCTTGATGTTCTTATTTCTCCACCACCTCTGAACTTGTGAACTTTTGAATAGAATGGCAATGCAATTTATTGCGTCTTCTTGTGTATTACCAGAAATATGTAGGGACGTTCTGGTAAAACGGTCCATCCGGACTGTCTTTTAACTTTGGGTTTTCCCAGCATTCTTTAAGGATCAGCTGTCCTTCAAACATGCTGAAAAACTACGTCAGTGATCCCGGCACCTGAACCAGCACCTGAAAGCAATTAGCCGTTGAAAAGCAACCTCACCAACGCGCTTGTTTATGGAAACCAAAATTCTTCTGGGTGCATAAAATGTCAATTAATCGATTTAGAACGGCAAGGGAATGTTTTCCAAAAAGACACAACATTCCCCAGGCCAGCTTGCTGTTGCAAAATTGAGCAGATGTTTATCTGGTTCAAGGATGTTGTGATTTAGGAGCTGTGATATAGAGCCTGAAGAGCGTCTGGACTTTGACGGCGTTGGGCTTTCAGTTCCTTCATGTGGTATTGGTGTGTTGGGCAACAGCTGATCAGACTATAGAAGGAGCCAGAATTTCAGAGATTTCTCAACATCATACACCCTCTGCGAATACAGACTGCTGGGAAAGCTGCTTGTCTGCCTTGCTGAGAAAATCCACACTCATCATGAAGATGCATCATTCATATGTGCGTTTGCTTCAGACCTACGCCATATAAGGATGCAGTTTCCCACCTTTGGCATCGGTGACATCAATAACAACGTCTACGACCCAGCGGTAGTGGTGTGACATAATCACAAGCACTACCTTTGGAATTCATGCTGCCGAATAACAGCACATTATTTTAATAGAGTTGTCAAGTGTTTGCACACTCAGAGGGTGGAACATGGAGCCATTGTGCCATTGTTTCTCTCACTGGATGCTGGAGATGAAAATTCGATACCGTGCTAGCAGACCTTCTCATGAACTTAGCATTCATTCATCTGAGCTGCTTATCCTACACAGGGTCATGGGGGGTGCTGGAGCCTTTCCCTGCACTCATAGGGCAAAAGGCTGAGCATCACCTTGGACAAGCCACCAGTCCATCGCAGGGAGACAGTCGTACCTAGAGGCATTTTACTAAGGGGACAATCCCACCTAAGGGGCAAATCAGCATCTCTAAATCACTTGCATATCTTTGGATTATGGGTGAAAACCAGAGCTTCTGAAAGAAGCTGACATGGGAAGAACATGCAAACTCTCCACAAGGCCTAAGAAACGACCTTCTTACATAATATATATATCAGCCAGAACATCAACTGAAGAACATTGATTACCTCATTACAGTGGCACCTGTCAATGGGGTGGGATATTTTAGGCAGCAACTAAACAGTCAGTTCCTAAAGTCGATGTGTTAAAAGCATGAAAAAATGAGTGAGCACAAGGATCTGTGGTCCTGAGCATCTCCAAAACGACAGATCTTGAGCTCCCTGATATGCACCAACTGTGAGCCAAGGAACCAGTGAACAGGGATATAGGCGCCCAAAGCTTATTGATGCACATGGGGAGTGAAGACTAGTCTACCTGATCCCACAGAAGACCTAAGTAAATGACTCTGATAGAAAGGGGTCAGAACACACTATGCACCACAGTCGAGGCTGTTTTGGGGACATAAGACGGAGCAATGTGATTTTGACAGTTGGTGTTTTGATGACTGTATACAACAGCTATGCAGGGTATGAGCAGTTTGGACAGGCCTGTGGTCGGTGGTTTAGTGCAACGGCCATTTCTCACAGTTTATAGCTAAATGAGCCATGTCTGGAGCGCAATGGTGTGACGGATTTAGAAGCAGTTCATAAAAAGTGGAAATGTGGGCATGAGAAGACTTACGAGGTATAATGAGGTATTTGTGTGTCTATTGTGTGTCTGTGTGTGTGTGTGTGTGTGTAATGCTGGGTGATGCTCAGCATTGAACTTGGGGTCGAATCATTTTTCAATGTGCATAAACATGAATGGGTGTAACAGATGGGTAAACCCCCCTCCCTGAAAAAAAAAATCCCCCCAAACACCCCCACACACAGGCGCACACACACATATACACTTGACAAAGCTCCGCACATGGCCACCTCTCTTCTGTTGCCACAGCCAATTAATCTGGCTGACCGCATCCTGCACTAATCACTGCTGTTGTTGTGACACACTCCAGTTTAACCCCTATTGTGTCCCTACATGTGCACACGCGCGTGCACGCGCATGCATATAGATACACGGGCGAAAGGGAACCTCGTTTACGGTCCATTGGGCATCGTGTTGACATACCAGTGACTTTTGTGTTTTGCGCGTCCAAGAGGACATGTATGGTCAAACAGAAAAGAGGACATGTCTGGTAATGATAGCACATGTGGGCAGCAGTGACGCTCTCATGTTTTCCATAACTGAAAGTGACTAATGGGATATTTCTGACACGTGTGGCGTGTGCTCTTTGGAAAGATTTTACAAAGGTTTTTGGATTTGGAAATTGATGTTGAGGGCCTTCAAACAGAAGATCTACTCCGGGCGATCACTCCCAACAGCTTTGATCATTCCCCACTGCAACGACACCAGTACACACCCTGTTTGTGCTGGGGCCATAAAAGGAGAAGAAGTTGGGAAACCAACTGGCCTTACATTTAAAAACGTAATTTCAAGTGATTTTAACGTCACTAAACTGTTCTTAAGTAGCCAAAAAACATGTAGAAGTTTAAGGTCCAAGTTAATGAGTAATAACAGTGTAAGGTTCAGGTTTTTGACAATAATTTTTCTCTTTGCATTTGGAACATTTACATTCCCATTAGTTTACAAAACATTATATCCACAAAGAGATTTGACATTTTTTTTTATTTCCATTAATTTTTCAATTAATGCTCCCGTCCGAACAGCCAACATACTACATTTTGGGGCGACAAATTTTTTTTTTGAAATTGCCTGCTGAAATCTCCAAAATAGTAACTATATCTAAAATTAAATAAAGAAATAAATTGAAATTAATGTAAAAAACAAAGAAGTTTTAATTCATTCAGCAATGTAAAGAAAAGCATCTGTGACACTGACACTGACATCACCAACAGTGTCAATAGAAATGTTAATGAAAGAGACAATAGAATTAAATATGCGTACAAAACAAAACTGCTGCCTTTGGATGACGTTAGAAATAACTTTGACTGTGAAGAATTTTAAAGAGCAGAAATTGCTCAAATATATTTGCTGTGAATACAGCCTGCTGGGAAATCCACACTCATCGTGAAGATGCATCATCCATATGTGCGTTTGCTTCAGACCTACCTCACATAAGGATGCAGTTTCCCACCTTTGGCATCTGTGACATCAATAACAATGTCTAGGACCCAGCGGTAGTGGTGTGACATAATCACAAGCACTACCTTTGGAATTCATGCTGCAGAATAACAGCACATTATTTTAATACAGTTGTCAAGTGTTTGCACACTCAGAGGGTGGAACATGGAGCCATTGTGTCAACAGTGTCAAGAGAAAATTTTATGAAAGAGACAATAGAATTAAATATGCGGAAATATACCTAAAACCAAACTCCTGCCTTTGGATGACGTTAGAAATGACTTTGACTGAAGAATTTTAAACAGCAGAAATTGCTCAAATTTATTTGTTGTATTAATATTCATTTTAAAAATGTGCACTGTTCCATACTACTACAATTACAAAACACTTTCTAATATAATAAACTATTATAAAATATTTGTTGTGGTTTAAGATTGCTGTGCATTATATTTGGACAAACCTACTTATGGTTGTTGGATGATGTGAATAACGTAATCTGTAACTGGTCAGGATGCTCACAGTACACATTTAACATTGGTTGAAGATGTTTTTGCTAATTGCATCTGTCTGCAGTGTTGGTACCGAGGCCAATGTTGCAATAACAATATATTGTGCAAATATAGTTTGCACTAATGTGTTGATTTTGTCAAACAAAATGTGTCATCCGCCTCTGTCTGATTCATCACTGGCGTTTTTAATACAGAAATGCTGATATTGCTTGGAAGCTGAAGCACTGTCAACAAAGCAATGGTAGCGCGGTCAGAAACTGAGCGTTGGTGAAGGTGTAGGGCCTGGTTCCCCATTACAATTTTGCTTTTCAGATTCCGTTCAAACTTCATCATATTTGTGGTGTTTCATGTCAGTAAAACTAGATGTTAATGCTGTAAAATAGCGAGAACCGTCTTTTCAATGTGACGTGTGATCTCTGTGCATCGTACGTGTTGAGCGCTGTCTGTTTTTGCATGTTGCCTGTGGCGATAATCTTCAAAGTTTGGCCCAAGACCCAAACAATATAAATTCAGCAGAAACGACAGTCCTCCGTCAGCGTTTCAGTAAAGAACAACAGCTTTCACTTCCTCCAATTTAACCACAATCGCGCTAACTTTCCTGTGTGTGCCAATGGGACAGCGTTAGAGATTCACTTTCTCGCACTTTCACTTCGCGTTTTATTTCACATACACATCATTAAGACGAGGGAAGGAAAAGGAAAAACATGTAAGTAACTTCTGACATGAGTCGGTGAGTTTTGCAGGCCTTACATACAGGCAGTTGAAGATAAGCAGGTGAGATGTGAGGTTACGCATACTGTAAAAAAAAGTCCCCTTTAGAAACCTGGACACCCCCCGTTTAGGATGCCTAAAAAGTTCACACTGCAGATGCAGCGCTAAACATTTTAGCATGTGGGCAAGTTCTATATATTAAATGGGCACAGTACTGACCCTTGTGGGACGCCACTCCAACGTCTAACTTGCAGTTCTGCTGCAATTGGAAATATTCCAGATGTAGAAATATCTGGATGGACTGTGGAGCAAGAAAAGGCCAGGCAGGAAAAACAATAGTGTGTTTGTCTTTTTACTTCCTTTTGGCCTCGCTGTCAGTTTCAAAGTGCCTGGTTGCTGCCACAGGTTTGCCATACATTCATAAATTGTGCAAACATGGCACAGTGGCATGTACAGTTTCATTGATGCAAAAAGCAAATCTCCAGCTTAAAGCCTGGTGACTAATAGCATGAGTCATGGGCTTATCTCTACCTCAGCCTACTTTTGTTCAACACTGAGGTTTAATATATATGTGTATATATGTATTTCTGACTGTTCGTCTACTCCTCTCCTTTAAAAATGTAATTTTAAAGTCGAACTTTCATACATTTTTATTATTTAGCAGAAAATAAATAAAAATAATATATTTAATATACATAATAATATAAACATATAGTCCCCCTCATTAGTCAAATCTGGAATATAATAATGCTGTTGTTTTGTTAAAAAGATATACTTTTGATTCACCAGTTTTATTATTTTTCAAGTGTATATATATATATATATATAGATATATATATATATATATTGAACATTTTTAAGAGCGCTTGCATTTTAAGAAAATGTTCCTATTAAGGGTTTAAAATGCACAATAGTGTACAGCAATGAAGCCCAAAAAAAATCTCCATCCACCAAAAAAGCAGCAGCTCTTTGTGTTACAGATAGAACCCTGTAACTGTCATAGTAAGTCCAGCTTTACTGTTTTGCAGATTTATCACAGCTATTTAAACTCATTTATTTAAATTAAAATAATTTTAAGGCTGTTTTTGACAAAATCACTCAATTAGGGAATGATTCCATGTTTGATCGACAATCAACAATTACTGTGTAAACACTACAACGACTGGACACAAAGTCCAAACAGATATCTAGCCTGGACCAGTCGCCAATGAGCTACAGTCAAATAGAACAAAGGACATAAGTTGTTGAAAAGAGGCGGGGCCATTCATGATGGAGAGCATGGCTGTGTAACGGTGGACTCACTCTCTCTGTAGAACAGACAATCCATACTGCAAATGTGTGCTGATCCGATCTATTTTCTTTTTTTTATCAGAACTTTCTAAATGCACAAACAGCGCTTGTTTAAATACTGTGTTCATTTTTTGTTTCAGTTTTAGCTAAAGTAGAAAATGAACAACAGTTTGATGCAACATGATGTGAGTCGTTACTTAGCAAACATTGCTAAGATGCATTCGTTACTACAGATAACAGTCAGAAGAGAGTCAGAATTAACTGCTGTTGTTCATGTATTCTATGACACGACATCAGTGAGCTTTGTGAAATTGCTCTCTTATTTATGTTGGAACCTCATGTATTTACAGCGATTTGAGACTTTATCCTATATATTGCGACTTATTGTAATATCCTTGGGTTCCTGTAGTTCCCAATGTCTCAGGCGTCATTCATGCTGGTGGCAACAGCAATGACATCTTTTTTCTGTGAACTCTTACCAGTTTCTAGGGCAGCCATCATCATCTGGACGTTACATTGCAGTTCCACTTTTTTCAACACAGCAGACTGAGGTTCGATTCCTAGCACACCATGCTAAACCAGTAAGAGCCCTTGGGCAAGACTTCTAAATTTACATTTACGTCTGTCTGACAAATTGTAAAATGTAAATTACTAACTTTATTATTTAACATCTTGTTTAGCATTTTATATTGTTTTCCTTTATGTATGTAAGTATACAATATAAAGTCCATGTGCATGTTATTTAGCTTCAGTTTAATCCAATTTAAACTGTGCCACAACACTGTCATTTGCATCCTGCTTAGGCATCAGCAAAAAAAAAGTGTCTGCAAATGGTGACTTTACAAAAAAGGTAGTAACATTCTTTACATTAAATGTAAGTAAATCCCTACAGATTTTTATTATGATTCATTGCACATATTTATTGTTATTTATTATCACAGCATATTTGCACATCTCCGCCTTTACCCACTGCCACTGCACTGTACGTTGTCTTGTTTTGTCTTGTCTCGTATTCTTGTCTAGTTTTAGTCTTAGTGTAGTTGTTAAGTTTAGTTTAGTTTAAATCTAGTATTATTTTTTGCTCGTGTTCTGTCATGTCTGCACTTGTGCTCCTGTCTGTCTTGCTTTTGTGTTGCACTATGGACCCGGAGGAACATTGTTTCGTGTTTACTGTGAAAATGACAATAAACCTACTACTTACTACTTACTTATGATTCACTCTACTCACACAACTGTGCTGTTTGGTGAGATTAATTCTCCTTATTTTAGAGCCATAATGTTGGGACCAGTGGTGTATGCAGACCATTTTATAGGGCAGGCCAGGCTAACGTTAGTCTTCACATTGGGGTGGTCATGGGCATCAACTGGGTTTGAAAAGTGATGAGGACTGCTCATCATTTCCTTTGACTGCTCAGGTGTGTTTGTGCAATTGTGTAATTTGTAATAATGGTGGTGGAGGGGGAGTGCCGAAAAGTCAGCAGTGGGGTGGCCAGACTTTAGTCTGTGTTGGCCTTGCTCTGCCCAAGTCTCGGCGCTGAAATGCTCCTGTTTCAGCTGATGAGTTAATTATCAAGCCCTTTATTAGGCTGCGAGAGTGAAAACACATGAGTGTGCAGGGGGATTGGGAAACGCTGTGACGGAGTGTTGTGATTGCACCAGATCACTCGGCCGCCGTCCATTCCCAGACCAAACAAGGGCCTGTGCGTGTGAAAAATACGGAACTCATCTCATGACATCACACTCACGCCATCTCTCTAAATAGTCAGACTCTTTATTTCTTTGTTTCCCACAAGTCTCGGCTCAAGCTAAGACAAAAGCGGAAGTTCGTACTTTTCCTTGATAGTCTGGTCTGCGCTGGGCAGTCTGCTGGCCGCGCACAGTGTCGAAGAAAGCCACGGGGTTGCCGTGGCGAGACGCCCACCTTCTATAGGCAGGGTGCAGATAGGCTTAGGCTTCGACTGAGCTCCTTAATGAAGACTTAATTGGTTTGATAATGCATGACTCATGCCGGGGCTTCATAATCGTTAAGTGCAGAGATTTGTGAAAGACAGGCAGATGTGCGACGCTCCTCATAAAGCTCTTCATGAGTTGTGAAATAATTAGGGAATTAAAAGGCCGCGTCAGCTTCTATTGTCCATGAGCTCACCAGGATGGGAGATTCGCTAACACTGGTAGAAGCGCACTGATGCATGTGCACTTTCTCTCCTCAAGGAGCCTGTCTGGTTTTCCAGCAGACGTGTGGGACGTTCAAAGAAAGTCTCAAGTAACCTCGCTTACAAAGCCTTAGTCCTGGAAGCAGGTCCTTAAAAGCGAATCTTCTTGCAGATGCTGTTCGTGTATTCTAAGTAGAGCATCGTGAAGTCAGTGAGCTTTGTGAAATTGCTCTCTTGTTTATGTTGAAACCTCATGCATTTACAGTGATTTATTGCAAAATCCTTGGGCAATGTTCTTGTAGTTCCCAATGCCTCAGGCGTCATTCATGCTGGTAGCAACAGCAACGGCATCTTTTCTCTGTAAACCCAGTTCCTAGGGCAGCCATCATCATCTAGACGTCACATTCCAGTACCACTGTCTTCCACACAGCAGACTGGGGTTCGATTCCTAGCACACCATGCTAAACCAGTAAGAGCCCTTGGGCAAGACTCCTAAACTACATTTACCTCTGTCTGACAAACGTGTAAATTATTCACTTGAAAGTATTATTTGACATTTTTATAGAAGTTTTTCTTTTTTTTTAGGTAAGTATACAATGTAAAGTCCACGTGCATGTTATTTGGCTTCGGTTTCATCCAATCTAAACTGTCATGTGACACAACACTTTTATTAACATGCTGCTTAAGCGTCAGCGAAAAAAAGTGTCTGTAAAACGGTGACTTTACAAAAAAGGCAATAACATCCTTTACATTAAATGTAAATAAATCTTTACATATTTTTATTACAGCTGATGTTGGAGGTGTGGAGGTTCATGTCCTGCTTGTTTGTTTTTCATCTTTTGGCAACAATGTTTTTTTATCTTTTAGAATTATAGAACTATTACTTTTATGTGCTATTTATATTTTATTACATAATTCATTATATACAGAACCTTGCAAAGGTTTAGACACATTATGACAGGTTCTGCTGAAGTGTAAATACAATAAAGACACATCCTCTACAGCAGGGGTATTCAACTAAAATTTAAAGTGGTCCAGTTAGAGAAAATTTCCTGAAGCAAAGGTCCAGAAGATCATAATGTATAACTATTTAGCATCATGACAATGCCAACGAACGTACTTGATTGGCTGAAAGGTATTACCTGTAATGGCTTACCTGGCATGCAACTGGTCTGTGGGTTTCCTCAGCCACTAAACCGCTAGCGAAAAGACTATAAAAGCTGCACCGGTTCAAATAGCTGCGTCCTGTCAGGTGTTAATTATAACGCTCTGTTTTGGCCGATAGGTCCGGGTCCGTATAGGGCAGCTTCTGTGTCTGGACCCAGACCGCGGTCCGCCTGATAGTAACCGCTTATTGATTATTCTCTGAATAAAGTCTCTAAAAATAAAGTAATAATAATAAATAATCCATTTTCTTAAACTCTTCATAAAAACATCACTTTTTCAACATGTGCAGCCTGGCGAATAAATTGAAATTTTGAGAGAAAAAAATGGCAGAGTGCATCAGGATGTGTTCACTCAGTAAATCAAAAAAAAAAAAAACACCCAACATTTTATTTGACCACGGGTGTTTAAGCTTTTGCATATTATGTTAATTAGATATGAAAAGCACGGTTTGCATTTACACTCAATTTGCATTCTGTATTGACAGGTTTGAGCCTGCATGTATGACTTTTTTTCATGTCAAGAAATGAGGAAATATGGCTGAAATGTGAAAGATGCTTTTTTTTTATAAAACAAAACTGCACACAAAATAAAGTATCAGATTCACCTTCTACACACAAGCAACTGAACGTTTACGGTCTGCACTTTAAACAGAATTTCTCAGTTCTCAGCTCCAATCGGAAACGTGAAACTGATGCCATCGGCAGCAACACTCAACAGGGTAATTCATTACAAAGTACTGATTACTCCTCTCACACTGTAATGGGCTTATGTTATTCATTAGGTGCTGCAGATTACTTTACTGCATTACCCTGTTTAACCCACACACATCTGTTCCATCTACAGAATACCATATATACTATAAAGGGAATAACACTGACTGTGTAGTTATTTCCGTTTCAGTTGCACCTGTCCAGGGGGGTGGGATATAGTAGGCAGCAAGTAAACAGTCAGTTCTTGAACTTTGACAAGGGCCTCATTGTGAGTCAGAGTGTCTCCAGAACGGCAGGTCCTGTGGAGTGTTCCAGGTGTGCACTAGTTAGTACCTTCCAAGAGTGGACAACTTGTGAATCAACAACAGGGTCATGGGCACCCACGGCTCACTGATGCATGTGGGGAGTGAAGGCCCATCTGGTCCCACAGAAGAGCTTTTGTGGTGTAGAAAGTGATGCCGACTCTGATAGAAAGGGGTCAGAACACACAGTGCACCACAGTCAGAGCTGCTCCAGCAGCAGGAGGGACACACTTAGTATTAGGCAGGTGGGGTTAATGTTATGGCTGATTGGGGTATTCATATTTCCTATATGCATATTCATATGTACACCTCATGCTAAATGTTATATTACTCATGGTGAGAATGTCCTGGGTTCGAATCCCAGTCTGTGTGGCCGGGGTCTTGTCTGTGTGGAGGTCTACATGGTGTCTCTGTGTCTGTGAGAGTTTCCACCAAGAGAGTCACGGTTTCTACCCACAGTTCAGAGACAACCGGGCAGAAACATAGATTTGGGGCAGTGGAGGCCTGGTTAGGACATTGCCCTTGTAAACAGGGGGTCGCAGGTTCAAGTCCCGGCCTGGGCACCACTGAGGTACCACTGAGTGAGGTACTGTCCAGCTACACTGCTTCCCAGGTGCTGTTGTTAGCTACTCGCTGCTCTTCTGAGGGACTGGATCAGATGGGGTAGCCTTCCGTCCCCACATGCATCAGTGAGCCTTGGGTGCCCTTGACCCTGTTGATTGCCTTTCCTTGGGCCATTTTTTGGTAAGTACTATCAACTGTGTACTGGGAACCCCCCATATATATGTGTGAGTGTGTGTGTGTGTGTAGTAGTAGTAGTAATGTTTACACTGAAGATGAAATGGTTGATCAGCGTCTATGAATAATTCATCAACTGAAAATGAAAGAGAAGTGATGTAGTTATGAGAGTTCAAGCGAAGGGGCATGTGAAGGAGCATTTCCTCCCCTGGCGTCATTATCAATGCCATCGGTGGAGTCGGCTGCAGCCGTGTGCACGTTATCAATGTTTTGGCCGAGAGTGGCAGCAGCTCATGGCATGAAGTCTCCACATGTGTCCCCTTAGCTCCTTAGCATCCTGTACAGGTTTTTTGGGGTGGCAGGCTAAAGGGGAAGGGGGGTTTGGTGGTTAACCCCAAACGCTGGAGGAAGAAACATCCCTCATGTGTGTGGGTGCTTTACGGCTCTTTCAAGAGGGGCTCCACGGGAAGTGAGGGGGAGGAGGAAGTCCTGTAACTGCCCCCAGAAACATGTCGCCAGGAAGCAGGGAGGAGTGCGCGGACCACCCAGAATGAGCGGAGTGGGGGTGGTTGGTACAGGTAGAGGAAAAGCAAATGGACGGAGGCAGAGAAATAGGGAAGGGGGTACAGTAGGTACTGGACACACTGAAATATGTTGAATCCAGAGAAGTTAGTAAGTCGGAGATACAAGGTTTTGTTTCAAACGTGATCAAAATATGATGTCTGCACCGTGTGGTCTTTCAGTTTACTTATGTTTGTCCATTATGGTGTTAATGTGATATAACTGGTTAAAAAAAAGCGGCACTTTATTTATGCCATAAGGGGAAAGTTGGGTGTTCCAGAAGCTCACATACAATAAAACATAAAGTACACATAGAACAATAAACTGGAAAATAAAAAACAAACTAAAATGGTTTAAAAATATATGAGCAATTAAAATAAAATAACAATAAAAAACAGCTTAAATACAATAAAACATTAAAAAAGCAAAGAACTACCAATTGGAAATACAAACCAAACACACAAAACTAAAATAAATTGGTTATAAAAATTAGAATTTAATTTAAATTCAAAAAGCATAACAAATTAAGATAAAAAGCATATTACATACAATAAAATGTCAAAAACACATTGAACTACCAATTTAAAATAAAACCAATACACTAATCTAGATTTTAAAAATATGAGTAATTTAAATAAAATAGAAATAAAAAGCATTTCTATTCATTAGAAATACAAACAATACATTAATCTAAATATAATATGTATAATATTTTTAAATATTTCAATAATTAAAATAGTAGGGTATTTCTACTCTACGCTAGGGTACTTCTTTCTAATATACTAATTCAACATTTTTTATAAATAATGTGATAATGCACTTTCAGACCAGTTGAACAGTTTTGGAACAGTTGACTCATTGAGAGAATCCCAATAGGGAGCTCCCCTGAGAACTACACCCCTTCAGGGGAGTTTTTTCTGTTTGCTTTCTCACCGCCAGTAGAAACACTGAAGTGACATAAGCCACCCGATGGCTGGTATAATGACCGCATAGAAGAAGCTGAAGGACACTGACTGAAGCATCAAAATTGTATTTCCTCTGGCATATATCTGGTCTGAAGACTAAACTTTACTGTCGGTCCATTAGTCCATGTTTTTTTCCCCAAGTTTTTTAAAGCTAAGAGCTGTTGTTTACACTGCGAACATTTTACACAGTTTAAAAATGGCAGCTGCTGTCACTGTACTTTTACCTGAACCAATCACCACTCACTTACATCACTCATGGTTCCTCTTTTGTGAGAAAGTACCAACCCTGAAGTAGGAGCTAAATTAGTTCCTCAAAATGTCGTTTTAAAAACTATAATCATGACATACACCAATCAGCCATAACATTAACACCACCTGCCTAATATTGAGTAGGTCCCTAATGCTTCCTAATGCACCTGGAACACTCCACAAGACCTGCCATTCTGGAAATGCTCTGACTCAATCATCTAGAACATCACAATAAGGCCCTGGCCTATTTTTTCTTCTTCTAGCACATCAACTTAATGAACTAAGTGTTCACTTGCTGCATAAAATATATCCCACCCAACTCACAGGTGCCAATGTAATTATACAAGGAGATGATCATTTATTTGACCTGTTAGTTGGTGTATGTTATGATCAGCCTAAACATTTTACTTTAAAAAAGTTTAGTTTGAAAGTGACTTATTGTCAATGTGGACACATTTAATCACACACCACAATCAAATGTGACCTGTGGACAGCTATGAGAAGCACTGTAGTGTAGCAAGATAGTACCTTGCTCAAGTGAACCTGAGGGGTACTCGGGCCGGGACTTGAACCCGCAACCTTCTGTTCACAACTGCAAGGTCTTAACCACTGGGCCTCCAGGGCCTATTGACTGAATTATTGGAAAGAACTGGTTCAAATGAATGAGCCCATAGCCATGGACATGCACTATAGTTCAATCTGAAGTTGGATCCCAACTCCCTACATAACGCAGTAGGACCTATAATACAGACATAATACAGTGCACATACATTTAAAAAGTTCTTGGGGATTCAGCTGTGCATTGTACTGGACAAATGATTAAACATGGATGTAGACATTAAGATTTGATAACTTATACAGGGCACTAAATAAGCTAAATAATAATATATTAGATTCAACCTATAGCTCATGTTATACTGCTATAATGTCTAAAGGTTCCAGTGCAATAGAAGAACCATTTTTGGTTCCACAATGAAATTCGTAAGTGGTATTTTTGGTAACTGTTAGCTGTTTTCTCCAACTCAACTGTTTGAGAAATGCTTCCCCAAAAATTCCACTTCCAAAACTCCAAATGCACATGAGCAATTAGCAACAGGAAGAGCATGAGCTTAGGCCCAGCATCATAACTAAACCCGATTGCAAAATATGTGGCCCAACCACTTCTGTCGCACATGTCACACTGTGAGAGAGAAGACTAGTGGAGGAACCACCTGACCCCCCCAGAGTCATAGATGACATAACAGTTGATCAGCTGACAGGTGAAGATTTGGGATACACGTCAAGGCCAAAAGGAAGCAAATTTGAAGAAAATAATTATTTTTTTTGTAAACAACCAATATAAAACATGTATGATTTAAACCAGAAAAGTGTGTCCACCATGTTCCATTGGTTCAAACATCTGAGGAAGCTTCAGGGGCATCTGAAAGAGGGAATCAGATCATAAAACCTTGCACTGGATCCATAAATGACAGATTCTCCATCATAGAGAAAAGACATTTAATCACGCAATTAAGCAATGATTGTTGGGTTGTCACAATAACCATCGACCCTATTAAGAAACCCTTGGAGAACCTCATTGGTAAAGATGATACATGTGTGCTGGAGTGAAAATACTTAAGTAATTGTTAATTTTTGGTACAATTGTACTTTATTCATGTCGTAATGAATCTCAATTACAAAACTTACAATGAGATTTTTCCTTTTTAATTGTTTATAGATCTTACAACAATTATGTATCAGTGTAAAATGAAACTGCTCACAACTATGCTATTGTGTGTGTAGTAGAAGTAGTAGGTTTATTGTCATTTTCACAGTATACACAGTACACAGTAAAAACGAAACAACGTTCCTCCAGGTCCAAG
>JBBPDA010000041.1:29476396-29492891 GCA_037974385.1 Arnoldichthys spilopterus | reverse complement strand
ACAAGAGCAAGAGTACAGCTAGATTTAAACTAAACTTAACAACTACACTAAAACTAAACTAGACAAGAATACAAGACGAGACGAGACAACGTACAGCGTACAGTGCAGTGGCAGTGGATAAGGCAGAGGAGATGTGCAAATATGCTTTGAATAAATAGCTATAAATATGTGCAACATGCACTTGTAGCAGCAAAATAGAGACCATGACAGAGTACGTCATGTTTCAACAGGATGTGCAGTATGGGGGGGGTATTTTAATTGGTTATTGAGTCTGAATTGACCAAGGGGGATGGGTGGGGGGTGTGTGTGTGTACATTTATTTAACTCTTTGTGAGGGCCAAATGTCCTCATAATTAAGTCAGAATAATAGGAAAATGCCGAAGTGAGGTCTTCACAAATGTCAAAAATTCAACTTTTTGAGGAAAGTCTAAAAGAGCAGAAAGATTGTCCTTTTGTGTACTGAGGTTAAGGTCAAGGTTGGGTTTAGGTGTTGACGTGTTACTGAAATACAGTATTACAGAAGTCAATGGATTGTACTCACAAAGATAGCAATACCAACCTGTGTGTGTGTGTGTGAGCACAAGTATTTTTAAATGCTGATACGTTTCTGCTTTTACTCGATTGTATTTGAGCCTCCATGCCTCTCAATCATAATTTGAATCAATATCTATATTTTTTCTGTACTTTTTCCACCTCTGACAATTTCTTCGTCCTAGAGCTGTATCTCCAGCTGCATCTTCCAACATAAACCATGTCTGAAAGGACGGCGTCTCCTTCCAAGAGCTCCAGGAAAACCAGAACCTAGCTGACTGTTCTGTTTTACATGGCTGCTCACTTTTGCATAATGCAAACATGTATCGACTGAACATCGCTTGGATGACTTTGATGAACCGTTGACAGACAGAAGTTTGTCATGCACGCTGTCAACCTGTGGGTATAACGGATAGAGGCAATTGGAGCACAGCCATCTCTGCTTTTACCGTAGGCTACAACGATAAGAGACTTCACTATAAATATGATCTATAAATCAGTCATAGGCTAAAATCTAATATGCTTGACAGGGTAAAGTTAGCAAAAGTCATTTGCTGCTGAACTTCCTGTTGGTTTTGTTGAGGCTGATCTCAGAAATTTGCCAGGTTGAACTTTTCAACCATAGTGTTGTAGTAGTGTTGCTGTCATCTCATATCCTGTGTTAACCTTTTGTTTAGGCTCCTTCGTTCACACCCTTTCTATTTTTTCTCCTCAGTGGTCCTAGCTAGGGCTCCCCCAGAGTTCCACACAGTTCTATCAGGCTGGGAGGGTAAACGCTAGGGTTGTTCACAAGCTTCATCAGGATTCAATCCTACATCAATTATTTTAGCCAGTGATCTGATACATACCTTCAAAGTTGCAGTGATGCGTTCAGTTTGATGTGTTTGGGTCTGCAGTCAATATGAAACATGATGACACTTCACACAATCTGCTACATTTCGTGTAACTTACACATGCAAACAGATTATAATGTAAACGTGTCATTGGCCTCGGGTCCCCATGACCCTGTTGCAGATTCAGCAGTTGATCACTTTTGGTTGGTACTAACTTCTGCACACCTGGAACACTCCACAAGACCTGCCGTTCTGGAGATGCTCTGACTCTGAGATGATCGTCTAGAACATCACAATAAGCCTCAGATCCCTACACTCCTGCTTCCAGCACATCCACTTCAGGAACTGACTGTTCACTTGCTGCCTAAAATATCCCACCCCCCTGACAGGTGCCACAGTAATGAAATAACTAGACAATCAATGTTCTTCACGTCACCCGTCAGTGGTGTTAATGTTAAGGCTGATTTGTGTATTTAGCTTTGATCTTTTTTGGGATGAAGATTAGGTTTTGCCTGAAGATTTGACAGTTTTCTTTTAACCACATGAAGTGAAAGTGACTATTTGTCGTTGTGAACACACTCAAGCACCACAATGGGATCTCTGCATTTAACCCATCACACGTGGAGCAGTGGGCAGCTACCAGGGAGCAGTGTAGTGAGACAGTACCTTGCTTAAAGGAACCTCAGTAGTGCCTGGGCCGGGACTCGAACCTGCAACCTTCAGGTCCCAAAGACAAGGTCCTAACCACTAGACCACCACTCCCTACTGTATTTAACCCTTTAATGGCCACACCAAGAAGAAAAGCAATCCATTTTTTATAATAATTTAGGCCAATAATAACAGTTTGATTTGAATAAAGGTTTGATTTTTTTATTCAACAACCCCATAGTATTTTAAACAGTAGAATTTTCTATTTATCGCAAAACTCTGAATACAAAAATTTGCAAAAATCAAATAAAATTCTCAGAGAAATCCATAAAACCTAAAATGTGTAACAGAACCACGTGCAACTTGCAGCCTTTGTCTAACTTCTGCTGAGGAAACTCATGGAAATGGTCTAAAGACACAGTGAAATCCAGTGGATCTTTTTGACCATAACTGACCTACACCAAGTGGAACAGTCTGGCTGAGTTAAGTTCAGTGCATGGTTCAATAAGACACAGCGGCTCAAAATGCGCTCGACCGAATAATTGACCCGATCTCTAAAGGGTTAATGCGCTCTAGTGACGCCGAGGTGGTGTAAACACCTGAGAGGTGTGTGTGCTGATGAATGCTTGACAGAAAGGCATGAGGTTTGGCATTATCCCCAAGGTAGCGCTGTCACAAATCCTGCCCAAAACATTTACATGTGACATTGTTTTTCAGGAGGCCTCTGCACAAAAGACAGAAACGTCTAAAAAGCAACAGCTGGAAAACGTAAGTGTCCCCAAAACATTTCACGGTCACTGAGGATGTCTTGAGGGGGAAAAAAAAATCAAAAAACCCAAGTTTGGCGTGGAATCGTTTGTACTCGTGTTCAGACTCGGCAATATGGATTTGATCTGTACGCTGACAGATTGTGCCCTCCCTCTCCACCGGTGCGTGGGTCCGGCCGTATGGACGAAAAGCTCGGCTGCGCTGGAAAGTCCCTGCGTCTCTGACTGGGTCGGCCGGTTCCACTCCCTGAGTTTCCAGGCATGGGAGGTGAGTCACTGAGGCATCATGGGCTGCAGCACAGTCAGGTGACACATAGGCAAGGCGAGGGAGGGGTGGCAGGTCTGGGTGTGAGAAGTATGAGGGGGCAGCCCTTTGTCCTGGTCCAACTGGCCGTGGTGACTTCTGAAGTCAGATGTGGTCAGTCAGTAGCCCCGCATTAGGCAGTTGCGCACCTGTTTCAGCTCGTTTGAGGGGAGGTAAGACGCGCTGACTCCTAAACGCCGCCAGCAATAACAAGAACACATACATTTCTTTTACTGAAAAAAAGTGGAGAAATGATGCACTTTCTGTCCACACGTCTGTGTTTGTGAAATTCAGATCCAGATCCAGATTCAGATTCAGGAAGTTGTTGATTACAGCAGCACAGACGGACAGAAAAGACAAGTTGGCACTAAGAGATAAAGAGGAATCAAAATAAAATAATGAAATTTAAAAGATTTTAGTCCGAAAATACTATGTGGACGCGTTTTTACACTATGTACTATTTTGTGTACGCTGTAACTAGCGTATTTTAATGTGCAAACATTTTCAAAAAACAGTGCACCTTTCATTTAAACCCATCCATCCATCCATCAATTTTCCAACCGCTTCTTCCGTTTCCGGGTCACGGGGAAGCTGGAGCCAATCCCAGCTGACTGCGGGCCTAAGGCGGGGTTCACCCAGGACAGGAGGCTCAACCAATCGCAGGGCAACACACATTCACACCTACGGGCAATTTTCCAATCCAATCAACCTACTGCAAAAAACCTGTAAAAAAAATATAATGACAGTAATAACTTTGGCCTTTAAAGGGTTAAAACAGAAGTGAATTGACATTGGCCTCGCCTTGAGTCCATCAACCCTGAAATCACAATTTTGATCACTTTTTTACTTGTATGATCCATTATGTAATTCTGTATGTAATAATTATGTAATTATGTTGTAATAATTATGTAATTACTTTGTAAGAGTTATGTCATGTGTAGATAACAACTTCTAGAAAGTCAAAAAAAAAATAGGAAACTGCAATCAGTGTCACGCTCCAAGACGTGCTCCATTATCAAGCTTCAGGTCATTATGGCACTGGTCAGTCAGTGACCGACTGACCACTCTCTCTCCATGGTGTTGGTAAGGCCATAGTTTCCGTTTCTCAGTGTAATACTTCAGCTCTACCCCCTTAAATGGTGTGTGACAGATCGAAGGTGTTGCACGTACCTGCTTTGGGCACGGAGAGTCGGAAGAAGTGAGTCTGACCAGTTGCCAAATCAGAACGTGTGTGTGGGAAGACTCAGCTTCCGAAACAAGGCTGTTTTCCAGACATGGATTAAGCCAGGACGATGACACACATCTAATGGAAAATTGTAATTTACAGGCAAGCAGTTCGTAATATTCCAGACTCACTGGACCTAATTCACCACAGATTAGCACAGAATATTAATATTAATATAATAATAAACTTAATAACAAACACAAATAAAACTGAAAACTTTATCATGTATTATTTATTATATATTAACACTATAACTGGATTACTTAATTATATCCTTCTTGTTATATAAAACTTAAATTATAAAGATTTATAATAAATAAGAGCATACATAAATATTAAAAATAAAAAAAAATATTCTAAAAATAATAATAAAAAGTTTAGTTATATATATATAATTTATTTACTGAAGCCAATCCCAAACTATGGGTCCAAGGCAAGGTACTGTATAATTATGATTATATGTACATAAACTTTTATATTATGTATAAACCTTTTGTTATAAATACTATATGTTATTTATTTATTTATTATTCCTTTATAATTGTTCATCATTATTATTTTATAATATTAAATAAATATTTACAAATCTTTGTTTTTAATATTTAGTTATTTATTATAAATCTTTATAATTACACTTTTACATGTTATATAATAAGGCCGTTTTTTTAATAATAATAATAATAATAATAATAATAATAATAGTTTTAAAGTGTACTGCAAAATGCAGTGTATTACATAATAGTGCAATTAAAACTGGAATCACTGAGTACTGAACCTCACCTAGTGCCACTAATACACACCTTGTCCAGTAAAGAAGCTTTAGAACTTGTCCCATGATTATCTTTCTTTATAATATTCATAAACTTACCTATGAATAATTTAAATTCAGTTTTGTCTTTTTTTTAAACAATTAAAAAAAAACAATCAATTAGAAAAACAATTTTCTTTCCTTTATGTAAAATAGTCAGGTTAAAAATTCAGCGAGTCATTTTATTCATTAGACACATTCCTGGACACTGCATCATGGCCTCCCTTCCCAGACCAGTAATAAACCTGGACGTGCAGCATTAGAGGTTCTGCAGGCACCATCACCAGCCAAATATTTGTTTTGAAGTCCCTGCGGACAGAAGGGAGTGTCCCTAATCTCAGCAGCAATGTTGAAATGTTTATTTGTCATCAGGCACCTCAGGCAGTGAACAGCTGTTAATTAATTGCGAAGGTCCAGGAGGAGAGCGTTGGCCTCCAGAAACACCACTTACATCCTACAGAGGGTTTCTTACATTTTTTTTCGGGTGTTTTTTCCCCCTCTTTTTGTTTTTTGCCTCGTCACAAGTGTCACGTTGCTGTTGTCTAACCGTAAGCCTGGCGGAACAACGCGAGATGCTAGACTTATGGTTTAGGAGCATTAGCTGGAAATCCACCTGGTCTGTCATCCCAACACTGTGGCTTTTCACACCGACATGTGCCAAGCAAAATACGTCTGGTTTCATTTCTGAGGAAAACACTTGTAACACACACATGCACACACACACACACACACACACCTGCCCACGCGCAGCATGTTATTGATATGCTCTGAGGTTCATTAAATGAAACTTGCTGAGTGGCTTCGAGTCCCCGTCGAGGTCGGTCGGTGAGTTTTATTTTCCCTCATGCTAGTCGAGCATGAAAACGCAACATGACTCAGTCTCGCGTTTCGTAACTACCCTGTTTTCTTCTCTGCATTAAGTATAATTACCCTCGCATCTGCTCAAATTAGCCGGAGCTGTGAGAGGAGAGGGGGGGGGGGTAAAAAAAGCAGATGTGGTTTCATTACTGACTTGACTTGACCAGGAGATGATTGGTTTTCATGGTGACAAGTCACTCGCTCCTCACTGTCACTGTCAGCTGTCGGTCAGTCACCAGCGCTGACCGACACTGATTGCTGTGAGGTTGTGGTCTAGAGCATCTGTCCCCCGTTTACAGTAAGATGTACCACATTTTGGACCATCACACCAGCCAGAGTTGAGGAGCCAGGAACCACCCTTGCTCCACACGAAGCGTACTAGAAAGCCTGCGGAAGAGGTTTGGGGCCGGTTGGTTTCACAGTAAGTGGTGGTAGCGTATAAGGTCATGAGTGGGTGTCTTCTCTTAGATGCAGAAAGGAGGATGTCACAGCGTTTCTCTCTGATAAATCCCCTACAATGACACAGTGGAACTGCCAGGCCCACGCCCTCAAATCTGGGCCTCTTCACGCAGTCTGGCGGCTAAGCTGAAAAGCCGACCAGGATTTGTTGCCCTGTTGCCGTTCTCCCTTAAGCTCGGGGTATGTCTGTGTTTTGGTAAGAGTGGCAAAAGGATAAAGCTCGCAGCGTTGTAGCTAGAACAGTTTCTCTCTGAGGAACCTGAGATGCAGGAGGTATTCGCCTCTCTGGCCTAACCATAGAAACTCTAGTGACACACTTTGGCCTTCACTGATGATCAGAGTGAGTCTCGGTCAAACCAACCGCCCAACAATTCACACCAGCAGTCTCTTCAGCGCAAGTTTCAGGTTGCCAGCAGTGTGACCTGGTTTTGCCCACCCATTCGACAAACAAGATGCAAAAATGTATGTTTGGGTGTTTTGTTATTGGTAATGCTTGATTGTTTCTTCTGTCTTGGGAGTTGCTTTGGATAAAAGCGTCAGTCAAATGAATAAAATGTAAATGTAAAATGTTGTCATTGTCAAAATGCTTGGACAATTACTAATTATGTTTAATTATTAATTAATTAATTATTAATATAATAAATTATTAATGATCAAAATGATGAAATGAAATTTTTTAAAAATTGTATTATATTTTTATATTTAATATTTTTCCATTTTTATTGTTATTTTATTATTGTTATATAATAATAATAAAGTGTACTGTGTTATCAATGTACTGCATAACAGCATCATTTAAGAAAAACATCATTTCTGAACCTCAAATGGACTCCCAGATCCCATATAGTGAGTGATAATTTGTCACTGTGAACACACCACAGCACACACAGTGCACCACAAGGACATGTGACCTCTGCCTTTAACCCATCCGTGTAGGAGCAGAGGGCAGCGAGCACTGCTTGGGGACAGTACCTTGCTCACAGGTACCTCAGTAGTGCTTGGACTGGTCTGGGATTTGAACCAGCAACCTTCAGGTCACAGGAGCAACTTCCTAACTGTTACACCACCCCTGCCACCGAAGAGGAGGCATGCACTGGCTGGGAATCGAAGTCGGGCAGATGCAAAATGACCAAAATGCACCTCCTTTGTTAACCTGCCATCCCCCTATGCATTCTATTCTATACATTCTGAGTAATGTTAGTGACCATCCCCCATTAAACAATAATCACCTGCTGTCCCTAATACACACCTTGTTCAGTAGAAAAGCTTTAGAACTTGTCTCATGATTGAACTTCTTCATAATATTCATAAACTTAATAATAATTAAAATTAATTTGTGTCTTTTCTCCCAAAAAATTTTTACTTTTGTGGAAAATAGTCATGTTAAAACGTCAAGGAGTTGTTGTTTTCATTAGAAACATTCCTAGACCTTCATGGCATCCCTTCTTATTCCTTCCCTAAACTAGATGGGTTGCAGTTTGACAGAAAATGTAAAAAATAAGCAATTTTTGGGTTAAAAGTCAAGTCACGAATGGTTGTGAATCCTTTGTGTTTCCACTTAGTGATATTATGCAATCGGTGCTGTGTTTCCTCATCTCGCTATTGGGAAATCTGATCAATTTTGAAACTGTGATTTCAATCATATCCACCACAACAGCTGGTCAAAGGCAGCAAGGCCATGTGATGCTTGCAGTAAGGCAAAGATACCCCCCCCCCCATACCCAAAGGCGACGATTCAGGTGTTTCTGTCCACAGTGATTGTGCAGACGTCCTACAGATCCAGAACCTCTATCTTGGATCAGTTTTGGTAGGTACTCACTACCTGGAACACTCCACAAGAGCTGCTGTTTTGGAGATGCTCTGACATCTAGCCATCACTATAAGGTCCTTGTCAAAGTGGCTTAAAACCTTACGCTCACCCACTTTTAATGCATCTAGGACATCAACTTCAAGAACTGACTGTTCACTTGCTGTCTAATATATCCCACCCCCCTTAACAGATGCCACTGTAATGAAATAATTAGAGAGTCAATGTTATTCGCTTCACCTGTCAGTGGTGTTAATGTTATGGCTGGTTGGTGTAATGTCCTGTCACTGAGGGAAAAATGTATTTGAATTTCAGTTTTTGTCAGACAGACTGAAAAACCACCTTACACAAGCTTAAAAACTTTTTTTCCAAATGTTGTGTTTCCTTAACTCGTTTTTTAGTTTCAGATTGCACATGTCGGAAATCCAGAGTACTGCTGACATTCCCTACAGAACGCCTTTCTTCATCCTGGTCCTACAGGTCCAGTGAGTGATAAAGGTAACTGCTCTGTTCCCAGAAATGCATCTTATGGAGAAATGGCTTAAGGGGTAAAATCACAGGACCTGCACCAGCATGATTTACTCATTCACAGCTATTATGTCATCTTCTGGTCCACTTACGTCTCCATGTGACCCTCCAGTATGGATTACATGCATGTTGCTTCCACGAACTGTGTCTGATGGCGTGTGGCCAGTGTTTTGCTGGACTAACAAGACGACACTTCTGTATTTTGGGCACCATATTATTAGACATGGGCCCAAATTGAATCTCCATTCTGAACTATGACTTCCCACCTGCCAGTCTGTGAGACAGATCCCACAATTCAGTCGTACATTGACTCCTGTACATACCAAAAAAAAAAGTACAAAATACACAATAAAAACAACATTTTAACAAAAAAAAAAAACAAAATCTCTGCCACACACGACACAACATCACAGCCATGTATAACTGATTAAATAGTTTGATGCACAAAGTTCAGCTTGAATATGGCAAATCAGAAGCACCAGTATTGACATGTTATGATTTTTCCACCAATTGGGTACGTACTTCAAGAACTAAGTGTTCACTTGCTGCCTAATACCTATATCATGCCCCCCCCCTCCCCCTTTGATAGGTGTCATTGTAATGACATAACTAAAGAGTCAATGTTGCTTTACCTGTCAGTGGTGTTAATGTTATGGCTGATTGGTGTATGTTGACTGGATCCTCATGATGAGGACATTGTCCAACCCTGATGGCCCCCTACGACATTCAGGGTAATGGTGGGAGGGTGACTGCGAGGGTCACCTGGGAGGGTGTATTTGAGGCTTTAAAGACTCAGGTTCCTCACAACATTCAGCGTCCAGCTGATTAAAGGGGACATATCCTACATTTTACATGACAGGTGACATGAATAACATTGACTATGTGGTCATTTCATTACAGTGGCACCTGTCAGGGACTGGGATATATTAGGCAGCAAGTGAACAGTTAATTCTTGAAGTTGATGTGCTGGAAGTAGGAGCGTAAGGATCTGAACCAAAGGGCAGGGGCCTGGTTGTGACTGGACGACTGAGTCAGAGCATCTCCATAACTCTTGTGGAGTGTTCCCGGTGTGCAGTAGTTAGTACCTACCAAAAATGATCCGAGGAAGGACGACTGGTGAATCAGTGGCATGGACATGGGCACCCAAGGCTCACTGATGCATGTTGGAAGTGATGGCTAGCCCGTCTAGTCCCATCCCAAAGACGGGAGGCAAGAATCCTGCACATCCTTTGGCAGGTGGTGTTAATGTTATGGCTGATAATACTGTGACGGCTCGTCTGTCATGGCGTCGTCTCTTTATTAGCAATATTAGCAATTCTGGCTGGAGAGTCAGCTCACTTTTCACGTTACCACTGTTGGGCTGCATTGCGGAAGTAGTGCCCCTCCCCCACCCCCCACCAGCTATTGCGTCTCTGTCCCACTGTTGTGGTCATGAACACAGGCTCTTTTTAAAAAAGCCACTAGAAAGTTCTGTCGTCTTTATTTGTTGTGTCTTCCCTTCACCGTGCAATTAAAGAGAGAGACCCTCTTTCATCATCGGCAGAGGAGGTGGCCTTCTTTTTCCCCTTCTTCTCCTTTTTTTTCTTCCTCTTCTTCTTTTTTTTTGAAGCTGGCGTCTCTCCAGCAAAACAGCGGGCACACCTGTAGCCTAAATTGCCGGTGTTGTCCCCTATGGCCCCTCCCTTCGCTCTTTTCCTCCTCCGTCCCGAAAACTTCCGTCCACACATCAAAGGCCCCGCAATCAAAAGTACCTCGCAGACGACGTAGCCCTTTGCTGAGGAGAGACAAAATATAGTTTACCTCAGCCTGGCTTCCTCCTCCCTCCCTCACATACACACACACACACACACACACACATATAAAACCAAAACACAGACACCTCAGATACTGATAAAGACACACAGCACTGATATCAGACAGGCTAGACTACACGCTGATGAGCGTTTCAGCAAGACCCTGTCGGAAAACCAGATAATGGAAGGGTATTCTGCATTAGTCTGTGTGTGTGTGTGTGTGTGTGTGTGTGTGTGTGTGTGCTTGTGTGTGTGTGAACATACAGCTTGAGTGTTGTCTTTCAATGGGTGGGGTTAAAGGTCATTTAAAAGGTGTCACAGCTCCTGAGTTATCCAGTTACCTTACTGTACCACACCTGAGATACCTGAGTGTTTGTGTGTGTATGTGTGAGTGTGTGTGTGTGTGTGTGTGTGTGTGTGTGTGTGTGTGGCGGGGGGGTCTACACACTCTAAGTGAGAATGAAAGATAAAGACATAAGGATGAAACTTTAAACTACTGGTTATTTGACGCCATCGGCCGGAAACAAATTCCTTTTGTGTGTTCGCTCACATACTTGGCCAATGAACATGATTCTGATTCTGATTCTGATTCTGATTCTGATTAGAAATGTTCCTCCAGTGATGTTTTGTTATTACTACGTCTGACTGAATATATGTGATATTACAGATACAAAAAAATATGACACGTTTGAGCAGATACATTCCCTACATAGAGCAAACTTTATTTTCTGCAAATTTAACGTTTTTTAAAAAAATTTTTATAAAATATAAAATTATATATACAACAATACAAAAGTTGGGATATTTTCCAAGATGCAACAAGAACAATGTATGTTCAGTAATTCCAGTTTGAAATGTGCTCAGAATATTCAGTAACACCAGTTTGGGAAACTCCACACTCAGCAGGTAACTGGTAGCAGGTGAGGGATCATGATTGAGTATAAAAGTAGCATCAATCAAAGGCTCAGACATGATTAAGTATGAAATTCTGAATTAGTTTATATCTGCAACACACGATGAAATTATTAAAAAATCTTGTAATATCTTTTTAATATCAAAATCTTTCAGTCAGAATTTGCATTTTGAAAAATATCCCAAATTTTCTTGAAATTTGGTATATATATATATGTGTGTGTGTGTGTGTGTGTGTGTGGGTGAATGTGTTTAGTTCTATCTGCAGGGCCTGATTTAAGCTGCTTGTCTGGTTCAGACTGATCTGTTTGTTCTAAACCAAAACAGCAGGTGTAAAAGGTGCCTCAGATCACCAAGACATGGTCTCACTCCGGATCAAAATTAACTGCGGTTTGGTTTGTTTGCCGTGTGAAAACAATTTTTTTGCGGATGGTTTAGACTTTTGGATCAATTGCACAAAGTTCAGACAGGAAATAGTCAATAGAGGAAGAAATAAAAGAGAAGAAAACAAGCCACAGAAGCACATGGGGAGCATGTGTGTGTGTGTGTGTGTGTGTGTGTGTGTGTGTACACTGTAATAAATGTAAGTAACATTATTGCTTTAAAATGACTGAGTCCATTAAACCTGATAACTCAGCAGAACAATAATCATTTTTAATTATGAATCATTGTCATAATTATTTATTTAATGTATTGTTTTATTTGATGTTCTAATAATAATTTCAATGTATAATTTATAATCTTAATAAAAACAGAATCTTAAGGCAAACACTTTACACAAAACATTTTACTTTATTTTTAATTTACAAATATATTTGTATATTAAATGTTTAATATTATATATATATATATATTTTTTTTTTTTTTTTATTTGTTTTTTAATTTATTTCTTTATTTTACCCACTAGTTAGGTAACTATCTAGAAATAGAATATGATTTAAGACCTGAGCCAAGGGCCTGACCACAAACTAGCCTTTGTCTGACACACTGAAGAAAGTTCACATTCAAACATGACATAATTGCTACATGAATAAGATTTATTACATCGACACAACTTAGTCTTAGTTTTTCTTATCTTTGCAATGACTGTGCTATTGTAAGGCATCTCTTTCATATGGGACAGTATACAGATTTACCTGCAACAAATGAAGTGCATATATTAGGATTTGCACTTGTAGTCTAGTCCTGGCCCGAAACCTCCAGTGTCTGACGCCCAAATCTCATTGGGAATAAAAGCACACTGAAACCAGACGGTCACATCTGAAGTGGTGCCAGTCATGCAGTGTGGTCATGTGTTTAGTGGCTCGCCACATGTGTGTTTATCTGCTCCACATGTTGTGTCCATCGCGGATGTTTCTTTCATTCTGTCTCACTTTTGTTTACTGTGTGTGTGTGTGTGTGTGTGTGTGTGTGTGTGGAGGAATCCCAGAGATCCAGAGACGTCAGAGCAGAGCCGTCTGCCACTCTGTCAACACGCCGAATGTGTCTCGCGATGTGTTTTGAATAGGCCGCGTGCGTCGCAACCTGTCATTAAGAGCACACACGCATTCTTACGTACACCCACAAGTGCTCAGAAAGCCAGAGCCGGGGGGGATTTCGGACATTGCTCATACATTCCCTTCTGACAGTCGTTGGCAAACAGAAAAGTGATGAGAACCGTGCTTTCAGACTTATTGAATGCTTATTGAAACAGAACAGCCAGGCTTATTCTTTTCAGTTTAACCCTTAGAGGTATAGGCAGTCGCTCAGGGTCCCGAAACGCAGTAGCTTGTCTGGTGGGCCCCACTTGTCTGGAAGGCCCCACATGTCTGGAGGCCAGCACCAGCCCCCACAGACTGGCCACCTTGGGTGCCCCCACTGTTCATACTGTAGATAATTGGTTCTTAAGTTGTCAGTCCTGGTCTGTCACTTTTTAGTCCTTGTTTTGTACTTGTTTTCTACCTCAGTCGTGTTCAATCTGTGGGCCTCAGCCTCCAAGTGGACCATGGTGGAACTACTAGGGGGCAGCTGGACTACTTTTCTTAATGTAATAACTGTCAAACGTGTATATAAACATTTAACCAAACATGACAAAAATATCATGTGTAGGTCAATCTCATTCATTGGTCTGACTGATGCTGACATAATTAGCTAGTTATGCTAATATTTTAAGTGCAAGTCTGTTGATTGTGTGGAATCATTCATGGATTTTTACCCGAACATATCTGATATTTTTGGTGTGTATGTGTGCAGAAGGTTAGGAAGCCCTACTGTACCTCATTTCACACATTGATCTTTAAAGCACACAACTATTCATTGTCCTGTCTGTTATTTCAGCTATTTAAACACCCAAGCATGCAACACACTTCACACACAGGCCTAAACAATCTGAAAGTGAATCTGAGTCAGTTGAAACAAGTTTGGCATTACGTGCGTATATACAGGTTCTGTGGATTATTAAGCCATTTTGTTCTGTGATACAGTTTCTAAAAATAACACCATGTCAGTGTAACACTGATTTCTTAGATGTTTAAGGTCAGGGGTAGTGGTAAAGGTAAGCTGTAACATCGCTGTGATGGTTAATGTTACGGTAGGGTTTGGGTTAGCATTGGCCTTTAGCTTAGCATTTCAACACAAACACACAAAAAACTGGTTTCTGGTTAGGGTTAGCATTAGAATTAGGCTTTAGTTACTTTTATATTTATTTGAATTGCTAGCTACTGACATCTTACTGGTCTTAAACACTACAGCACAATAATCCACAGGACCTGTATGTACACACTGTATCAAATAGAAGGTTGGATTGAAAACGTTTATCACTCATGTTGCTTTTTAAAGTCTTGTGCTCACTCTCTTGTTAAGGCTAAACACACCCTAACATTACCACAAGCAGCTTGTCATGACCAGCAGTGGACATTGCCATAACACAATTTAGAAATTAATGATGCTCCCAACATAAAAACTATTGCAAATTATTTGTGTCAGTCATGACATCATGACATATTGTTAAAAAATATCTAAAAGACATATACATGGAAACTGTAGCCTGACTGGTAAAAAAAAGCCTTTTGGTTTGTGAACTGGTTACATAATTATATTTGAATATTTCAGCAAAACAATTCTGATCATTTGAAGGCCCTATGGGACATACTATGAAGGCTGTAAGTTACCCATGGAAAAAATAAATGCTATATACAATATAAATATAAAAATACTTTAATGAGGGTCTTATATATATATATATATATTATATATTAGTGTAAATAAGTGACCAGAAGTATAATATATATGTATAAGTATGTGTAATTAGAAATGCACATTAAATATATATATACATATCTTGTGTATAATTTTCCATTGGCAAAATTAAGTGGACTACCCCCATAGTTTTGCTACAGTATTTAAATATAATGATGTAACTGAATGAACTAGCCTATATTTACATTTAATTTGCATAATATATAGAGACTAATATTGCATTTTACCTCTGTTTGTGAATGTGGAAAAAAGTATAAATTATGGGGTTTTTTTTACAAATTCAGAAGCAAAATGCTGAGTAACAGAACTATTTGTGTCATTAGACATTCAATCACAACTCTGTAGTAAATCGAACACATTTTTTTACAGTGTTAAAGCACAGTTAAACTCCCTAGAACAGCAAACGTGACTCATATAGACGCGTACGTCTCTGGGTGCCACCAAGTCTGCCTTTTTCAGCTGTCACTCTGTGCTGTCACTTGCCAATCACCAGGTTTGTGCCTCAGTCTCCATTAGTGCTTCTCCTGTAATTAACCTGGCCTCTTAGGCTTGTATCTACCTGAGTATTACACTTTTAAATTAAAGGCCTCTCTCTCTTGATCTCTCCCTCACTGTCTCTCTCTCTCTCCCTTATTTGTATTAGTGTCTCTGAGCTGTAATTGTTCTGCATTCAGGCATGTCTCCGGAAGTCAGGCTTTGATTACAGGTCCCCCCCGATGCCAAATGACAGTGTTAGTGTTTAAGTGGGTCTGACTGTGTCTTTACCAACGTTTTGTTTTTTTAAAAAAAGGTTCCAAAGATTTATTTTGCATGACAATGCATTTCCTTTTTCAGTTGACACTTTCATTTATTGTCATTGTGTCTGGCCTGTGGGCAGTGGTGGTGTAACAGTTAGGGAGTTGCCCCTGTAACCTGAATGTCGCCGGTTCAAATCCCAGACCAGTACAAGTACCACTGAGATACCTGTGAAGAAGCTGCCATCCCCAATCATCCCTGGGCACTTCCATCTTCTCCTATGCGGTCACTATACCGGCCATCTGCCGGCTTACGTCACTTCAGCATTCCTACTGGCGGTAAGAAAGCCAAGAGAAAAAAGACCCTGAAGGTGTGTAGTTCTCAGGGGAGCTCCACAGTGGGTAGTTCCTCTCAAAAAGTCCCTAGAACTGTTTGCTGAAAAAGAGCACAATGATCAAACCACAGGTCACAGCTTGCCCTCACCCCGCCTTCTAAAAAATTAAATACAAATATCAAGACTCTTCTCAGTTCTGGCTCCTAAGTGGTGGTATGAACTTCCCCTGACTGTTAGAACTGCAGAGAACCTGACTGTCTTCCAACACTGAAGACCCACCTTGTCAAAGCACTTAGGACAATAACTCCACGTCTCAAGCGTAGCATAACTAACAATATTTTTTACAATTAACAATATATAAATTATAAATAAATTAAATCTTGTTTTTTCTGTTTAAGGGTTGACTTCAGCTTTGGGAGGATCTTGGTTGACTAGCAACTCTCAATTGAAGTCTATACACTACAAAGCACTATGTACGTCACTTTGGGTCAGAGCATCTGCCAAATGCTGTAAAGTTGATTGTAAATGTCAGCTGGTCAGATCTGACGATCCTGATCAACATGCTCCAGCTTGGTGGAGGTGGACAAAAAAAGGTACAGTGGAGGAAATAATTATTTGACCCCTCGCTGATTTTGTAATTTTGTCCAATGACAAAGAAATGAAAAGTCTCAGAACAGGATCATTTTAATGGAGGTTTATTTTAACAGTGACAGATA
>JBBPDA010000041.1:29376040-29386731 GCA_037974385.1 Arnoldichthys spilopterus | reverse complement strand
TGTCTATCTGTCTGTCTATCTATCTATCTGTCTGTCTCTCTATCTGTCTGTCTGACTGTCTATCTATCTGTCTGTCTGTTTGTCTGTCTGTCTGTCTGTCTCTCTGTCTGTCTGACTGTCTGTCTGTCTATCTGTCTGTCTGTCTATCTATCTATCTATCTGTCTGTCTCTCTATCTGTCTGTCTATCTGTCTGTCTATCTATCTATCTGTCTGTCTCTCTATCTGTCTGTCTGACTGTCTATCTATCTGTCTGTCTATCTATCTATCTATCTGTCTGTCTCTCTGTCTGTCTGTCTGTCTGACTGTCTGTCTGTCTATCTGTCTGTCTGTCTGTCTGACTGTCTGTCTGTCTATCTGTCTGTCTCTCTATCTGTCTATCTGTCTGTCTGTCTATTTATTTATTTAAATTCATAAAAGCCTCTAAGGTTTTGTCTGGTGGCCACTAAAGCTCTGGACCTGGATTTCTCTTCTGTTTTCTTCATGAATGTTCCTTTGGTTCTTTTGCAGGAAGTTTCTGTCCACATCCGATAAAGCCAATCTCTTCACCCTGGACCACTTCCCCGTGTGGTACCGCCGCGCTGCAGAGGTTCCCCCCGGGCGCTTCTTATACTACGTCCCCAAAGAAGACCTGAGAGGTAGCCTAACACTGCAGTAGCCTAACATCACAGGACATGTAACTCTGAGCCTGTGTTTGTGCTGGAAGTGTGTGAGTAAAGAGCAGAAAGGTGTAGAAGAGTGTGCGGTGTGCTGCCATGCGCAGCTGTGTGCAGCTGTGCTTCTAGACTATTAACTATATTCTATTCATTTAATTATGAATTATTTTGCATATTATTTTTGTTTTATTATTTATTTCTATTATTCGTGATTTTTTTTATTATTATTTCACTTTTTTTTCCACATTATGTTTTATGTTTTTTTTTTTTTAATTCATTATTTTTTTATTTTTTGTGGGGTTGTTATGATGAATGCATGCACGTGCACAATATATGTAATATATAAGATATAAATATTAATAATTATATTGAATAAAGATATTAACACTCGAACAGTAATTACATTAGGACGAATTCATATAGAAAGTAATAATAGTGAAAGAAATAATGAAATGCACATACAAATATGATCATTTGCATGATTCTGGATCTATTTAGGGATGCATGTAGGTTATACACTGATTATACACAGTAATTGAAGTATAATTTTTCATGATTTCCTTCATTATTAGTTCCTGTATTAATTAAGCATGATATAATTTTTAATTAAGCATTAATATCAGGTTAACGGTGCATTTGTAAAGTGTCCCCCTCTGTAGCCGTTAGTTGTTGTGCGGTTGTGTTGAAAGGGCTCTGCTTTCCTCAGATGTTTTCAGGGACTATGAATGGGACTATAGCGCCTCCTCTGGGCAACTGGGTGATGGTTCTGATCCGGAATATGAAGAGGGTATTTGAACAGCCTGTCTGTAATGCACGCAGCCCTGTCTCTGTTGCATGGTCCTTCTGCATGGCCGGCACTGTTTAGTAGCACTTTCAGCATTGCAACGTATCAGTGTTTCCCCTACCAGTGAACACCCCCACCCCCCCACACCCCAAACACGTCGCTCTACCCAGCTCTTGGTTAACGTCAAGCAGACTTGAGTGAGTGAGTGTGGTTTAGGACACAGCATGAATTACTGGGAACTACACACCGATCAGCCACAACATTAAGACCACTGACAGGTGAGTAACATCGACTCTGGGGGGGGGGGGGGGGGGTGTCCCTTCAACAACAGGTGAACGGTCAGTTCTTGGAGCCGATGTGCTGGAATCAGGAGCGTAACGATCCGAGCTCCTTACTGTGATGTTCTGACGATGAGTCGGAGCGTCTCCAGAACGGCAGGTCGTGCGGAGTGTTCCAGGTGTGCACTGGTCAGTAGTTGGTGTGGTCTGATCCCACAGCTACTGGCTCTGATAGAAAGGGGTCAGAACTGGTGGTGTTAATGTTATGGCTGATTGGTGTAAACATGAACTAAAGTTCAGTGCTGCAGGCGGTGGTTTCAGGGCTACTGTTCTCTAAGCAGTAGTTGAGGTTCTTCAGGTTCTGAGAGATGTTTGTGTGCATGTAGAACGTGTGTGTTCGTCATTTTTAATAAAAACGTAGTGTTTCAGTTGAATTCCCCTGACGCGTGTTTGATCCTGATCCTGCATGGATCTGAAGGTGTGTGTGTGTGTGTGTGTGTGTGCGTACTCAGCACTGTGTGTCTTTCTCTGTGTGGCAGATGGCAGGATCTTGATCGCCTCCACCTCCGTCACCATCACCGTGGGCCAGAAAACAGCTGTGGCTGGAGGTAGGAGAACCTTCCCTTTTCCCTCTTCTCCCGAGCTCCGCGTTCGACCAGCCTTGTGTACACTGACTCCACACTGAGACTCAAGTCCACAGTGACTGGCGTAGGTGACCGACGATCCTGCTGTTATGACGATACACGGACGACGGAGATGCCAGAATTCCACGTGGAAAATTCTGCCGCCGCACCATAAACGTTCAAGCCAATAATTTTGAGATGATTGATCATTATTTTTATTTTTGTTGTATATTCTCTTCTTTTACGCATCCGAAGCAGTTCGCGCACACACACACACACACTCACTGAGAACTATGAGCAGCTACCGCACATACACACTGGGTGGCGGTGGGCAGAGGGTTCCAGGTGTGCAGTAGTTGTACCTACCAACGACTGGTGTATCAGGGACAGAGTCCTGAGCGCCCAAGAGTAATTGATGTGTGTGGGGAGCCACGGTGTTGTTGCAGAGCTCTTGTGGAGGCCATGCTTTGATGGGTCAGAGCTGTTTTTGGAGCACGACCGGGACCTACACATAATGAGGCAGGTGGTTTTAATGTTATGGCTGATTGACGTATGTATGAACTGTATGTACACAGATTTTCAGCTCTAGCTTGTGCTGAGGTTGGCTTATCTAACGCGCGTCCTACTGCGCTCTTGTTGCTTTGCTGAGCTCTGAAGCACAACGCAGTGAGTCTGGAGGCGTCTGCAGTATCGGTTCACGTCTAGCCTTGAGCTCTTCTGACTTCAGAAAGCCACAACAGTGGAAGCAGGCCACTTTTTGAGTCTGCCTGACAGTCCAAGACCTTCTGCGTGTCTGCACGAAGTGTAGATCAGATGTAGTGTTTGGACGTCTGGCTGGAGGAGTTTGTTGCACTCAAGGCTCTGGCGACGTCCATATTGGATGGAATGGAATAATTCACACAAAGTTTTGTTCTGGTTGCTCTTACTTTTCAACATCTTTGAATGCGTCGTTGAGTGTTTTGCTCAGGGTTAAAGGATAAAACAAACCACACATACACTTTATCCTGAAAGAAACTGCAAATTCATGACCTTAAACATACACTTTATATGTGAAAAGTCTATGCGACGTCTATGCTATCAAACTCCTCCATTGTGGGTTTGGTGAATCGTGGGATTTCTTCACAGTGGTGGTGAATGGAACCAGATGTCACATCAAATACAGCCATTCTGTCTCCTCCCCAGACCCCCAGTAAGCATCCACGTGTCCCTATGGTCTCTAGAGTGTTTCTATGGAAAATTCTCAATGGTAAAATGGTGAATCTGATTTGGGACAGCCACTGATCTCAAGAAGTAACATTTTGCCCATCTATGGCTTTTTAAAGGTTATGCAATGGAGGAAGCTGTTGGAAAAATAGAAAACCTTGGTTCACATGAGATGCATAGGACCCGTATCCCATCTGTGAAGCATGGTGGTGGTAGTATCATGGGTCGGGCTGAGTTTTGTCGCATCTGGGCTTGGACGGCTTGCCATCACTGATGGAACGGCGAATTCTAAACCAAAGCCGAGAATTCTAAAGGTCAAGACATCTGTCCATGAACTAAATGTCATGAGAAAGTGGGTCGTGTAGCAAGACAACGATCGTAATCACACACGTGGTTCTACCGAAGAAGAGTTAAAGAAGAATACAGGTAATGTTCTGGAATGAAATCCAAAGTTCTGTCCTTCACCTAGTAGGAATGTTGTGGGAGGAGCTAAAGTGAGCAATTCACATGAGGAAACCCACCAGTGTCTCAGAGCTGAAGCTGTACAGGGTTCACTTACTTTTGCACACGCACAGATCTGAAACACTGGTCAATGGATACATGACCAAGTATAACATTATCGTTTAATGAGGTTCTCTTTATCTAATGTAGGTTGTGTGAAAACGATGATTTAGAACATTCTAAAGGGGTCACTTCACCTGGCAGTGGTTTTAATGTTGTGGCTGATCTGTCTGCGTTTTTTTGTGTGCACTTCTTGCAGTAATTATTGCACCGTGACCATCTCAGCAGTGAGTTATCCAACCCTTAAAGCTCCCTAAGCCCTGAGCGTCCACAGTGAAGGACATTTAGAACCATCTCAACATTCCCGACAGCTGGTCACTGCTGACTGATTTTTGCGCACTTTTGCGACTCACAGGACCCGTTTACTTTAGAGTAATGTCGTAGGAGAACCATGTTTGGTTCCCTAATGACATGGTTCATGACATATAACCAACAGGGGTGTGAATTTGTCACAGGTGCCATGATACGATACTTTGTAGCGTGTCCTTGAGCAGCGCTAGCTAGCGAGAGCACTTAGCTTACTTGTTAGCCACCGTAGGCGTAGCAGCACTGCGGTGTGTGGTGTTGAGGGACCACAGGACAAAGCTGTTGCTCACTGAAATATACGAAATAACAGAAAGCTAACATCCTTCTCATGTTAAGCAAGGTACTTAGCGCTAAATGGCTAACACGAATACCACTCCTGGGCAGTTGAGGCCTAGTGGTGAGGACACTGCCTTTGAGACCTGAAGGTCAAAGGTTCGAGTCCTTGGGCACCACTGAGGTTCCCTTAAGTGAGGTACCGTCCCGCTACACTGCTCCCCGGGCGCTGTTGGTAGCTGCCCGCTGCTCCGCGTGTGCACGTGTGATGGGTTAAATCCAGAGGTCACAGTTCGTTGGGGTGCTTGAGTGTGTGAGGTGTGAAGCCTCCCATTAGTAGCCTTGGAAAACTTTGAAGGCAGTGCGAAGTGCCTCATTAGTTACAAAGTCAACTCTTGTTGCCGTGGTGAAAGTTTTGCTTTCCATGGCAAACGCTGTCATGGTGCCGTCTCCTAAGCCCCACCCCCGTGGTGCGAAGTCTGACAGGACAGTCAGGTTCTGCAACAACAGATGCTCTATGGTGTGTAACTGTACACGTATCTACACTGATCAGCCATAACATTAAAACCATCGGCCTAATACTGAATAGGTCCCCCTCATACAGCCGAAACTGGCTGTGGTGCAATGTGTCTTATGGTCTATATCAGCAATTTGTTCTACAGTGGTTCTGTGGGACCAGATGGGCTAGCCGTCAGTCCCCACACACATCAGTGAGAATTGGGTGCCCATTTTCCTGTTGCCGGTTTTACCAGTTCTTCTTCCCTGGATCACTTTTGCTAGGTACTAACTACTGCACACCTGGAACACTCCACAAGACCTGCCGTTTTGGAGATGCTCTGACTGCATCCCTCACATATTGGGCCTCGGATCCTTACGCTCGCCCATTTTACCTGCTTTCAACAAGAACTGACTGTTCACTCGCTCCCACCCCCTTGACAGTCGTCAGTGTAACAACGTCATAGTTGGCGTGGGCGGTGGTGGCCTAGTGGTTAGGACGCTGTCGCAGGTTCGAGTCCCTGGGCACTACTGAGGTTCCCTTGAGTAAGGTACCGTCCCATTACACTGCTTCCCAGGCGCTGTTGGTAGCTGCCCGCTGCTCCACGTGTGCACGTGTGATGGGTTAAATGCAGAGGTCACAGTTCGTTGTGGTGCTTGAGTGTGTTCACAATGACAAACAGTCACTTCCACTTTAAATCATCAATGTTAATCACGTCACCTGTCAGTAGTTTTAATGTTCTGGCTGATTTGGTGCATGATGACTTCTCTCTGTATTCGTTTGGCTTAGCCAGAGCCGAAGGAGCACGCGGCATCTTGGCAGTTGGAAACCGTCAGCAGCGGACGTTTGATCCGCGAGTGTCTTCACTCCCAACCAGCATGTGACTGATCCGTGCTCCCCCTCATCCCCCAGCCAGCCGCTAAGTGTCTTAACAGACGCGCGTAAAAATATGAGCCTCTGAGCACGACGCGATTGGCCGAGGAAGTCTTTGGCTGTGGCTTCTTTCTGCGAGAAGCTCAGTGTACCTGCTAACTCTAACTCGCCCCCCACCGCCACCCCCACCCCCCCACCCCCCACCACCCCCAGCTGAGACAGCACGGCCATAAAACAAGTCTGGGGAAGACGCTTCCCCTCCTGGCGTGAGCCTCTCCGTCTGGCATCTGTTTTGCTGTAAGCTCTCGTTCACTTCCCTATTGCTCCCCGGAGGACCCTGCAGACGATTAACAACCGGAGCAGATCACACTGATTTCGCCGATAGCCACACAAGCTACAACTGAGGCGTCCTAGCGCTGAGAACATCCCTCGCCCCTCGCGGCGGCCCAGCTCTCGCGTGCCTAGAGCCTCCAAAGACAAGCGTAGTGCGGACGTCGGTGAACGTCCAATGCCAAATTCCCTCTCTTCCACCCACCGGAACTTTGTTAGGCGGTGGGGTAGCAGTCAGGGAGTGGTGTGACCTGAAGGTCGCCGGTTCAAATCCCAGGTCAGGAACCACTGAGCAAGGTACCGTCCCCAAGCACTGCTCCCCGGGCGATGCCCAAGTCAGCTGCCCACTGCTCCAACATGGATGGGTTAAATGCAGAGGTCACATTTCGTTTGTGGTGCACTGTGTGCTGTGGTGTGTTCACAAAGACAAATAACCACTCACCTTCACTTTAAACCACCGTGCAAAGGCCGAAGGACCAGCACACAGTTATGGTATTAATCAGGTGAAAAGTAAAAGTGACTGTTTGTCACTGTGAACACGCTCAAGCACCACAATGAAATGTGACCTCTGCATTTAACCCATCACACAAGCACACGTGGAGCAGCGGGCAGCTACCAACAGCGTCCGGGGAGCAGTGTAGCGGGACGGTACCTTACTCAGGGACACCTCAGTGGTGCCCGGGCCGGGACTTGAACCTGCGACCTTCGGTTCACAAGGGCAACGTCCTGACCACTAGGCCAAGTTTAGAAATGAAGGTGCTAAGGGCCACCGCTGGCCCAAAGAGTCAGCAGAGGATGGATTCGAACCATGGACTTCTGGGTTATGGGCCCAGCACGTTTCCACTGAGCCACTCTGCTTCTAGAGCAGCAGGTTGAGCAAAGATGCAAAAGAGCATCTGATGGAAGCTGGAACATCGCCAGCATCTCTCACCATGGTAACCGCACTGCACCATTAGCACTTGTCTAGTATAGTGCGCACCACTGTTTTAGACATGCCAGCAGGAAGTGCAGAAGCATCAAAAACAGGAGTAAAGTGAAAGTGACTATTTGTCATTGTGAACACACTCAAGCACCACAATGAAATGTGACCTCTGCATTTAACCCATCACACGTGCACACGTGGAGCAGCGGGCAGCTACCAACAGCGCCCCGGAAGCAGTGTAGTGGGATGGTACCCTACTCAAGGGTACCTCAGTAATGCCCGGGCCGGGACTCGAACCTGCGACCTTCAGATCCCAAAGGCAGTGTCCTTACCACAAGGCCTCCACTGCCCACTAAAAATGAATGTTAGAAGCAGTGCGGTCACTCACTCCACCCCTGCTAAATGAGCAACGTCATCTGCACTTCATTAAAGGACATAGATATGGACATATTTACACGCAGGGACCTTCTCCTTATTGTGTAGAGGTTCTTTGACTTCGGTAGAACCTTCGGATTCTGTGGGGCAAAGTGGCAGCTATGGTGTTATTTGTACAGATATGAGCATCCAAAAGTGTTTTAACAGAATACAGCATGAGGATGAGCAAGAGAGATGGAAGGATCACATCCAGTGGTGTTGTTAGGCCTGGGTATCCGAGTCTATACTATAATCTTTTTTTTTTTTTTATTATAAAAAAACAAAACAAAAAAAACCCAGAAAAACTATAACAACAAAATAGACCTGGATTTATATATATATATAAAAAAAAATCAAAAATACTATAATAAAAATAGCCCTGGATTAATATTTAAAAATATATATATATAATAAAAACAGCCTTGGATTTATTTAAAAAAAATATATATATATAATATAAATATAATATAAAAATAGCCCTGGATTTATAAAAACAAATAAAAAAAACTACATTAAAAAAAGACCTGGATTTATAAAAGAAATTAAAAATACTATAATAAAAAATAGATCTGGATATATAAAAGAAATTAAAAATACTAAAATAAAAAATAGATCTGGATTTATTAAAAAATATGAAATTAACATAATAAAAATAGCTCTGGATTTGTAAACAAAATTTTTTTTAATACTATAATAAAAAATGGCCTTGGATTTACAAAAAACCCACAAAAATGATATAATAATAAAATAAATAAAATATTTTTCCCTCATTCCTAATTCCCCCAACAGTCAACAAAATGATTATACTTCTAACCCCCCAACAATTTTCTATGTACCATGTGCTACAGTGGTGAGGGTGTACTGACAATGGTCTATGCTCTGCATGACAGACGTTCTCTGGTTTTCCATTAGAGGCCGTCGATGTGGTGGTCGATTTGCAAACAGGGGCCTTCTCCTTATTGTGTTATTTCTTAAAAAATCACAAAAATACCAAAAGTAAACTTCATTCCCGTGCATTCAACCCTCACCAGTCAACGAAATCACTACACCTCTACCCCCCCCCACCCCCCCACCCCCATTGTTATGCTATTTTTAGACTCATGGGAAACCCTGCGCTCCATATTTCATGCGAGACATACGCTACACATGTTCTTCTCAAGGCATCGGACATCAAATTTTACGAGCGTTCCCGCCTCCCAAACGCACCAGAAGGAGATTCCCAAAAAAGCCTGCTGGTGTGAACAGAAACCATGGCTTTTTTTTTTAACAAAAATCTGAACACGTGTGAAAGCGAGCGATGACACAGTGAAGCCTAGTGTGAAGTAAGGCAGACGCTGAAGCCCAGAAGCGGCGACTGCTGTCGTGGCTCCTGAGGGCGTCCCACACTAATGCAAGTGAATGCCTGGAGGTGCTGTAATCGCAGGTTGGCTTGTGTTTGAGGGGGGGGGGGTGAGATTGAAAGGAAAGAAAGGGCAACACTCTCCCTTTCATCTCTGTTTCATCTTTCTTTCATGTGTTCTGCCCGAGCGGCGCAACAGCTCATATCCAAAGCCACCGTTTGAAGCCTTTCAACTCCATTAGAGATGCTTCCTGCCTGTCCTGCGCCCTGTTAGGTGGTTCCTTCCACCTCATTATCTCTATGCCGGCAAAGAAGAGAGCTGCGTGTGTGCTGGGGAGGGGAAACGTGTGAAATTCTCTCTTTTTTTTAATAATGGGTGGGGGGGGGGGTTATTGAAGGGCAGGTCTAGACAGATAGCCGACTCTCCGCATAGACCATAAAACCACACCAGCGTCGTCTGAAGATCCGCATTACAAACGAGGCTAATTAGGGATTAATTGTTTCCGTTTTGGCTTTTCCTCCGTGCTCCTGGATGTAGGCGGGGCCTGTAGCAAGCTGTTTGAGGTGTTCCGGGTCTCCTCGGTTCTTTGCGGCGCGCGCGCGCGGGGGGGGGTCCTTGTTTTTGGCACAGGTGGGACACAGTCTGCGCAGAGCTCTGCCGAACGCTTGCTAACGCTACTAGTGTTTCCACTCATTTACACCTCATCTGGGCTTGAGTCATCGCTTTTCATGGGATTGCCACGTATAGGCCTATAAATCTGGCACCTTCGCTGTAGAAGAGCCAACGATAAACACGCGTATTCACATTAGTAGTTAACTGTTAATCACTGAAATGGCATCGTATAACACCTACTCTGGCACGACTTCAGCACCACTAGCGATGGAGGCTCTTATAAAGAGCTAGCGAGGTGAAGCTAAAAGATCCCAGTACGAGTTCTACTGTCTGTGGACTGATCGGAGAACTGTGGCCAATTATAGCCACGGAGCCACAGACTGTAGATCTGCTAAAATGTATTATCTCTGAATATCAGACGCTAATTTGATCAATTTTATTAATTTGATCTGTGCAACAATGTTATTACACTTGCCCAACACCACCGGTCTAGTCCTGAGTGTGTCTCTCATGCCAGCAGGGATAGGCAGTGGAGGCCTAGTGGTTCGGACGCTGCCTTTGAGACCTGAGGGTCACAGGGTCGAGTCCCTGGGCACCACTGAGGTGCCCTTGAGTAAAGTACCGTCCCGCTACACTGCTCCCCGGGCGCTGTTGGTAGCTGCCCGCCGCTCCAGGTGTGCACGTGTGATGGGTTAAATGCAGAGGTCACATTTCGTTGTGGTGATTGAGTGTGTTCACAATGACAAATGCTCATATTAGGGATTTGAACACACAGGTTAGCCTTCACTCCCCATCAGTGAGCCCTGGGTGCCCATAACCCTGTTGCTGATTCACCAGTTGTCCCGCCTTGGATCACGTTTGGTTGGTACTAACTACTGCACACCTGGAACACTCCACAAGACCTGCTGTTCTGGAGATTCTCTGACTCTAGAACATCACAATAAGAACGAAATGTGACCTCTGCATTTAACCCATCACACGTGCACACGTGGAGCGGTGGGCAGCTACCAACAGCGCCCGGG
>JBBPDA010000041.1:29282572-29297036 GCA_037974385.1 Arnoldichthys spilopterus | reverse complement strand
GCACGTGTGATGGGTTAAATGCAGAGGTCACATTTCATTGTGGTGCTTGAGTGTGTTCACAATGACACAGTCACTTTAATTTCACGTAATAGTATGACCACGGACAGGTAAATAACATTGACTAGTTATTTCATTACACCGGTCAGAGGGGTGTGATATATAAGGCAGCAAGTGAACAGTCAGTTCTTGAAGTCTGATGGATCTGAGCCACTTCGACAAGGGCCTTATTGTGATGGCTGGACGACGAGTCAGAGCGTCTCCAGAACGGCAGGTCTGGTGGAGTGTTCCAGGTGCGCAGTAGTTAGTACTTACCAATGGTGATCCAAGGAAGGTGAATTGGCCAGATGGTCATGAGCACCCAAGGCTCACTGATGCATGTGGGGAGGGAAGACTAGCCTGGCTGGTCTGATCCCTCAGAAGAGGTTTATAAAGTGATGCTGACTGATAGAAAAGGGTCAGAACACACATGGATGTAGACTTTAAGCAGTACTGGTTATACTATGCACGGAGTAATCATACCTAAATGGCAGAAAGTGTGAAATGCAAGATGCAGTGAAAGGTCATGTGACCACAAATCCAATCATTCAAACCAAAGACAAAACAGTCGCTTATCGCTCCTTTAATGTTACAGTTTAGGCATGTAAAGAAAATTCCATTTAAACATGCTGCACCATAAAATGAGCCATAAGGATTAGAAACGTGCAGCGCAGGCCATAACATCTGAACCGTTGCAATGCTTAAGTAGTTCGCTGCCTATTTTCTACCAACACATAGGCTACAATCTGTACATCAGGCTAAAAGCTACATTTTAGGCTAAGTCCAACAGTTACCCTTGCTTTTCTTTTCAGGCATCACTGGTTTCTGTCTGCTTCAGCGAAACCTCAAGAGAAACGAAGTGCACCAGGGCAGAAGGGTCTGCCGTGAGGACAGACACAGGCCGTGACGCGGCGTGTGACCCTCATGACGGGTCCCGACTTGGCGACACCTCAGTGGCTTAAGATACGCTTCGTAAAAACACTGCATATAAATTAAACCTCGGAGATTCTTCACGCCATCCGACTCGGCACGAAACCTTTAAAATATACATCTAATAAAAAATACGCTCTATGAACTTCCGAGGAAAAGTGGAAAAATACACGTGAAGCGCTGCGTGAGGACTGACAGGGCTCAACAACACGAAAAGAGGGGAGCTGACGGAGCAGGACGGGGCAGAGAGACGGAAATCCGCGATGGGCGAGCGATGAAAGGCGCCCGTCAATCATCGTCGCTGTCGCTTCCCGATTCGCTCAGCTGAAGGTCCTTCCCTGAGGAGGCAGCAAAATAGCATCAGCACGCGGTCACGGCAGCACAACTATGTGCATGTGATCAAGCCAACTGTGCGGACACTCACTGAGCGTGTTCATCAGCTGGTTGCTGCCCTGCGGTTTGTCCGTGCCGTTGGCCATGGGGTCTCGGCTGGGCGAGAGGTGGGCGTGTCCGTGAGGATTGTGGGTCTCCTGCTCTCCGTCGCTGCTGGAGCTGTCGTCTCCGCTGCCCGAACAGCTGCCCGACTCTGAGGAGCTACTGCTGCCGCTGCTGCTCATCTGCTCAATAATCTCCACCTCCGCTCGCAGCTCTGAGACAGAGAGAGAGAGAGAGAGGGATAGAGAGAGCAGGGGAGAGACAGTGGGGAAGTGGGAGAGAGAGAGAGCGGGAGAGAGAGAGAGAGAAAGAGAGAGCAAGAGAGAGAGAGCGCGAGAGAGAAGTAGAGGTGGACGTTAACATAGTTAAGTAAAGAGATGGAGAGAGGGATGGGGTAGAGACAGAGAGAGATAGTTGGGGGGGTAGAGATAGACAGATAGAGATAGAGATGGAGAGAGAGAGAGGTAGAGGTAAACACAGAGAAATGTGGAGAGAGGTGGGGGAGAGGGAGAGGTAGAGACCGGTAAAAATATGGAGAGAGAGAGAGAGAGAGAGGGGAAGAGGTAGAGAGGTAGAGATAGAGAAGTAGAGAGATGGAGAGAGGGATGAGGGTGAGCCGTAGAGAGAGGGGGGAGAGGCTCCTGGCTGCAGATAGACCTTGCTCAGAAAAACGCGCCAGACCCAAGTGTGTAGAAAAGCTTACCCCGTTTGATGTCGTCCAGCTGGGGCTCAGGAGAGGGGTTGTCCTTAGTGGGGGACGTTTTGGCCCCTGCGCTGGGCTTGGTGGGCGTGCGGAACTGGGAGGGAGGCTGAGTGGCTCTCACGGACTGCTGCTCTATCCGAGCCTGGATCTTACTGCTGCCCTCAGCTCTGACGGACCACACACACAGGGGGACACGGTTTGTTTTTAGTCCGAATCTACATAAACGAATAGCACCGTAACGTCGAAGGGACGTGAAGAGAATTGCATTTTCCGGTCCCGAGCGAAACGCCTCGGTCGGGAGGAGCCACTTCGCTGCTCACCTGGTTTTCTTGACTTGAATACTGCTGCTGAGCTTCTCCAGCATAAAATCTCCCGTGTCGTGGTTGATGATCAGGACGCAGTCTTTCTGATACGGCCTTTTGTTGCCTTTGAATACGGTCATGGGAGGCGTAGAACCCTAGTGATGCAATGCACATGTGGACAATAAAGAAGATATTTTTAGGAAACAAAATATTTTATTCATAATGGAACACAAATCACTGTGCAATCATTTCACTGGTGCCATATCACTCTTTCTATGTTAGGCTGTAGTTAGTTAGTAGTTAGACCATGTATATATAGTCAGATTAAATTTTTATGTACACAGTAGGTAGGTATATGCATATATGTATATATATGGACAAGTTTATTTATATAGCACATTATCATACACAACGGTCATTCAATGTGCTTTACAGTGATGGGCATTGAAATAAAAGGCAAGAAAAGCATGAAAAGTACAAGATGAAAGTAAAAATTTAAAGCAATAAAAATTAAGAAATAAAGTGCATGATGCAAGTTAAATATGAGAACAAATAATAAATGAAAAAAAAACGAAAGTGCATGACAAAAGTAAAATATAAACGAATACAAATACTATATATATATATAAAAAAGTATCTTTCAGCTCCTAATGCATAAATATCCCCAGTAATCAATAAACACTGGGGAAAAAGAGTGAGACCCTTACTGGTATGTGTGGCAACGTAATGGTGACCTCATCTCCTTTGCCCACCTGCAGCTCCCCCTCACAGGAGGTGTCGATGGACGCTGGTTTAAAATCATCTAGATAAAGGGAAACAGGTCACGTCAGCTGATGAAAACCCGAGCATTCGGCTGCGTAACGTCCGTCCAATGTTCTATGACATTTCTAACCAATAATAGGCCCTGATCAGCCATAACATTAACACCACTGACTGGTGAAGTGAACAACATTGACGTTATTTCATTACAATGGCACATGGGATACAACATGCAGTAAGTGAACAGTCAGTTTCTGAAGTCGATGTGCTGGAAGCTGGGGCATAAGAGTCTGAGCCACTTTAACAAGGGCCTTATTGTATCTCCAGAACAGCAAGTCTTGTGGAGTGTTAGGCGTGCAGTAATTAGGGCCTACCACACTTGACTATGGGTGGGAAACATTTAATTATTATCAACATTATTATTATTAATTCCACAAATTTCACTTCATTACACTGTGAGCAGTGTTTTGTACTGAAAAGCTGCTTCTGCTTATGACCACACTGCTGCATTTGACCTTTAATAATAAACTGTTCACATTATTATTTATCGGCATGTGTGAGCTGATGGAAATGTAGCAGATTGTGTGAAATGTCATATTTCACACTGACTGCAGACCCAATCACATGGCTGCACATTTTTAAGGCATTACACATTTAAGTCTTTGGCTAAAATAATCAAATGGTGAAACCTCTGATTTACACCTCTGTTATAAACTATTTCCCCATTATCATCACAAAAAAACACTTAGAAGACATTTGTAGGCAAAGCTGGCCATTTTAGGACCAGAAAGTAAAAATCCACTCCATGATTTTGTTCCAACTCCCAGGAGCTCCGCCTACGCTGCACAGTGTGTTCTGATCGCGGCGCAAGGCGTTCAGTCAGTTACAACGAAATCCTGGAGTGGATTTGTCAGTTATGGACCTGAAATATCGATAAACGGTGATAAATAAGTAAGTAACGCTAGAAATGGCGATCCTCCCAGTATACCAGGCTAGAGAACATCGCTGTAAACCAGTGAAATGTTGAAGAAACACGTGTGTGGTGGAATGAATCCAGGCGTCGCAGCGGCCACTTACACCTGATCGTGTGAAAGGAGGATTTGGGTCGTTTCTCAAAGCTCTCCCCAAGCCTTAAAACATGCTCCTCTTTGTCCAAGAGCGGATTAGAGCTCCCGTTCATGACCGCGAATGATGTTTGCGATCTACATTTATGACAAAGTCGCTTTTATCAAAGTCACAAATCCGAGCGAGACGCTTTAAATGCGGTGAAAACACGAACGAGACGGAGTTGTTGACAAATACTAGAAAATGGCTAAAGCTTCCGGGTGAGTCTTGGTCGAGCGTACAAAATAAAAGTCCCCACACAAAACCTGAAAATGGCACTGAACACAAAAAATAACGATTGCTTTATTCTAATATCAGGGACAGGAGTTAACAACATGATGAGTAGTGTTCTATGTTTTTGTATCACACTGTAATGTGAGTTATATGAAAATACGTCTTTAAAAAAAATAAACTAATTCATTAATTAAAGTCGGTTCCTTTCTGCAATGTTTAAAGGCGAGCGAAGCTGTCTGAGTGATGGTGTAGTTCTATTTCTAATAATTTGACTTGAAATGTCTTCAGAAATGCTTTAGTATGACACGTGACATTTTGTTCCACAGCAATAAAAATAAAGCAAAGAAAAATAATATTTTTATTTTAAAAATACAAAAGTTTAACTTTGTAAATATTTTATTGTTCGATATCTCGCCACCACGTGCGTTATGTGATTTTAAACCAGAACGTGTTGATTGTTTATTATTTGTAACTGTATTAACTCAAATGCATCATGGAAATAATGATGTTTCCTTATGGTCACAGCTTTTCATGAATGGATTTCAATCAATGCTGAAAAAATCTTGCTTCTAATTTGTATACACATAACATTAACAAAGTTAATGCAATGCAGTGTATGAGATCTATTATCTAAATTGTCAAATAAATAAAAATGTGAAGTAATCCTTTTTTTTAAACGAAGTTATTGATAATTTGCGAGATGGAGTCTCATAAGCCCAGAATGCATGCATTTTTCTAGTTATTATATCGTCCTACATTTGTAACCTGTTTCTCGTCTGTCTTTTTTTTTTTTTTTTTGTTTTTTTTCTTTGGTTTTTCCTCCTCCCCAAGCTTTTCAGAGCATGAACCGGGACTTCTCTTTTATCGCGCTGCCTTTAAGTCTGTCGACTCGCTGACGTGCATGGCGCGACGCTCTTCCGATTACCGCAAAACCGAGAAAATGCGCGCCATCAGAAAAGAAGTTTCACAAGTTAAACAGGCACAGGTCAGTGCAACACCTACACGTGAAAAACATACCACCAAACAGACACGAGTCCAGTAAATAAACCCAGCTTCTTGCCAAATCGCGTGGCTATTTTAACACGCCACACAATTTAAGCGGACCACCTACGTGCTGTATTACGGTAATCCACGCATGGGGTTGGCCGTCAGGATCAGCATGGGGAGCGTAGGATGCTGCTCTCAGGATGGCGACGCTGCAGCCCAAACTTATTCTACTCTTTAGTGGGAAACGGAAATCCGGGAAGGATTATGTGACCGGTTTAATACATGAGAGGTGAGTTGCATTTTGCACAGTTTCTCGGACATGCGTGCGTGTGTGTGTGTGTGTAACGTCCAGGTGGTTTTTTTGTAGACTGGGCGCTCACCTGTGCTGCATCCTCCGCCTCTCTGCTCCCCTCAAGGCACAGTACGCGCAGGTAAGGGTGATCCGTGATCTGGCTGCTACATCCACAGCTGCAGTAGTCTGACCGGTGCTTCCTTTACGCCTTAGGACCATGGACTGGACTATGGGCAGCTACTGAGTGCGGGTCAGTACAAGGAGAAGTACAGGGCTGACATGATCCAGTGGGGCGAGGGCAAGAGGCAGCAGGATCCAGGGTTCTTCTGCCACCTGGCCACTCATGGGGCTACAGCGCCTGTGTGGGTGAGTAGAACTTTTTCACTGTGCATTTTCTACTCTTTACGACTGGTGGCCATCTGTAACGCAGAGCTCATGTAAAGCACAGTGTGGTACCCTAGTGCAATGCCCTGCAGTAATAATGTGTGTCGTCCATCATTATGACCTGCTGTGTCCTGCGGCACCAGATTGTCAGCGACTGCAGGCGGATGTCAGACCTGCGGTGGTTCTGGGAGGAGTATCCTCAGGAGTGCGTCAGCGTTCGAGTGGAGGCCTCCCAGCACACCAGAGCCCAGAGAGGCTGGAGGTTCACCGCAGGTATGTGAAGTGAATCATTGTGAACGCACTGAAGCACCACAACGAAATGTGACCTCTGCATTTAACCCATCACACATGGAGCAGTGCGCAGCCATCAACAGCGCCCGGGGAGCAGTGTAGCAGGACGGTACCTGCGACCTTCTGTTCACAAGGGCGAGGTCCTAACCGCTAGGCCTCCACTGCCCGTCTTCGTAGATCGATGTAACAGTGATCATCTCCCGTTTGCCTTGTTCCTCAGGAGTAGACGACGCGGAGTCTGAATGTGGGCTGGATGAGGGGGTGAACTTTGACTGGACCCTAAGCAACGATGGAGATGCTGCTTTTCTCGACGGACAGCTCGAAGGCCTGTTGTCGATGGCCAGGGAGAGATCACAGCAGGACCCAAGACCACAAGACGGAATCACATCCAGTAAACACGGAAGATAGGACATGCCTGTGAAAAACATGCTGCCGTGGACGTTCAGGCCTGTGTCTAGAACCAAGATGATGTTCTGATAAGCTCTGGCATGATGGGCATTTTTAGCGGCGCATCTGTGCCTTTCTTCTGCTTTTTTTTTTTTTTTTTGGAGAAATGCAATTCCAAACCGTCGTTCTTCATAAAAAGTCATTCATTTAAAGGTTTAAAGTGGTTTGAATGGTGCAGAGTGTAAGTTTGCCTCAACATTCTTTCTCCAAACTGCTGCTTCCATTTCGGGTCACAGAGACGCTGGAGCCAGTCCCAGCCGACTATAGGCCCACAGCAAGGTTCACCCAGGACAGGAGGCTCAACCCAACACAGGGCAACACAGACACACACACACACACACACACCTATGAGAACCCATTCAACCTACTGCTGCCTTTAGACGGTGGGAGGAACCAGAGGAAACCAACGCAAAACCCAGGGAGAGCTTGCAAACACCACAGAAAGGCACCCGTGCTTGACCCAGGGATCAAACCCAGGACCTTCTTGCACCAAAGGTCCAAAATCTCCAAAATTGTAACTTTACAGGAGAAGCTAAAGCCATTCTTCACTTCTACTGTGTTAATGTTAGTAGATTTTCGATCAAGTGACTTTGGAGCATTTCCAGTAGTCTGTTCATCATGAAAGTTGATGCAGTCGGGCAGTGGTGGCCTAGTGGTTAGGACATTGTGCTGGGGACCTGAAGGTCACAGGTTCAAGTCCTGGCTCAGGCACTACTGAGGTACCCTTGAGCAAGGTACCGTCCCACTACTCTGCTCCACGTCTTGGAAGTCGCTTTGGATAAAAGCGTCAGCCAAATGAATAAATGTAAATGTAAATGAAAGTTGTGCCCAGTGTGAAGTCCAGCTGCTGTGTTGGTGTAGGAAAAATAAATAAATAAAATGGAGATACGTGGTTTTGTCTGGACAGCGGCGATATAGAAGATGGTATATTTTAGTCTGTGTCTTGTTCTGGGCCTTTTTAAGAAATGTAAATGCCTTAAAGCAAGAGAGTCCAATCAGACGTTTACCACGACACTACCACATTCATTTACAGCCTTTGGCAGATGCTTCTACCCACCGCCATGTACACAGTGCTGTGTAGACTACACAGAAAACCTGTCACACCAGTAAACCCACATTTACATTACGAGTTGCTAGTCAGACAAGATTCTACCAGAGCTGACGTTTTTAAAAAGTATAGTTTTAAATTTGATATTAAATGCTTATTACTAATAAATTATACTAATAACTTCTAATGACAGAACTTCTGGAGAAGTTATTAGTATAATTTTAGTAATAAGCATTTAATATCAAATTTAAAAGCTATTAAAAACCTGCAATATGTAAATATAATCCTTATTTAACCAAATTACATTTACAGTTTCAAAAATTTAAATATATTTAGTAAATAAATTTTGCAACAGAGGCGTGTTTATCATTTGGGAACTGAGGAGACGAAGTGCTGTAGTTTTCCAAGGGGAATTTCTGCCCATTCTTGCTCTACACTACACTTCAGCTGCTCAACAGTCCGTGGTCACCGTTGTCCGATTCTCCTCTGAAGTGCCCCACATGGTCAATGGCAGACCGATCTGGACTGCAGGCAGGTCAGTCAAGCACATGCACTCTGCCTGAAGCCATCCTTCTGTAGGCAGACTTCGGCCTAGAAAAGACGTCACCTTGACGGCCACGTACATCTCTCCAAAAACCCAATATATAACCCAAGTGTTTGTGTCAGTCGTACCCTCACATGCAAGGCCGTGTTGTGGGGACTAATGTACATGGCTATACTGAGCTTTTAGTTCACATTCAGCCAATCTACTCACATTATGTCCCGAAAGAACTTGAAATAGTGTGTTGAGAAATGTCTTTTTTGAACTGACGGACGATTCCTTTGCATAGTTTGTCACAAATTGTTGAGCCACGACCCACATTAACATAAATGTTATGTTATATAATAACGTAAATATTCCAGAAATCTCTTATTTTGCCCTTTGTGTATTAAACCAAATTCAAAACTTTTGCGCTTTTTGTGCACAAATGTGGGCAAACTGGAGTAATTTCCTTACTGACTACATCCATATGTTGAAAAAAACCATATTGTGGCGCATTGAGATGTAAAATATCACCATAATCCACCCGTACGAGCCGCAGTCCTGTGGCATGTTGCCAAAATCAAGGTCAAACAGTCGGAAGGGTTAATAAGTATTATGGTCCTTTATTTAAAAAAAAAAAAGAATTTCTGGTGTCGTTATTACAATGAAACACTGTCGATAGCAAAATGTTTACATCTTTAACTTCGCAATTTATGTTCCAGTTAAAAAGGTTCTTGATGCTTCGGTGTCCTTACTTAACTATGGTTTCGGTTTTCTGTTCCAGAGCATGATGGAAACTACGCCGATGAGATGCTCAGATAATACCTGTTGGAAGGTCGTCTTCATCCCTCTTGCACTCCTTATTGGCCCTTTAACCTACATTTTGGCAGTGGAATGTGAAGACCCCTTCTCTCGCCCTACACGGCGTCTGGAGAAAGGGGAGAAAGCCTTAACCTGAAGAGAACGAACGCCTGACGCTCCGGGCCAAACCCATCACTTGATCCCTAGCGCTGCTCTACACCTAAAGCGTGAATTCTCTTCGGGAAAGGAGAGGAAAGGTTACGTGGAAACCGTTAAAGAGCTGGTACAGTCGTTTTAGTGGCTCCTGTTGGTAGAACAACACGACAAAGAAAAGGAAAAGTTGGGATTAACAATTCGGTTAAAAAACGTTGAACCCATTCTTCCCATCGTAAAGCTAAGGGAACAAGGTCGTGGTCCGTCTGGCATCGCGTTGGCACAGTGAAATCCATGGCGATCCGATGCTTGGATGTTAAAACTGGGGCTGGGGAACGAGCTGGGCGGTTATGGGAAAAGGTGGGAGGAGGGTGAATGGCATTTTACACTGTAACCTTTCCGATTCCTTATCGGCCGGATTAGCATTGCGCCGTGGGACTGGAAAACTAGCAGGACAGAGCGAACCCAGCGACCTGAAACAAGAGCCACCCCATTACGCGTCACGTTACCTAATTGCACATAATTGCAGGAATTAATCGAATAAGGAATATTTCAACATAGATGAAAGCTTAAGACATCGGTGCTTCAGCGTACGCTGTCCTATTTAAAGAAAGGGGGGAGGGGGAGAGCCTACACAAAAAGCTAAGATGCAAGAAAAAAAATTGGAAAGCGGGAGGAGGAGGGGGAGGGGGGGTTCTCCTTCAGATACTGAGGGCTGTGGCCAGGGAGTGAGGAATGAAGCCAAGTGCTACCTACACCGAAAAGCAACTTGCGCTTGTTTCGGCCAAGACCGAGCCACCCAGCAATAACAAGGGTGAGGGGAAGATGGGTCAAAAAAAAAAAAAAAAAAAAAAAAAAAAAAAGGTCCAGGTGGAAAGTTTGGGGGTGAGAAGGTGGTCTGCAGACTTCAGAAGTTGTTGAGGTCCTGCAAGGTAGCATCCAGCGTGGCATGGATCTTGATGTTCTCCTCCTTGGCGGTGGCAAGCCTCTCTACCAAAGACAAAAACACAGAACAATGTGGTGAGGATGTGCTCCCGGCTCCATGCATAGATGAAATACCTCGCAAAAAACGCCAAAGGCACGACAGACGCGAATACTTTTCTCGTTGAGTGGACTCCATATTTAAGGCCGCTCCTGTCGAGCCTTTGGACCTTGAATTAAGCAGTAAAAAATAATCAGCTTGAGTCTTTCACACGGCCTACAGTGAACAAACTCCATCGACATATTCGGTTTCAAAGCCCCGACCAGATTTCACGGGCTACTCTCCCACTCCCCCCACCACAATGCAACTCTTGAGGAACCGAAGCACAGCGCTGGCGTGTCTGCTCACTCAACTCGTTCTACGCCACTTAATTACGTAATTGCTCACAGCTGAGGTAGTGAGGCCAAAAATTCGGCCCGATCTAAAGCTTCTGTTCCATGCTTTCATCAATGTGCAACACTAAGAAGTAAAGATCTCATTTTGTTCCCGAGCAAATCGATTAAAGCTGGATTCGCTCGTGCATCTGTTCCGAGAAACGAGTCGAGCCTCGGTTCAACTCCACAGCTGGAGACCTTTCGGTCCGGATTCGTCAAAACCGCATGTCTTTCCCATTGGGATGATGTTTGGATGGTTTGGAGGATGATTACCCAACAAAGAACTATTCACGAGTACTTGATATTCACTGTACATGTTCCTGGAGTATCTGTCCAACAGATCCAGGACTTAAGTTCCACATTTTCTTTAAACTGAGCAGGAAATACGTTCACACTCAAACGGTTCCAGAAGGTTCCATTTTCAGATTATTGTGCAAGGGGAAAATATTTTAGTCCTCTCATACAACTCGCCAACGATACAAATCTCTAAGAGCTCTACGAATATTCATCACACGACTTCCATGGTAATTGGGCACCAACATCGTCTCAGAGTTGCCGAATGGCCGATTTTTATACACTCATGTGCTCAACCTTCCCGTTTGGCTTGAGCGCTTTACTAACGATCAAGTAAAAGCTGAACTCATCTCTTTACCCCTAAAACAGGCCGTTTTAGTAACTATCAAATCAGCAACGCTGGGCACAGGGTTGCTGCAGGTTTCCACAAGTCAAATTTAAGACTTTAAGACCTTTAATACGGTTATAATTGACATTTTTGACCAATTTCGTGTCCAAACTGGTAAAAAGTAGAAAGGACGTGAAAGAAAATCCTTAAGCTTAGACTTACTAACAAAAACAAATTTATTCACATTTACCAAACTGTGTCCATACTGGTGGGCAGTAGCGGCCTAATGGTTAGAACCATGCCCTTGTGAATGGAAGGCTGCAGGTTTCGCAAGTCTCGACCCAGGTACCACCATGGAGCGAAGCACCACATATGGAGCAGTGGGCAGATAAACAGCACCCAGGGAACAGTACCTTGGTCGAGGGAACCTCCGTGGTACCCAGGTCAGGACTTCAACCCCCTTGCCAAAACATGAGGTAGCATCAATTTCACGATGACGTTTAAGACCAAAACATAAGCCATTTTAGACCTCGTGCATAAAGTCAATGCTTATAAAGAGATTTTAAGGCCTTAAATTCAAATTTTAGACTTTGCAGAAACCCTGTGTGCACCCACCATGCAGTTGACCATGAAACACTCCATGCAATTTCACCAGGCGCTGCTAACTATAAGTAGTAGAGCCTGTGAGAACACGACAACCACAGATGCAACTGTAAGTCAACCAGACTCGGGTCGGCTTACCCAACTTGTTCTATGCCATTTAATTACGTAATTGCTGGCAGCTGATGTCGTGTGGCCGGAGCTAAAGCTTCTGTTCCACGCTTTCTTCGGTGTGTGTGTGTGATGTTTAAAACGTAAAGCTATGCAACTACGATATGTAAATCAGCCATATGCCCCGCCTCCTTCAAAAAGCAGTCTGCTAAACACTCCATGCAAGTTCAACAGGCCCAGCTAACGGCACAGAAATGCATTAGGTTGTGATTTATGTATTTATTCATTTTAAATGGCAGGGGCTGCATTAGCAGCTTCATTTACACATGTGGTCACTATGTTGCAACTGTGAAGCTGCAAAAATGAAGAACCACAAATGCACAAAGACTGTCAATGCTGGTTCCCCTTTCCTCATCTTCCACTAGTAGAAAGATGTAGCGCACGGAGAAAGAGCAGGGCATGATGGAAGGGGGGGAGGAGACAAGTGGGACAATCGCAAGATAGTGACCCAGAATCTTAACCAAGCAAAGTATTTGTGTCAGAGAAAGAGGCAGGACACCGAGCACAAAGCATGATGGGGCAGAGCGACAGCAAGAGCATGAGGTGGTGCTGAAAGAGGAACGAGGCTTGTAATAAAAAAATGAAACCAAAGCTGAATGGAACGTGATGAAGGACTAAACAGGTCTTGTGTGCATCATTTGGGGCTTTCACACCACATTTCTAGGGACTTTGAGAGGAACTACCCACTGGGGAGCTCCCCCAACAGCTAAACGCCTTCGGGGGGCCTTTTCCGCTTTGCCATCTCATGGCCATTAGGAACGGTGCGGTGACATGAGCCGGGCCTGGTGGTTAGTACAGTGATCACATACAAGAAAATGCAAGACGTGGTGATTGGAGCACTTCAACGCGCCTTAACTTCCTGCAACGGTTCGAAAAACTATGAAAAAGTATCTCCTGTTGGACAGTGCCTGAAGTCTTTAGGCATAGTACATGGTATTCGGTCCTTTAGCCAAAATGCACAGTTCTTGCCAGAGCCAGTATTGGAGAAATGGCCTCTTAAATGCAATATATTAATGTCCCATATTATATAGACCGAGGCAGAGACAGTTTGAGAGAGCTGGAAAACGAATGGTCGTCCACACTGTATTTTATTGACCATTTGCTCATTTTACAGCTGTGCAAAATGAAGCCTGCAGCTCCATTAAGGCAATAAACACCAGTTAACCTACACTAGCTGCTGCAATCTTCAGTAGAACAGCTAAAATTATTATTATTGTAAAACATTTGCTCCCATAAGCATACGATCCACAAAAAAGTGGGCCAAGTAAGAGTGTGCAACGTGAGTGGGTGGGTGGGTCCTTCGGTCATCAACAGCAGAGATGGTTTGCACCTGGCAGTTCTTCAATTTGCTTCTGCAAACACCGAAATCTGAGCAATTTGTTGCACAATAACTGCAGCCACCCCATCACATGCGCTGCTGACCACCAGACCCATGCAGGCCAAATCCTCTCATGCCATGTTGCCAATTCTGTAACTGACCTGACACACGTCGACCTATCGGACGGCCATCGCACGGGAAGAGCGATCCATGGCAACACAACCAGCATAGCAACACTAAAGCATTCTGAATGTGTAGGTGGGCTCCTACGACAATCCTCCTTCACTGCTAAAGCACAGCCTGACTGTTTCTACAAGCAGGAACCACAATACAGGCACTGAAACAAAGACGTTGGGTCACAAGTATTGTAACCTTTGGTATAAGAGCTCTTATAAAATATCGGTTTCCTTCCTTTTACTCGAAGGGCCCATGGTGACAATACAGGAACTGATCCTAGACCAACATCGCAAGACTCTGACTATGAGAACATGCAGGCCTTGGTGTGTTTGTTGGTATTATGCTGCTGTCATGGTGACGGTGGGCTGTGGTGGCTCTAAAGAGGGAAGTGCTAGATAAGTACAAGGTTACTGGACACACTGCAGCTCATCGCTCTCCTTAGCTCAACAACAAATGCACGAAAGCTTGTGTTACACAGTAATGACAGGTTTTGTTCAGACAGGCAGCTCAGGTCTGACTGCTGGACATTCAAGCAGACACGATGACCTAATGTCTAAGCAGCAAGACCTATGATATGTAAAAACCCCCCCAAAAAAACCTCTTAATCCAGCAGCACTAAGTTTTGGTTTTTAGCGCTCAACCTAAATCAGGGCTAATTAGAGATGCACCAACATTTCAGTCCCGATACCTGGGCTTTGGGTATGGGCCGATACCGAGCACCGATCCGATACCTGGGCTTTGGGTTTGGGCCGATACGGAGCACCGATCCGATACCTGGGCTTTGGGTTTGG
>JBBPDA010000041.1:29270515-29282472 GCA_037974385.1 Arnoldichthys spilopterus | reverse complement strand
TAAACACACAGAATTACAGTCTGGACTGTCTGATTACTGCCCCCACAGGTAAACACACAGAATTACAGTCTGGACTGCAGGTTAAAGTTGAACACAGGGAAATGAGCGAAACGTCGAATTGAAATCAATCAAGTGCTGCTATAAAACACCTAGGAGCTCATCCATTTATCCAAGATTTGAACACCCGGTGGACTGGGGCCTAAGTGCCACTGAACATTGTGTGTTAAATTTGCTATTTTTGCTAGCTCGAAATATGCTGGGCGACTGGGTGGACAGGATGGACCTCACATGGGAGCAGATACATTCTAGAAAAGAACCGTCTCTCACCTCCTTCAGTTTGTCGGTCAGGATCTTGATCTCTTCCTCGTACTTATCCTCTTTCTGGGAATACTGCAGGGGGGGGAAGCAGAGGCAGCCAATCAGAGAACCCAGCTTTCCTTACACAACAGGCAGAACATAGCTTCTTAGTATTTAGACCTTTTGCACCATTCTTTCCTAAGACAAACTTTAAAAACCAAGAAGTCTTCTATAAAACACCCCATGCTGAAGAATACTGTTCTAAATATTCACAACCTCAACTTCCAACCTAGCTGCACACTTACAGATCCCTAACGTTTTTACATTTGTGCTTTGTACCACATCTCCGTACCAATGCCCAACTCTGTGTGTACCTGTTCTGCTTTCCTCTGCATCTTTGGGGGTGGAAGAAAGTCAGAGAGAAATGAAACCAAGCTATTAATAAATCGCAGGCTCCCTTGAGCCTCGGGAGGCTTTCTGGAGTACAAAAATGTCCACAGCCTGAGCTGAATCAGCCAGAGCGCGTTCGCTCTAGCGAGCTTCAGAAGCACCCGTGAAGACCCAGTTATCTAGCACACTTGCACCACGCAAAACCTAGAGCTGCCCTCACAGCAAGCGCGTGCATGGTCGCTTTACATCACCGTCAATGATGTCAGTGGCCGGAGCTGAGAAGTGTTCTTTCTTTGAGCCGGATGGCAGCGGCTCTGAAGCCAGCGGCGCTATGCAAAAAACTGTGGAGAACGAGTCTCTCGCAATTCACGCAAGTTGGCTAAACCGCAAGCTTGTGTTTACCTCCACACAAGCCTCAGCTGAGCAAGGACATCTTGAAGGCTATTCTCTAGCCCGGTGTGTCTATTGCCCCTAAACGAGGTCACTACGTCTTATAAGGCTCTGCAACACCAAATTCTGAGAAGCTACTAAAAGACGAATCTCCAGTCGCAGAGTTAAAGCTCTTACGCGAAAATTTTAAAAAGCATGGCTGACTCTGGTCTAACCATGTGTGCACGGCCCAGTATGCAAGAGTGTGTGCTAGGGTCCAGATCAAACAGGTTTTAGTGCATGCTTATAAAAAAACAGGCATGTTCTTCTAGCAAAAAGGTGCTAAAGGCCGTCAAACCGTCCAAGAAATGATCACAATGTAAAATATGAGGCCTTGCCGCCTTTACGCTCCGAAGAGGCCCCTCTAGTAAAATTCCCGTGCATTTTTTTCCACACAAGCGTCACACATTTGTAACACTGCCTCCCACTGAGGCTATTCGTGGTGTGTAAAAACACTCATCAGTTTCTATGACAACTTATCTGGTCAGTGAATGTGTTCAGCAACAGACTCCCTTGAATACTGCGGCGCCATTGGACAGGACTGAACGCCAGCGCGCGGAACACAGTCTCTGGAAACCATCAAGTCTTAAACTGAACAAAAGTCTCATTCTCCATATGAATAAAACGAACATGCAATAAATATTCGCCCAAAAAAAGAAACTCAGGAGCTTTTCTTTAACCCGGTTTCCAAAAAAAAACAACAACAACAGAATACTATGATTTGCAAAATCATGCAAACCTCTGGTAGGAGCAGTGGACAGCGGACATGGGCAGCGGTGCTTGGGGACCGTACCTTGCTCACCAGTATCTTAGTGGGGTCTGGGATTTGAACCAGCAACCTTCAGGCTACAAGGGAAACTCCTTATCGTTACACCACCACTGCCCTTTCAAATGTTTTAAGCTATAAAATGTTCATTATTATGAATTTAATGAAGGCAACAATTTAAAAAAGTAAAAAAAACGCATCACCTCTTCTCTCAACACTCTGTAAACACTGAGAACTAAGGAGACCAGTTGCTGGAGTTTTCTAAACTGAGCCATGGTCCCATTCTTGGATTTCAGATGCCCATGTTTCACCGCATGATGCACCAAAGGCCAGTTTAGCATCAGGACTATCACGAAGCCACTGTATGCATGTAATGCAGTTTGGAATCTTGCTCGAATGTGTGGGATTTTCCCTTAAAGAGGAGGGCGGATGCTGGATTGCAGCATGTGCTCCTCCAAAACCTGTAGAACACGATCTCTCTACCTTTTTTTTTGGACAGTCCCAGAAATTTCTAGAAAGGTTTCCAGAAAGGTCTAGAAAATTCTGGACAACTCTAAAACCCTCTGGACAGTTCTCACAGTTCCAGAATATTCTAGAAGTCTACTTCGCATTTAAAGTGACTTGAAAACATTACAACTCAAAAGTGTGTGAACCATTTTCTCTTCATTTTAGGCGTGAGGGATTGGGAGAACACACTGTGTACCCAGGAACAAAACCAGCACGCAGCTCTGTGACGTAGTGTAACCACGGAGCAGTCAATGTGCCCTTCCAGACTCGGCCTCTGTAATACTTATGCCCAATCATGTTAGTTACCTGTTGCTAATTAACCCAATTGCCCTTGTTCAAACCCAACAACCCCAGTGTGTTTTTAGCATCAAATTCAAAATGAGCATATTTTTCACAACACAATCGATGCGTGGAACATTTTCACAATTTAAATCAAATAATTAAGTTCAATATGGGTTTGCATGACTCAAATAATCACCATCTGTTTTTATTGACCTTTACTCAGCCTTCGCTGAAAGGACTGATGAACTAAAAGCATAGTGTTTACAATAATTCAAGAGTGCACTACCGGGGGCCTTGTGCTACTAGAACCAGGCAGTGGCGGGACCCTGATAAAACCCTGCAGGCGTTTGTACGCTGCTGATAAGCGAGGTCGGCCCCTACGAAAACTCTGGGGTGAGATTCGAGAACAGTAGCACAAACTAATTGTAAGAAGCAAAAATCAGCAATAACACTTTCAGTAAAAAACATCTTTTAGACTTAGACTCCCATCCCCTCCCTCCTTCCTACCTTCTCCGTTTGGGCTTCCAAGGACTTTAAGTTATTGGTGACATTTTTCAGCTCCTCCTCCAATTCCGCACATTTGCTGCCGTTTTTAAACATTTTCGCGTTTAGGTGTTTGACACGGGGAAAGAGAGGTGGGGTGGAGAAAGAGGCAACATAAGAAAGGGGGGGGGGGGGCATTTAGAAGAAAGGAGAGTGAAGAGGGGAAAAGATTATAAGTATGACAGATGGATAAAGGGACACGGAGAAGGGGGGGGTGGACAAGGAGGGGACAAAAAGAGACAAATTTACAAACAAAATTGAGAGAGAGAGAGACATGAAAGCACTGTGGAGCGCTAGTGCATGATCTGGGTGGAATAAACAGTAATTACTAAAAAGAAAGGAGCCATATTTGACCTGGAACAAAAAAAAAACAATCACTTCATGAGGGAACCACTGTAAAGTGGGGAAACATGAGAACACTGGGCGACTCGATGAAAATGACCGAACGGATGGAGCCGAAGCGACTGATGGAGTGGAGATCGAACCGAATTCATGCAGTGGACGCAGGAGAGGCGGTTCTGTGGTGCAGGTAACCTCATGCGCGCGGCACACAGATCATTCACGTAGCCTAGAGGCGGACGGACAGGCGAGAGGAAGGGCGGATGTGGGGAAAGCAGGAGGGTTAAGAGGGAGGGCTAGTGTGGACAGAGCGACCGGGTAAGTTGAGAGGAGGGAGGCTTTTCAAACACCTGCCTGAAACTCTTAAAGCTTCCTCTCCGACCGTGGCTCTAGAGCTCACCTTCGGAAAAACAAACCCCTTCGATTCCGCTTAAAACCACAGCTCGGTAAAGCACTGATGCCACCCTGTTGGTATCCCAATGGGATTCGCAGCCCCGGGGCCTATAGGAGGAACCCACAGGATGTAACAGAACTGGGCCAGTACCTTGTCTTCGGCTGCCTGCAGACTCTTCAGCGATTGGTCGTAATTCCTCAGCAGCTCCTCCAAATGACGTTTATTGCTGTTTTGTGGACGGGAGGGAGGTAGAAAGGGTGGGGGCAGTCGCGTGACCCAAAGCGCATGCAGGTTGGGTTGAACGGGTGGGGGGGGGTGAAGGATTTTCACGACATGTACCAGCCACACAGATGGAAAGAAGGAAGCACAGGTAACTTAGTCATGACATGGCATTCCCACTTTTATGAGGTCTGCAAAAAACTCCTAGTAAGGAGTTAAAACACAAACTTGCAAATGGTTAGTTTAAGACATTTCAGGGGCCATTCAATGACATGATTCGACTCTACGAGCTTCAAAGCAAAAGCTCTTTTTTGGTTAAAAGGAGAGGGACATAAAGGTGGGTTTGCTTCTGATGTGTGTCGGAAACAACATGCAATTAGGGCAAAACGCCCTGGTCTAAAAGCACTGCTAGACAGAACGGCTGCGCTGGGGAACCAGACAGCTTTGGCGAGGACTCTTTAAAAAGCTGTTAAATTAATGGCGGTGGGTGATGCGAATGTTAATTAAAGGCTCGTGGCAGTGTACTTCAGTAAACGGTGCCTAAAAACAGTCTAAGAGCACTGGCACCTCAAGATAAAGCACTGACCTAGTGGAGTGAGAAGTGCAAAACGCTCTAACGTGTGTGATCTAGGGTGTTGGCTGCTGAAAACTACTGGGGTATGCAAAACGACTCACGCCTCTGCATGTTCTGCTCGCTCTTCTGCGCGTTCCAGATCTCCCTCGATGATGACGAGCTTACGAGCCACCTGCAGACACGCGCAGAGTTACAGAAAGAACAAGTGGTGGAGGGCATTGGGGGGGGGGTTTGGGGGGACGGTCCTCACCTCCTCGTACTTGCGGTCGGCCTCCTCGGCGATGTGCTTGGCCTCCTTCAGCTGGACCTCCTGCAGCTCCATCTTCTCCTCATCTTTCAGGGCTCTGTTCTCAATCACCTTCATGCCCCTGAGGAACACAAACTAATCAGCCCGGTGGAAACGGAGTCAAGAATGGAGAAGGCTTTTCCCCAAAACTACCTGGCATCCACTTAAAACGGTGGTTCACAGAAAAAGCAGAGATTTACACAAGTTCACCCTCAACGCTGATTCGGCGCAGTCCTCGAGAACGGACATCCGGAAAACAGCTACTGAAAGAGGGAAGGCATCCAACGGATCATTATTTCAAAGTCTTACCCACTGTAAGCCACTCAGTGGTTTGGGCCCCAAATATTTATCTGTAATGTTTGATGAATACTAGCCTGGAGGAGCTCTTCCATCAGAGCTCGAACTGCTCAAAGCCCTTCTGCAGAGGTGAGTCTAGCCTCTACCCTTTAACTGAGGTTAGGGTGAGAATAACTTGGACACACCGGTGACGACCGTGTGAACAAGAAAGGGACGTCCCACAAAAGAAGAAAAACTCGCAGAGGAAACGAGCACGGAGCTGATTGGACGTATTCTGACTTTATACTTATTTTCATTGCTTAGTTTTCTTTTTATGCTTATTTTCATCTCAACAATCTCTGAGGGTGAACACGACAAAGACTAGCCTAAACATTTGGGTCAGTCACTGGTGGGCTACAGCCAGTGGGAGCTCAGGACACGAGTTGACTGAAAGAGCAAGGGAGCTTTCACCTCAGCTCATGATGAGGAGCATGGCTGCGTCACGGTGGACTCGACGGAACTGAACGACATGCCTCAATAGATCAGTCCTTTTCCTTTCACACGCTTTTTTCTGACGTTATGACCTCACACACAGGGCTTGTTTACTGCTTGGCATGAGGGTGGCATCGTATCTAGTGTGAATTTTCGTGACCGAGTGTTTCGTGGAGCAGGCGGACCAGTGGTGCTGAAAGATGGTCCAGTTGGTGACGCCATGACGCCGCTCTTTTCACACTGAACAACTGTCTGACTTGTGAACAGGACTCTCGAGGTTGTGCAGTGTGAACAGCACAGAGATCAGACCTTGTTCAGAAACATGAAGGCTTACTAAAAAAAGCTACTTTTAAAGTAGTACTTTTACTGTTGGCAGAGGCGTACGGGGTGGGATGATTTTTTTGCAGATTTAAAAATGTAAAATATTTTGATTCCATTACAATAAAGCACTTTGTGACCTTAAAAAAATCTCATCTGTTTTGGGGTCATTGTAATTGTTAATGCGCGATATTCTCTCATCATACTATGAAAATGTTGTACCACTGCAACTCGTTTTGAGCCACAGCCCTAAAACTGGGTTTAAATCCAGTTCAAAATCACTCCCACTCAATGGAAAGCAGAAGTCTTCAGCGTTCGACGCTTCAAACACAAGGCAGAATGGAGCTGAGGGGGCTCTGTGCTGGAACACGTCCAAGTTTGAGTCATCGGAACAGACCAAGATCAGCGTCCCACAGGATCCCACATTATGCAATTATGCAATACATGCATTTTGTGGGCTTTATGTAACATTTCATGTTCAAAAGCAGTTCACCTCTACAGTTTTGCGCTGCTATTTGGTGTCAAGCCTTTGCTTCCATTGCCCAAATTATTGTCAGAGCTTGAGGGCCTGGTTTGTCCAGTCCAAGCGTGTGCGCGCACACCCACCTCTCGCTCTCATCTGCAGCTTTCTCGGCTTCCTCCAGTTTCTGCAAGGCTGTGGTCAGTCTCTCCTGGGCCCGGTCCAGCTCCTCCTCAACCAGTTGGATACGCCTGTTCAGAGAGGCCACCTCCGCCTCAGCCTACGCGACGCCAAGAGGGCGAGAGAGCACAAGACATAAAAAGAGGGAATATGAATGGGAATGAACCAAATCGCCATTCGTCCACGTCATCGGTTGGATGTGCGTTCAGATGGCGTCAAATAAAAGTCGCGTGAAGCTTTCGTTGTGTCCAATTTTTGCCAGAATCCTCATGAGCGCAAAGAAAATCTACACACTGTTAGTTTAACATACTTAAGGATCGGATATATCCCATGATTATAGGTCTGTTTCCCTGCCTATGTCGCATATCGGGAGGTTTTTTAATACTGGGAGGGGGGGGGGGGGTCAAGGGACAGGTCTGATAAAGACACTGATCCATATTTCACTATTACAGTGAAGGATGAAGCGCAAACCCCACAGGTTAAACACACAGAATTACATTGGGTGGGCAGTGGTGGCCTAGTGGTTAGGACATTGCCCTTGGGACCTGAAGGTCACAGGTTCAAGTCCCAGCCTGGGCAGTACTGAGGTACCCTGTCTGGACTGTAATTACTGCCTCCCACAGGTAAACACACAGTCTGGTCTGCAGGTTGGAGTTTAACAAGGGGAAACACACATGAAAACGTCAATCAAGCTACACATTTATCCAAGACTGGAACACCTGTGTGGACTGGGCCTTACAGAAAGATTAGTTGATTGAAATGTAGCAGACGGAGGGAAATTATTGTGTCTCCGATCAAGGACACTTCGTTTACTCTGAAATGGCTCTCACTCAAATAAAACCATCCATCCATTCAAAAGAAATTTTGGATGGCCACTCCTTGAAGAAACGTTGACACTCACGAACATCAGGGTTATGGGAAATGAAGTGTTTTGAAGAATGAGCGCTCAACAACACGGGCAGTGGTGGTCTAGTGGTTAGGACATTGCGCTAGGGACCTGAAGGTCGCAGGTTCAAGTCCCACTACTGAGGTACCCTTGAGCAAGGTACCATCCCACTACACTGCTCCACGTCTTGGAAGTCGCTTTGGATAAAAGCGTCAGCCAAATGAATAAATATAAATGTAAACATGGCCATCCCTGATCCAATCGCCCTTTTTACGGAGCTCTAGCCAATCAGATCGCTGCAAATTTGAAGATTTTGAAAATATCTCTGATACGTTGGGTAAAATAATTGATGCAGGTCTGAACTGTGGTGAAACACTACTACACACCATGTTTTAGCTGGCCTGAGCCACAAATTAGCCACTTTGCTGAAACCAGTTTGATTACGCAACAATGAACATTACAGAGCATTTGTGAATGGAGAACGAATCGACCGATTTATTGTTTTGCAGGGAGAGGGCTGTGATTATCTAACGCTCAGGTTTGCCTACGTCTTCAGTTCAGTGCCTCGGAAGAGTACGAGAACACAAATCTTGAACAAGGCAAGGCAAAATGGAAGCCAGATGGATGGGAATCAGGGGGGGGGGCCTGCCTGCAAAAAAACCCCAAGCAGATGGGAGGCACTGGTATGTGCATAAGTAGGTCAAAATATGCAACCCAGAATTAAACACAATAAGCAAAAGAACTAAAAGTGACAAACAAAAGAGGCAATGTAGCCTGCTGAGCTGGCATGAGAAAGCATACAGGCAAGAAAGCAGAAACAGGGCTGCTATGGCAATGACATGGGAACATATGACAGCGTTCGAAGAGGACGGACCCCTTGCTGACGTAATGCAAGCCCACTTTTCATACACAATCCCCATGGAGACATGAGAACGTGCTGAACTCCACCTCGGACAAACGAACGGCACATGCATTTCATTAAAAGACGTTATGACCAGTTTGCACCGCAGTCTAAAGCTGTGCACCAGCTGATCACCAGCCTAGGTGGCGCTCTAGATCGTCCAACTCAACAGCAGCTTTAGCATCATTTCCTTCCTGGCTCCTGCCCAAAATAGGGCCTCTCAAGGATTTGGCAAACACACTTCCAGCAGCTACTGGGATGTCACAACATCTTCGCCCTGGAACAGGCCAGGGGGGAGGTCTGGTAGTCACAAGATCAGACCTTCCCATCTTGAGGCGTCAATTTCAAAATGGGTCATCGTGAACACTCCCCCATCACACGAAGTGCACTGCATTTAACCCATCCACATGTGGAGCAGCAGGCAGCTACCAACAGTACCCAGGGAGCAGTGCAGTGAGACGGTACCACAGTGGTGCCCAGGCCAGGACTTAAACCTGTGACCTAGTTCACAAGTGCAAGGTCCTAACCACTAGGGCACCACTGCCCAGCAAGGGGCTAGGTGTCTTTAGCCTCTGCCCTGGCGATCATCCTGATCAATAACGTCACATGAGCTGATCAGTCTATGATGATCTTTTAACGAGTTTGGGAGGCTTTTTTAAGTGCATTATAGAGAAAATAGATTAATATTATGATTATTTTGATCAGAGCAAGAAGGTAAAAAAGGCCAGGTGCATTATTATCCCAATTGTGAATGCAACTTAAAAAATCTGATGTCTGTTCACAGAGTTTTAAATGAACAAAAAAAAAACAAAAAAAAACAATAGTGCAAACTTCAGAGCAGGAGCGCTGATCTTAGACTGCTTTTTTTTTTCAAGCCAAGTCATACTAAATATGATCATGGATCAGAACTAGAAAAAAATATATACAAAACGCTAAATTTGTGGCTCTTCAGTAACTGGGTCTGAGCCAATGTGGCATAGGAACATTTACATTTGTACATTTTACACTTTATTCATTTAGCTGACGCTTTTATCCAAAGCGACATCCAAGACGTGGAGCAGAGGAGTGGGATGGTTCCTTACTCAAGGGAACCTCAGTGGTGTACTGTCCGGGCCTAGAACCTGCGACCCTCGGGACCCAAGCGCAATGTCCTAACCACTAGGTCACCACTGCCCGAACAATTTGCAGTTTCCTGATTTACAGGTCTCTGGAAAAAAAAATCTGATCTGGTTCATGTTTTGGTCGATGCATCGATACAGACAGATCCATTGTCCCAGCCCCTTTTAACGGTGGTGACTCAGGTGTCATCTCATTTAACCCAATCAACCTGTCCAACAGCTCTCTCTCTCTCTGTTGTGCGCTCAAGGTAACCCTTGGTTTCACTGGACTCAGTGGCCTCACCCAGGAATTTAAACTGGCAGCATGGTGCCAATCCCAAATGGTTAAGACAGCTTAACTCAGAGCCTGAATAAACAGCACAGGCTGATTTGGGAGATGAGACATGCCTAAAAGCAACACACACACCCCCCCCCATATCTTTACAATGTCTTACCATTACAAGAAAGCCATTGTTCTGCATCTACAAGGGTTTGAACCTGGTGAAGGGCAGTGGGTGATGTTAATGATCTCCAGTGGTTGTGTAATGGGCTAAAGTAAAGGGGGAAAACAGGCCAGACCTACAAACTCCCCCAGTCTGAGAGGGGGACACTGATCGATGCGACTCGAGTCGATTTAAACCCACTGCCCGTCGTTCCAGCCCCAGCAGCAGCGGTAGAAGTAGAAAACGTGCGTTTTGTTTGTCGTGTCCGTGTGGTTTACCTGCTCCCTGGCTCGCTTCTCCTCCTCGACCTGCCTCTGCAACACCTCGGCTCGCTCTTCGGCCTCGTCCGCCTGTTGCTGCAAAACTTTAATCTTGCGCTTCACCGCCTCAACGCTGTTGATTCCGGCCATTGTAATTTACCCCTCTAACCTCTCGGCAAGCTGCAAAAGCCCGGCTACCTAGCCAAGACTCGCTAGCTGGGTCAGAACAGCCTCGACGACTCCAAACTAGCCGGCTAACTGCGAATCAGCGCACCGGAGCGACCCGCCCCGACTCTGCGCTGGCGGCGGCGACGACGCCTGGAAACCGAACCGCGACAGCAAAACGAGCGCCGCCTTTGGTGAGCGACACTTCTCGGTTTAACCAAGAAGCTCTAGCGCCGAGTAAAACACCCAGACAGACTGGTTTCACCGCGATACTAAGGGCGCAGAGAGCCGCCGAGTCCCCGCTGCGGGCTTTGTCCCAGGTTCGCCGCCGTTAGCCGTTAGCTTCGCTGGCAGTGAGGTCTAAGGCGACTAAGAAGCTTATTTGCCCCCTGTAGATTAGTTTTTCGTCTTCCCTAAGAAGCGAAGGTCTGGTTCAGCAGGTCCAACGGAGTAAAGCGGGCGACCGAACAGACGGAGCCGAGCAAACTGACTGGATATTTCGGCGAGCGTCTCCCTCAGCCTCCTCCTCTCTCGCTCATATTAAGCCGTTTCCGCTCTACCCCGCCCTGTACACCGGAAGTGGCACCATTCATCGAGCTAATTATGCAATTAAAAGTCTCACAGAAAACCAAAGAGGAATATACATATATATATATATATATATATATATTTGAATTCCCTTATATTCATATGTTAGGTATAGGTGTGTAAAAAAATATGTATATATTTATATATTTTATTTTTCTATTTATAATTTAGTTTGACGAACATACATAATGATGTCAGGTCAAATAACGCACACATTTTTATTGTCATTAAAAGTTTCTTTCTCTCTTTCCCCCTCTACATCTCTCTCCATATCTCTCTCTCTCTCCCTCTCTCTTTCTCTGTTCCTCTCATCTCTCTCTCTCTCTTTCTCTCTCTCTCTATATATATATATATGTGTGTGTGTGTGTGTGTGTGTGTGTGTGTGCGTTAATGTAAGTATATGCTGTTTGGTATAAGCATATACTTAACATTGATGTCATGTCGAATAAAGCATCTTTGATTTCTTTTTTAAAGTGATCTTTTATTATCTATTATATTTCTTCCTCCAGTAAGCGGTTAATCCACAGGCTGCTTTCAGGTAACCATGGAACCACAGCGAAAAGAAAACGTTTAAGGACACATATCGTGAAAAACAAAATTTCCTTACTTTTTAAATAAGAAATCCGACGTGTGATTTAAATGTTCATACAACATTTTTCTTACACCATTCATTCTCCAGAGAGTCCATTAAGTCCAGTACAGATGTGGAAAAACAACCAGTTTGAGAGACATTAGTTTTGACAACCAACATACTTCATATTGTCTTCTTCAGTATTGAAGCCTGAGTTTTTAAATATTTAAACACTCTACATATGATAAGTGGACATTGGGGGGGGGGGGGGGGGGGGGGGGGAAACCACAAAAA
>JBBPDA010000041.1:29204263-29214930 GCA_037974385.1 Arnoldichthys spilopterus | reverse complement strand
TTTTGTTTTTTTTTCAACACGAGTTGCGCCGAGGTCTGGAAACCAGGAGAGAAACGGAAACCCCCCCCCCCAACCCCCCCCCGAGAACAAACAAACAAACAAATAATTTTTCCTCATCCGATGTAGCAAAACAAAGGAAAAAAAAAACAAGAAAACAAAACATCATGACATGAGACGCCACCACACGTCGACCTTTTTCTCATCGTTGAAATGGTTCGGGCATGCGTTTTTTTAACCATCCATAGACACAAAAGGCAGACAGTGATGTTCTTTTTCCTTTTCTCTTTTGTTTGTTTGTTTTTTTGTTTGTTTTGTTTTGTTTTTTGTTGTTGTTTTTTTTCTTGTCCTGATTACCAAAGTGAACCTATAGAAAGAGTTTTCAAGACTGAAACTATGTCAAATCCTTAACAGTGTTAGCATGCGTGTTTTTCCGTCATTCCAGGGAGTGGTGACATGACTTCTTTATCTTCGGCGGCTCTGGTTGGTGTATAAAGGGTGGCTCCTAAATTTGGACGGCACACAAGCTCACTTCCACGTGATCTGAAGGGAGGAAATGAAGAGAAGGATCAACTTCGGTCAAATCTTACAGTAAAGGGCCCAAACCATGGAAATAACAAAAACATGTTATAATAGACAGACTGACAGACAGACAGCAAGAAGGACAGACAAACAGACAGAAAAACACAGATAAAAAGACACACAGACAGACAGACAGACAGACAGATAGACAAATAGATAGATAGACACAGACAGACAGACAGACAGACAGACAGATAGATAGACAGACAGACAGACAGACAGGCAGACAGACAGAGAGATAGACAGGCACACAGACAGATCGACAGATAGATACAGGCAGACAGACAGACAGATAGATAGACAGACAGGGAGACAGACAGACAGACAGTTAGACTCAGCTTTCGCTTTCTAAACCACCCTAGAGCATCACAATAAAGCCCCTGTCAAAGCGGCTCAGGTCCTCGCGCTCGCCCATTTTTCCTGCTTCTAGCACAACGGGTTTAGGAACTGACAGTTCACTTGCTGCCCAATGTATGCCCTCTTACAGGCGCCATTGTAATGAAATTACTAGACAGTCAGTGTTGTTCCTGTCCCCTGTCAGTGGTGGTAATGTTGTGGCTGATCGGCGTATGAACACATGTATTAGACACAGGTTTTAGGCCGAACATCAGTATAAAAGACTCCACTTACTGTTTGAAATGTTCCTACATCTGAGTCACGTACTTGTGACTAGTCAGATGATCTGCAGATATTATTGGAATCTGGAAGGAGGAACAAAAATAAAAGAGACACACTGAATGAAAGCATCAAGGACGAGAGCAGTTAGCACTAAACGCACGTTTCTACTGCCACCGCAAGCTTAATCTTCCCTTCTGCATCGGAAAACGACCTTAACGTCTCAGAGGAAAATCAGCAGCAGAACGCAACATGGATTTCCCCCCCAAAAGGGGCGGTTTCCCAATTGAGAGGGGCGTCAGCTTGCATTAGTGAAGTGTGGGTATGTACAGGTGGGCGTCGCATAGACTAAATATCAAAGCACATTTAACTGTAGTCAGCTTTGGATCAACAGTACAATGTATCCCACAGTGATACGTTCACTGGCCACTTTATTAGAAACACCTTCCACCTTCCAACAGCCCATCTGCTGAGGTTTACATCCTCTAACCCTTCATCAGTGGTCAGTTTCTGAGTCACTACAGAGCCACTGGGCGCTTTTCGGATTCACCAGGACCACGCCCATAATACCATCCCACTACCATTGCGGTGGCACTGCTGGGCACCGCCCAGATAATACAGGAACTGACCAATGATGAATGCGGCCTGTACACCAACAATAACAAATGGGCTGCCGTCCATAAATGTACACCTATATAGGGGACCTGTGAGGCAGGTGGGGATCATAAAGAGGCCAGTGCCCTAAGACATGCCTGCTTTGGCTAAACGTGGTGCCCACGCTGCCGGCATTGTGCCTGCTATATACGAAATTAAAGAAGCACTCCGGCCAAAATGAAGGTTTACATCTGCAGTACTAATGTGCACTTGCCACCTCCAGTGAGGATACGTTAGTCTTATATTTTACATATATTTTACAGTTTAAACATAGAAAACCCAAGTGTGATGATGCGTCCCGAAGGTGGGCAGAGTTTTTCCAGTAGCTAGGTGTTGTGTAAGCTAGGCATCTATATTAGCCTCTACATCAACTGTGAACGGTTAACCCGATGAGGCTAAGGGATGCAATGTTGCGATACAGTATATTATATAACATGGCAGATAACATACATTTTTAGTTTTCCCATATAATATATACATATATAATAAAATGTAAAAAAATACATTTTATTGACCAAATATATATATATATAGTAGACTATTTATTTTTTTACCAGGTTAAATATATTAATTTTACACCATAAATACAGTGATTATTATTTTGCCCATACAGAAATATATTTTAAATATATTCTAAATATAGAAATAATTGCTGCTTTAATATATTTATTATGTGTTAAAAATATGTCAGAAATATTTATGTGAATATTTGCCATAAGACTTTTTTTTATTTATTGCATATTTCAACAACATAAATACCAGTTTTATATTATAAATATTATAAAAACTGACAGTACAAATAATAATAAATGTAATTTCTGTATGGTTTAGGCCAGAATGCCTCCTTTAAATACTGGTCAGCTTGTGCATGAGCGGTTTCCTCATCGGGAAAGTGTAATACGGCATTATATATTATATAATGTATAATTAATGACAATTAATGACATATTTTGCCCATACAGAAATATATTTTAAATATATTCAAAATATAGAAATAATTGCTGCTTTAATATATTTATTAGTATAAATAATATAAAAATAATTTAAAATATTTGGCAATATACAAAAAGTGTAATGGCTATATTAATGGGACAATATTTATAATATATTTTATTTATTAGTAGTTTATATATATATAAATATGTTAAAAATATTTTTATGTGAATATTTGCCATAAGACAACATACATTTAACAACATAAATACCAGTTTTATATTATAAATATTATAAAAACTGACAGTATAAATAATAATAAATGTCATTTCTGTATGGTTTAGGCCGGAATGGCTCTCTAATATACTGGTCAGCTTGTGCATGAGCGTTTTCCTCATCGGGAAAGTGTAATACGGCATTATAATGTATAATTAATGACAAATGTACCAGAACGTCAGCAGCAGTGCAATGACAGCAATCCACGCACTCACGCTGAAGATCAGGCTTAGTGTGAGATGGTGTTTGACTGGGCGGTTAATGACGGCACTGGCATGCAGGTTAACAAGACAGAGGTCAACACATACAGTATGATGCAGCGTCACTCGTACACACAGGCACCCAAAAGCACGCCCGGCACCCTCGCACACACGCACACGTCTGAGTGAGACGCTACACGGCTATACGGAGGCAGAGGGAAAGCGGTAAAGGAGCAAACCTGATTGGCTGTGGCTGTTGCGAAGGGAACACTTGTGGCAGATGTGGTGGCTGCTGACACAGTGGCTGGCGAAGCACCGTGCATCATGGGAACTTTTCGGAGGGAAAACCAAATAACCAAAATGAACAGGGGACAGTGCAGATGTGATAATCAACTCGATTACTCTTAGTGAAAGGCAAATGGACGAAGGTGGGGGGAGGGGTCACATAAAAAAGGACAAGCCATGCCATAGGTCATTAGGTCAAAAGGGCACATTAGTGATGTATCATGCTGCCACACGGCAAGGAAGCAACATTTCACCGAGGATGAAGCAACACAATGAAAATGTGGGAGATTTATGTTAAACATGTATCTACACAGTGGCTTAATGGCTTAAAGGAATAGTTCGATGAAAAAAAATCGTGTGAATGGGTTTTTTTTGCATAAAACTGCGTCCAGTAAGGAACTGTACACACGTAGATGACTCCCACGTGACTCTCGGGCAATGTTATGCACTGTTATAAGACAAACCTAGTGAACTACACCCATCAGCCATAACATTACCACCACCTGCCTAATGCTGAGTGTGTCCCTCCTGCTGCTGAAACAGCTCTGACTGTGCTGCACTGTGTGTTCTGACCCCTTTCCATCAGCGTCAGCGTCACTTTCTACACCACAGTAGCTCTTCTGTGGGATCCAACCAGACAGGCCAACCTTCCCATCCATCAAGTCCTCTGTGCCCATGTTGCCGATTCACCAGTCGTCCTTCCTTGGGTCACTGTTGGTAGGTACTAATTACTGCAGACCTGGGGCACCCCACAAGACCTGCCGTTCTGGAGACGCTCTGACTAAAGGTCAGAGTGGCTCAGATCCAGCGTCCACTTCGAGAACTGACTGTTCACATGCTGCCTAATAGACAGGTCCCATTGTAATGAAATAACTAGACCTGTCAGTGGTGTTAATGTTATGGCTGATCGCTGTATTTAGGGCACAGGAAGTCATGTGAGGTTCAGCCCAAGTGTGCTATTTCCAAGGCGACCGTATGTAGAAAGGATCGCTTAGCTCAACGATGCTGATGGGACAAGCACACGGAGATCTGCACACGTGCTTACAGATTCCGTTGCTATGGTCTGGCTGTGTCTGAGAAACGGGAAACATTCTGTAAATTCCTTGTTTTGCCGAACTATTCCTTTAAACGGGAAAACATTTGTTTAGTAAGCCTCCCAGTTAACCCTGGCTGGAATTCGGAGGCCATCATAAGTCACACAAATGTACACAATAAGAGCTGCAAAATATCCATGCAGTTGTGTGTGTTGTGTGTGTGTGTGTGTGTGTGTGTGTGTGTGTGTGTGTGTGTGTTAAACCCCTCTCAGTAAAATGTCAGGTAAATGTCATGACTCGGTAGTTAATTGATGTCAGTCGGTGGAATAATATGACATCTATCCTCTCTGATGCACAATGCCCCACTAAGTGATGACTGAAATGCATTGTGGGTAATGGGGATACAAAAAAAATTTAATACATCATAAAATGACAAGGCTTGAAGATAATCGAGAAGGAAAGCTGGCACCTACCAACACTCGCTGCAGGTGTCATGCACAATATTGAGCCTGCCCATCATGCATTGCAACAGGAGGTGAAGTGGAAAGGCAGAAGGAAGGTGGGGGGGGAGAAGAATCAACACAACCCATCACGTGTCATTAGAATGGAAACATAAAACAGGAAAACAACGTTAACAGGAGAATAAAACTTCAAAGGCACCGAACAATTAATCAATGCTAATTAATGGCTGTTACAGAGGTGCAGTGAGTCATCGGTGGGGGGTGGGGGGGGGGTGTTGCTTCATCATAGCACATTCCATTAGTCATAGTGAAAGAGCTACAAGTGAGATCGCTGTGTTTCCAGTCCCATTAATGATCATTACGGCATTATAAATCATATCGGAGCATTAAACTGTTGTCGTTACCCAGTGTGGGTCAGACCGCGTGGCTGCTGATGTTTTCGAAAGTGGTTCTTAAGCCAAAATTGGGCAAAATAGGCCGGATGTGGCTACTGCACTAGTTGGATGGTGATTGTAGCTCCTCGTTTGTTTGCAGATGATTTTGCATGAACTGGAACCGATGGCCGATCCATGCTCCGCCCACAAATGCATTCTTTTGTCTAATGTGCCCCACCCCTCCTGACAGGAGCCTTTGTGATGAGATAACTAGAGAGTCAGTGTTATTCACTTTGCCTGTCAGTGGTGTTAATGTTCTGGCTGATAATTAAATGCGAATAAGAGGGAGATAATCAGGCGTCAGGCCTGTGTATAGTTCTGATGGAAGCTCACTGATAAGGTCTGTATGAAAATGAATCTTCCTGTGGTGACCTCTGCATTTAACCCATCACTCGTGCACACGTGGAGCAGTGGGCAGCTATCAGAAGCACTTGGGGAGCAGTGTAGCAGGACGGTACCTGGGCCGGGACATAGGCAAGGCCCTAACCACTAGGCCACCACTGCCATAATTTTTTTCAGAGATATTTTCCTGCAGTTAATTTGCTAAATTTGGCATATTGGGGATAAAAGATGTAACATTAATACATTTAATATTTTATTTTTTTTCCAAATATGTTAAATTATATGATAAAAAATTGAAGAAAAATACCAAATTTAGACTGATTACACGTATAAAGGCATGTTGTGTGACTGGTGATGTTGAAACATTGTGTGTGTAAGAGGGGTGCAGTAACTTGGCATGAGCGAGAGTGCGATTGCTAGCCGGCAGGCTAGCTTCATGCTGAGTGATGCTGGGAGAGGGAGGGCCATCCTACCCACCCAAAGAGTGCGAAGCCATCGTGCGCTCTTGGATTTCTGATGTGGGGCCAAGACCTAGACAGGTGAGCCACTCAGGGTGCCACTCGCCCCCCCCCCCCAAAATATAATCGAACTCCCAAAATGTATGTATTTGGTCTGACGGCCTGATGCGCTGAGCCTTTTCCAGCAGTTTCATGGGCAAAGTGATTTCGGGCCTGGAGCTTACTGATGATGTGATTTCGCTGCACGTTTTAATCCCTACGTGTCAGTGGGCGGAGTTATGTATAGTTTGCACATAGAGCTGCAGTCTTACTGAATCCAACGTTAAATTTGGTGCATTGTGGGAGCACATGATGTGGTCGGATCAAGGTACATTTCATACTGGGCATGTGCTTTTACTGCTGCTCATCAGGTAGAATGGAGATGCTGCTTCTGTAAAGCTCAACCAACCATCAGAAGAGAAGATATTTAGGGGCGGAGCATGGATAGGTCATTGGGCACAATTGGAAAACTGCAAAAAAAAACAACATTATTTCTTGAAACTCACATGTAACTCCTTTAATGCCACCTCACATATTACCCACAGGCCCTGGGCACCACAGTCAGTTGCTACACCAGCATATAATACACAGTACAGTGAACCTGACATGACCCAACACAGCTGTGGCCCAAGCAGAACCTGTAAAATCCTTACAGGAGCTGCTGGGAAGCTCGAACAAGGCTGCTGATCGAACTCTCCTTGCAGAGTGCCGTCCATTTGCCCGCTCTAAACGAGACGTCACAGGGCCGGGCAGTGGAGGGGAAGGGTGGCGGTTGGGGGGGATTGCAGCGTAGGGGGGAAACGGGAGTATCAGTGCGGTGAAAATCGATGCGGTGCTATTTTTAGGGCGGGCGGGGCGGAGAGCGGGCTGGAGTGAGATGACTTTGCCACGGCCGGGTCGGGCTGAGCTGGCGCCGGCGCTGCCAAACAGACCGGGGGAGGGATAATGGCGGTTCACCTTGACTGAGTCCACTGGGCTACACTGCAGCATTAAGACAGGATCAGGCCTGCAGGGAGCAGGGACTGGGTCAGTCAGTCGTTTTAGGTAAGAGTTTTAACCCCTTAAACTCGAGGCTCATTGTACAAGTCGTTTAGTGTAAAGAGCCAAAATCACAGAGTTTTACTCACTTTAAACAGACAGACAGACAGACAAATAGAGATATAGATAGATAGATAGATAGATAGATAGACAGACAGACAGACAGCTAGATAGATAGACAGATAGACAGACAGATAGATAGACAGATAGACAGACAGACAGACAGACAGATAGACAGATAGATAGACAGATAGACAGACAGACAGCTAGATAGATAGACAGATAGACAGACAGATAGACAGACAGATAGATAGATTGACAGATAGACAGACAGATAGATAGACAGATAGACAGACAGATAGATAGACAGACAGATAGATAGATTGACAGATAGACAGACAGATAGACAGACAGATAGATAGACAGACAGACAGATAGATAGACAGACAGATAGACAGACAGATAGATAGACAGATAGACAGACAGCTAGATAGATAGATAGACAGATAGATAGACAAATAGGTAGATAGTCAGACAGATAGACAGACAGACAGCTAGACAGACAGATAGACAGACAGACAGCTAGACAGACAGATAGATAGATTGACAGATAGACAGACAGATAGACAGACAGATAGGTAGACAGACAGACAGAACCAAATGGACGTCATAAGTGGACCTACAAATGTAAAATACACTACGGCTGTTTGAAGGGTTATTATATAGTAACTATCATAACTTATGCAATAATATTCTGAATCTAAAATCTGGATCTATGCACCTGGTGTGAACCCACATGTGGAGTTTACGGGATTTAAATGTGGCACAGATTTAAGAAACAAATGATTAGATTCTTATTAGAGGCTGAATGTTAGAACAGCTGGCTTCCTCTTCGCGCCTGTGAGAAGCACTGTAGCCAGAACATACTGATGTGAATGGGACAGAATCCTATAGAGAATCACATTATATAATTTAACACTGTCTAACTCTTAATGTATATATGCCCATGACCCTGTCGCTGATTCCCCAGTCGTCCTTCCTTGGATCACTTTTGGTAGGTACTAACTACTGCACACCCAGAACACTCCACAAGTTCTAGCCAAAGAGGCCCATGTCAAAGAGGCTCAGGTCCTTTTGCTGCAGCTTCCAGCACATCAACTTCACGAGCTGACTGTACATTTTCTACCTAATATATTCCACCTTCCCAACAGATCCCATTTTAATGAAGTAACCTGAGAGTCAATGTCATTCACTTCACCTGTCAGCGGTGTTAATGTTATGGCTGATCGGTGTGCGCTGAATGTCCCGCGGTTTGTTTCTTTTTTTTTAGAACGAACGCCGCTGTACGAGCGAGCGAACCTGACCGCGCAGCCGCCGGGGGTTCACTGGAGGCACTCTGCAAGGTTCTTATCAGCAGCCCAATGAGGCGAAAGGTCAAAGGTGCCCAGGTGCAAGGTGCAACAGTGTGGGCCCGGCCTACCTGATGGTATGAAGGCTGCCTGTTGATGGAACTGCATGTTGGTGAGAGCCTGTTGGTACTGGAACATGCCAGTGTTGAACATGGCGGTGGCACCGTTGGTTTTTTCAAGTGCAGGTCTCTTTGGTAATGGAGGCAAAACTGGTGGTATTCCCTGCCGTCCGCACGGAGACAGAGCGGGGTTCGCGTGAGGTCAAAGAGGAGAGAGAACAGAGACGGTTCGTTAGGAGACAGGACATCTTTCCATGAGGACAATCTGGCAAACAGCAAGCAAGCAGTGGCCTACTCTAGCCCTCACAGTGGTAAAGCCCACGCTAACGAACAGAGGCGGCAAAAAAACAGGTAAAAACTGCTGATTACGGCAACGGGTACGGCGCTAATTCTGTATAGCAGGCATTGTCTTAAGTGGTGGAGCTTTCATTAATTGTGCAACTTTTACAGCAGCTAATAATAATAATAATAATAATAATAATAATAATAGATAAAGATGGGATTAACGAAGAAATCTGCACTGCTAGCTCCATGACAACGGTGTTAACACCCCCCCGCCCCCCACCCCCCACCCACTCCCCAAAGTACTCATGCAAAACTAGAAACAGTTACGTTCATGCAGGATACGTAGACAACATTTCGATAGTTCTGTAAGTCTGAGCTCATGCTACACAGATACTTAAACACATGTAAATTACCCTTACACGTCCACACCCTGCTTTGCATCAGTAGAGGTGATGAACTGACCGTGTCTAACACGACAACAGTGGACTCCAACTGTCCATTGATTTAAAAACGTATCTATTTTACATTTTCTTTGACGCATTTGCGCATTTTCATGCACTGTTACACTCGCTCTCGGATTTGAGTGTGGCACAATCAATTAATCACCCCTTCTACAAAATCTTACATATGTGTATATATATATATATATATAGATGTATTAAATACTTTTCAACGTTTTAGTTCAACATTTAGTTTCTACAATAGAGCTACATGCCAAGCTAAAAGGTGAAAGGTCATAGTACCAGGTCAAAGGTTGCCTCGAGGGGTCGCTTCAGTGATTTGACAGCCGACTGAGTCTTAATTAGCAGGCAGCGAGCACATGATGGCAATGGGCCAATGGGGATCAAGCGCATTAACATAAACAGCAAGCAGAGGTGCATCATGGGGGCAGCAGTGCAGTTTGGGTAGGTGAGAAAAAAAAAACAAAAACAAAAAAACAAATCATCGGAATGCAATATACAACAAATAACAAGACTAATGCATGCACAGTAATGACAATTAGTTACTGAAAGGACTACGCTAAGTGTCATGTACAAAAAAACGGGGTCAGTTACTGCGATAGAAAGAACATTGTAACAGCGAGACAGCTGCTGCCTACGCGGCCCTACGTCTACTGGCAGAAGTGAAGGATTTTAAGAGAACAACAGGAATCACATTCAGCCCCATTTGCCTTCTGAATAAAGATACAGACGTAAATTGGCTCTGAGAGAGTCCCGGTTCTGCACACGATGACAGGCATCAGCATGAACGGGGTGACAATTTGCAATACGGGGTTTATACAATTGCGCATACATTAATAATTCAATATTAATTAGACCATGTTTAACGAATGTACAAATTATGAAAGATATACATTAATGACTAGCAAAAGCCTTGTTAACTCATTCTCTTCAGTAACTATCACTTAATATCTTAATGAAGGTCATTTACATAATGTAGAACCTATTTACGGACTACGCGAGTTACATATTATAAAAAAAAAACCATATGTATATAACTCACAAAGTCTTTAAATAGATACTATGTTGTGCAAGTGGTCTTGATTAATATATCAATGGATATATA
>JBBPDA010000041.1:29188582-29199340 GCA_037974385.1 Arnoldichthys spilopterus | reverse complement strand
GATAGATAGATAGATAGATAGATAGATAGATAGATAGATAGATAGATAGATAGATAGATAGATAGATAGAGAGAGAGTGAAAGAGAGAGAGACAGAGAGAGAGACAATAGAATAGCTTCAAGTATGGAACTGGATTGGAGCTGAAACCAGGCAGAACTTTGGCAGGGACTGTTCTTCCATTTTTGAGACTTTTATTGGTCTGCAACAAACGGTTAAAACAAAAATGCTAAATGCTAAACAGTGAAGCAGTGCATTAGTTCATGAATGCATTAATCACAGCCCCTCTCTCTAACGCCATGCGAGTTTAATCAGTCATGATAATAATGAGTACCAACAAAATACCAACGTTTCAGGCTAATTGGCCTCATCTGGGCAAATATGACTGAATAAATGAACGATTTATTAATTAATACACATGCTGTCACCAGCAGAACAGGATCCGGTTAAACTGGAAAAGGACTTAACATGAATGACTTCAACATATGAAGTGAAAAAAATAGTAAAATTGTCTTTCTCCAAAACAGCGTAAGACTCTCATTTCATCTAATAATTTAAAATTCCTCAAAATAAACATTTTGCCCATGTCCACAAAGTACAGCTGAATGATTCATCACTTTTATATCAATATCACGGTTTGAAAGTATGCAATTTTCCAAATTTATGGGCTGCAAATTTATTTTTATTTTATATCATCCAACATCAGATCTTGCTTGTTTGGATATATGACATTTAGTACTCAAGCCTCATATCCAAAAAAGGTGAAAATTGGGCCTGTGTGAGAAAAAATCATTTGTCAGATGTAATTGCAATGAGATATTGAATTGAAATTTTGGTTAAAAATATTGCAATAAGGTATTTTCCCCAAATGGTTCAGCCTTGCCATGAAGCAGAGGAATTGTCTCCACCCATCTTTGTGAATAAGACATAATCTCTTGTTTCTCAGACTCACTACTGCAGTAAGGTGGAGATATATGCTTTTAGCACGTACTTATCTATTCATGTGTTTGGTATTACGTCCTAAATGGGATGTGACCACGTGCCTCTCTGCTATTTAATGTTTTTTAGGTATAACAGCCTAACGGCGATACGGGAAAACGAACTGACAGGGCTGACGAACTTGGAACTGCTGATGCTGCACAGCAACATCATCCAAACCATCGAAGACGGAGCATTCCACAGTCTTAAGTCTCTGCAGGTAAAGGCTGTTCCATGTTTTCGCCCTGCACCCTGCCAGCTGATTAAGTGCAGTGAATGACCTAAGGGCCTGGAAAAGCTAAGCAGCCGGTGATTGAGGAGAAGAATATATATGCAACACCTGTTCAGTCTAGCAGACAGTGCAGAAGACAGAAGAACAGATCATGATTATGCAGGGTATGCACTGATGTCACATTCCCACCAGAACACATTCCCCCATTGGACTGAGTGGCAAAACATGTTGCAACATTGCTGCCTTCAGTGGCAAATTAAAGGCAGTTGGTCTCGACAGTGATCTTAACAACTTACCAGAGAACCTATGGGCCGTAGACACTGACATATGGCCGGGAATCAGCCTGAAGGCCTTCAAACAATAAATGTCAGGATTCCTACCAATATGTCAGTGTCCAGTTTTGGGCGTTGGTGAAAAGATCGTTCACATTTCTTGTTGATTTTGTTTGTACAGTCAATCGCGTAGCAGCTCCTTCCTATTTTAGGTGGGTTTTGTGTGTTTTCATGACATTGGTGTCGCCCCAGTAGAGTCCGCAACTTGACATCATGGTGAAAGTTGATAATGGTGACATATGCTCGGAAAAAGATGTTTATTTATATATATAAGCTTATTAAAAACTGACTGGGAGTAAACCAGTACACCACCACTGGCATATGAATAGCCAATAAGTTTTTAAGAATGCAGAAAGCTATTACCAATTTTTACTGTTGTCAAGGAGCCAAAATGATATTAGAATCATATCAGTATCAGCAAATATTTGCTGAAAAACTATTATCTCACTATCAGACAGATGTTCAGATTTGACCCACACTTTAATCTGATATGTGATGATGCATTGATTTTTCTCTGCAGTTTTAAGGATGCAAGATGACATCAGAACCATATCAGTATCTGCAGATATTTGCTGGAAAAAAATATAACCATTAGAAAAATGTTTAGATTTGAAAGATATTTTAAACTGATATTTCACATTTAGATATTTACTGATATTTAGAATATTTAAATTACTCTACATTTTTTTTTTACATTTTTCTAATTTTTACCAAATTTTTATACTTAGAAATGCTATAAAAATATGTTTAATGCATTTAAATGATTTTTTATCGTTTTTTTAAACGATTTTTTATCAGTATTGACATTGGCACATGCTGCGGCCATATTGGAAAAATCATATTTAACGATTTTCTGCAAAACCCTTAAAATCTAAACTGGTTTTATATATGAATTTTAAGTTCTGCCAGATTGTTTTGTCATATTTTTCTTGATGTTATGTATGAATATTGAATGATACACCTATATTGACAAGGCTGCTGAGGCCTGGTCATTACTATGTAATGTATTTGTTAAAAATGAAGTACAGAAAGCACAGGAATGCATGTGATCAGCTTAAAATACACCATGGTACTTAAAAACCTTACAGCTTCCTGAAGAAACTGAAAACTGGACTTTATATTGCATCGGCAAATATGGAAGCAAACAAGCAATTGTTGTCTTATGTCAGAGCCATGGAGAGGAGTTAATCTGTATGCCATGGACCTTGATTTCATTTTTCTTTGTGATTTTGCCTCCTTAGGTGCTCAAGATGAGTTACAACAGACTGAAAGAGCTAAGAAAGGGGACATTTCAGGGCCTGGATAATTTACTGCGTCTTCATATGGACCATAACCACATTGAGTTCATCCATCCAGAAGCTTTCTATGGTCTGACTTCTCTACAGCTGGTGCATCTTGAGGGCAACCTGCTCCAGCAACTTCATCCAGACACTTTTGTAACTCTGAGACACAGCCAGATTTTCAAATTTTCTTCCATCAAGACCATTTATCTGTCGGATAATGCACTGACCACTCTACCAGCTACTGTATTCTCTGGCTGCTACCAGCTAGAGAATCTCTTTCTTAATGGAAACCCATGGTCGTGTGACTGTCAGATGGACTGGTTTGCAGTGTGGATGGAAAAGAATCCAGGTACAGGCATCACTATATTGCAAATTGCTTGGCTGATGATGTCATTGTCAGTATCACTCCATACACTGAGAGACCAACGGAGCAGTGATATCTGTAATGCTATTACCAATTTTTACTGTTGTCAAGGAGCCAAAATGATATTAGAATCATATCAGTTTCAGCAAATATTTGCTGAAAAACTATTTTCTCACTATCAGACAGATGTTCAGATTTGACCCACACTTTAATCTGATATGTGATGATGCATTGATTTTTCTCTGCAGTTTAAAGGATGCAAGATGACATCAGAACCATATCAGTATCTGCAGATATTTGCTGGAAAAAAATATAACCATTAGATAAATGTTTAGATTTGAAAGATATTTTAAACTGATATTTCACATTTAGATATTTACTGATATTTAGAATATTTAAATGACTATCTGCTACATTTTTCTAATTTTTACCAAATTTTTATACTTAGAAATACTATAAAAATATGTTTAATGCATTTAAATTATTTTTTAAAACGATTTTTTATCAGTATTGACATTGGCAGATATGTACATGTAAAATATTGGTGCATCTCTACAGACAGGATATTATAAGACAATTTATGAATAGTGGATTTTTTTTATTCATAGGCATCTCAAGATATTAACACATACAAAAATAGCAAATTTATTTTAAACATGAATAACTATCAAATATTATTCTAAAACAATTAATGCTAACATCACTTTGCACACACAGGTGTCTTGAAATGCAAAAGAGACAGAAAGTTTGCTGGAGAAAAGGTCTGCCCCGTCTGTAAATCCCCGGTGACCTCCAGAGGCAGCAACATGGTTCATCTGGCGAGAGACGCCTACACATGCTCTAAACCATGGATTCATGCCTATTTGAAACAGAAGAACATCACTATGGATGAGAGCAGCTACACCCCAGTTTACCCAAAGGATTTTATCGCCCCTATCGGGATGATTGAAATGAACATTACCGACCAGTTCCACAATGATGCCAATATAGCCTGTGTTGTACAACGACCGACAGGACTGGACAATTTGAATGTAACGCAAGGGGTGAAGGGTGAATATGTTACAACACTCACAGCCTCTGTGGCCACATCACTCGTTTGCAATATTGACTATGAGCATATTCGCCAGCTTTGGAGCATTTTGGCCACTTACAGTGATTCTCCGATGACTCTTGAGAGGGGGCTTCTCCTTGCCATGCCACCGGATATGATCTACAAATACAAGCAGGTGAGGCCGGCAAATGATGAAATCTTCACAGAGATCGAGGCCGAGATTAAGGCAAATCCCGCATGGCTAATGCAAGGCGCCATTAGCTTACAGTTGGATCGCACTACAACCACTTACTCAACCCTCCATGTCAAATATATGTCCAATGTTGAAATGAATATCGAAACCAATAAAGTAAAAAGAGACAGATACAGCTGGACTATGATCAAAAGGGACAACATGACTAAAACTGAGACTTCGGTGCTTTCTGGTGGCATGGCTGAACTACACTGCGATACTTCTGGTGATCCTAAACCTTCTATAGAGTGGATATTACCAGATGGAACCAAGGTGCGTGCGCCATATACCAGTGAGGACCGGCGGATTGCAATAGCAGACAATGGGAAGCTCACTTTAAGAGCATCAGATAGCTCAGACGCTGGTGTCTACCGTTGTATTGCAACTAACTATCTGGATGCAGATGTACTTTCCTTCAGGGTTACAGTGTTGTCCCCAGACGTTGAGGAGGAGGAGGTCAATGGGGTTCGGCTCTCGCGCTCTGTAGGCGAGAGCTTGTTTCTAGATTGTGAAACAACAGGTAGCTCACAAGCTTCTGTTCAGTGGATACTACCAGATAACACTGTCATGCACAAGTCCAATGCCAACAAGAAGCTCTTCCAAAATGGCACATTGGGAATATATGGACTGACTGAAAGGGACAGGGGGTTTTACAGATGCCTAGCTGCTAATCATCTCGGTGTAGACTTGCTAACCTCTCTAGTGAGCATTTCAAACAATGGGACAAAAATAATACAGCTTACAGACATCGAGGGGTCTGGTGATGAGAGGCAGCAAAGCACAGAAGATAGCAACAGCCTTCAAAGTGAAGATCTTTCCAGGGTTAGCCAGGAATCAAGGACAGTTACCTCAGACCGTCCATATCCTAGACCTGGGTCTTCATTTCGCAGGGTACCAACATATAGACGGGGGGGTGGCCGACGCACTGGGTGGACGAGAAGGCCGTTTGACAAAGCATCCAGGAAAGTAGACCCTGAGAAACTAGCAGATTTTATCAAGAGGTCTCAAAGCAATAAACTAGGAAAACATGGAGATCGGTCAGAGGAATCCGAAGCTGATAAAAAAGGGCTTTCTGTGGACGATGAGACAGGTTCAGGCAATGATGTGATGGAAGGTGGTATTTTTATTCCAAGTCAAGGCATAACAATGACAGAAAATACAGAAAATAATGATGGGAGCACATATGACCCACCAGAGCACAATCAGAAGAATCCTGCTATGGTCACAGAGGTAATAACAGCTGAGCCGAACAATTTTATGACAACAGTTGGACGCATGAACACGGTGACAACAGATTCGTACTCATACACAGATGCCACCCCAGTGCAGGCCAGTGTCACCCTTAGTAACTATGAAATTCAAAGAGATGAGACAACACCAGTTATGGGTTATACAGACAACAAATTCTACATGCCTAAAATAAATGCAATCAAGCCTTTACAACCAGTCACTCTAAAATTTACGGTCACTGAGAGCATGGATGACATGGAACTTCACTTCTCTGGGGATACGCCAGAGACTACAACTGCTGTAATGTCTAATTCTCAGAACCCTAATGTGACACCTATGATAGACCAGTCAGCACAAAGGGTGACCCCTGTGGTACACTCATCCACAGACCACGAAAGCCAGACCACTTTTACAGCAGTCACAACAACTGAAAGAGAGCAAGATGAGATCACGTTTCATACCACTCAAAGAATCAAGTCTCCTCGTCTTCCTCCCGGATCCACCATTATCTCCCACCAGCAGATACACATCATTCCCCCCAATAAAAAGCGCCAGGGAAGGAGACGCAACTTCTCCAGCAGACGTAGGATAATCCGACCAAACAAAATCACAGACATACAGTCCTTACTGGATAAATTCAAAAGGCCATCAGCAAAGCATGAGGGCAATGCCACTGTTCCATACACAGTGGAGCTGACGACAGACTGTGGACAGTGTGAAGGAACATCTACTGTCAAATCCAAGACGGTAGAAGAGCAAACATCTGTTGGTCCAACTAGCAGAACTGATGTGACAGTCACCCCTGGAAGAACGACTTTCACAACAACAGTAAAGACACTAATTGTTACTTCCCCAACAATGGATACAAAGGCAGATTCATTAAAAGTTGATGTACAGCTTACGCCGAATGCTTACCATGAGCAGATTACCTCAGCCCATGTTCCTAAGCAAAAGCCAACCCAATATCCTATAAGAGTTTCAACCACTACTACCGCTACAACCACGACTACTAAGTCCTCTAAAGTCATACGAGGAAAGATCCCATGGCACAGGTTGTTTGGAAATAAAGAGAGCCAAAGGGAAATACTTAATCGACTTAGAAAGCCAGCTAAACCTTCTACTACAACACAGAGCACAACAACCGTTAGAACCATGACCACAACACTCCCATCAAGGGTCACAACTGCCCTCCCTACTGCAGAATCAATGGTAGCACCAATGACAGCCTCTCCTCCTGTGGCAAAAGGGAGCCAAGACAATTCAGAGACATCCTCTGATGACTTATCGGGTTCCTCATCCTTCACAGAATCACAGACTGCTTTTGAAGTGATAACTTTATTTACAACTTCAAGTCCATCCAACGGTTACCGTAGAACAGCTGTAATGCTCCGTCCTGGATCTACACCTGCATATGAATCCAGGATGTTCACAACTACAGAGTCCAAGATTACTCAAGTTTTACCAGCCCCACCAACAACTAGATCTAAATCAAAGGAAGATACCTCAGAGTCCAGTTCCTCTGGCTCTGACCCAGGGGAGTCTGGAGGGTTTGTCGGCAGATCTTGGAGAAATCGAAGGCCAGGTTTCCACAGACGGCGTTTCAGAGGAAGACGACCGATAAAAAAAACGACGCAAGCTCCGACTACCAAATTTATTACACTGGAAACAACCTCTGTAGCGCCAAAGACAGAGTCAAGGCCTTTGTATACACCTGCTGGAGTGACAGATAGATCCAAACCTTCTGACAGTAAAGACTCTAAGAGTAAAGAGTGGGAACGCACAGCCAAAACCACAGTTTTCCCAAAAACTACAACCAGTGGACCCACAGCAATTTATACCCATCCAACAACTTCTATGACTACTAATACACCAAGGCCACACACCACAGCACAGTCCCAAATCCACAGTAACCGAAGAGGAAAAGGTGGAAGGTATCAAACCCAGAGACCCATGATTAGAAGGGTGCAGCCAAAAGTTACAGGCAATAAACACAGGGACCTTGAAAAGCCCATACCAACAGGTTCTTTTTCAAAGGGCAGGGATGGATCTAAGGAGAGGAAGGGCACTGGGAAAACAATAACCTTTGACACAGTAACTGTTCTCACGGCCGAAGAAAGCTACAAGAGCACCTCAGTTCCATACAACAGTGATACTATCAATGGCCTTTCAAATGCTTATGACCACACTACAGGGTACGAGACCACATCATCAAATACCATTGGCTTTGAGTCAACGACAAAGGATTTGAATTTCAAGCCAAGAATTGTTGGAGGAAATGCAGCCAGTTTTACGGTTGATTCAAATTCTGATGCTTTTCTTCCCTGTGAGGCTACAGGCAGTCCTGATCCTGCCATCAGCTGGAAGCGATTTTCCTCAAGCACCGGTATGTATATACTGTATGTTATGGTAGTGAAGGAAATGAAGACATGACAATTTATATACAAATGTCTATAATACATATATACCAACAATATACAGTGTTGTGCAAAAGTCTTAGCCCCCTATGTTAATAGTGTAAAGCTGTTTATCTGAGCAGTGAGTTTCTTACTGCAGTGAAAACACAAGTGAACATTAGAATCAATGCAAACAAACAGGAAAGCGGTAAAAAAAAAAAATTTCTGTTTACTGTGTTAATGTTATTAGTATTTATGGTAATATATATATATATTAGTTTTTTGAGAAAACAGCTTTTAATAATTTTAATTAAAAAAAAAAACTTTTGCACTGTACAGTATATATTTATATATATATAGGGCATACTATTTTATGCGCTATGATATCCCCTTTGCATTCTAGAGATATGCTAATTTCACATTATGCTTTACATAGTGAGTTTCTTTTTTGTCTATCTTCATTTCAGGCAGCACTTTAACCATCAAAGGCAAAATGGGTAAATTTGAGGTATTCAAAAATGGAACGTTGTTGATCCAGAATGCCAACATTAAAGATCGTGGCCAATATCTTTGTCTGGCTGAGAACAATTATGGCTCCGACAAGCTGCTGGTCATGCTGTCAGTGCTGGCTTATCCTTCACGGATACTGGAGCCCAAAGTTCGGGAGATGAAGGTTCATTCTGGAGAAACTGTTGTGCTGAAATGCAGAGCAGAGGGAAGACCACTGCCCGTGGTGTCATGGATTCTAGCAAACCGAACCCAAGTTAGGGGGGCAAAAACTGAGCATGGCAGAGTAAAAGTGACACCGGAGGGTAGTCTGGTTATTCAGCAGGTGTCCATTTATGACCGAGGACAATTCAAGTGCATAGCCAGCAATCCAGCTGGTGCAGACACGGCTACCGTGCGTTTGCAAGTAGTGGCAGCGCCTCCCGGCATCTTGGAGGAGAAGCGGGAGCTGGTGAGGGTGGATGTAGGGCAGAGTGTGTGGATTCCCTGCACAGCACAGGGAGAGCCTCAGCCAACTGTCCACTGGGTCTTGTTTGGTGGAACCATTGTACGAGCCCATTACAGTGACCACAGAGTATCTGCATTTCCCAATGGTACACTTCACATGAAGAACCTGGATGTCTCGGACAGTGGGAAATACGAATGCATCGCTACAAGTTCCACAGGGTCGGAGAGGAGGGTGGTCACACTGTCTGTGGAGAAAACGGAAACTGCCCCCCACATAACTGAGATATCAGTCCGGAAAACAGAGCTGGAATATGGAAGTCAGCTTCAACTGAACTGCTCTGCAACTGGGAATCCCAAACCCCGAATTATCTGGAGACTTCCGTCCAAAGCCCTTGTGGACCAGTGGCACAGGTGAACCAGCACATTCTCTCTCTCTCTCTCTCTCTCTCTCTCTCTCTCTCTCTCTCTCTCTCACACACACATTTCCAGTAAGGCTCATACTTCAGGATTCAGCACAGTTTATGCTTATCAGAGTCAGATCCAGAGTCAGAAACAGCTTTACTGACCTTAATATGTTTGTACACAAAAGAAACTTGTTTCCAGCTGATGGCGTCTAGTATTAGACATACAGGTTACAGACAGTACTATAACATACAATATACATACTATAATCCACAATACACAATGTACCATGCACAATATACAGTATGCATAAACGTTAATATGAAATACAGTATACAATATACAGAGTATAATAAATTTACACAAAATACAGTATAGGCCTTTATACACATATACTTATATGTGCAGTATACAATAAATAAGCAAATACAATATATAGTACACAATAAGCAGTAGGCTGTGCAGTGTGCAATAGACAATAACAGAAAATAATACACAGTGTGTGTTACACAGAGAATGTGCAGATTAAATAGGGAGGTGATGGAAACTGTTCATGAGGGCGATGGCCTACGGGAATAACGGTAGTCTTGGTGAACAGGGGCCTGTATCTTTGGCCTGAGAGGGAGTGTAACACTATAAAATCAATTTCGAATTTTGTGGTTTTACATAGTTTTGACTTTATTTCTGTCATTTTAAGTTACATTAGCTTACATTAAAGATGAACAATGATTTTGTAAAATTACTTTTTTTAAAAAAAAACATGGTAGTGAATTTATATAACATTACGTGGCTCAACTGTTCTACATGACTGCATTTGTGTAACTTTTTATGAAGATATTTGTGTGTCATGACTGTTCAACTCGTCCCAAGACTTTGTTGGATGGTCTGTAGGAATATCAATCACAGCTGCATTTTACCTAAAGAATGCATGTCAATGAGGTCGTATTTTGCTCTTCCCTTGTCTAACGAGCCACAGCTTGCAATGATGTGTCTTTAATTCAGAAAGATGCATCAACTAATCTCCCAATCTTTTATTAATTAGCTGTGGTGTACAGCTGGCAAAAGCTTATGGGAAGCATGAAGATAAAGTAGTTGTTGGACGTTAAACAAAATTACCGAGGAAAATAGAAGGAGAGTGTTTCAACTGCATTTGTTTGGGTGCAGTTCTTCTTTCTGTGGGAACCCAGACTTGGAAAGTAGTCTTCAATATTGTGTAACGACTTAGTGTCTTGTGGGCAGTGGTGGCCTAGTGGTTAGGACACTGCCTTTGGGACCGGAAGGTCGCAGGTTCGCGTCCCAGCCTGGGCACT
>JBBPDA010000041.1:29146146-29171741 GCA_037974385.1 Arnoldichthys spilopterus | reverse complement strand
AAAGGCGGGGCTAAAGAACACGAGGGCAACACACGTGGAACAGACAGGCACAAAAACAAAGGGGCGTAGACCTTACATAGGGTTGCTCTGTATAGCCCAACTTTTCGGACGTCTAACAGGTAAACGCTTTATTTTCAAAAACAAACAATTATTTTTCTATAGACTTTCGACAAAAATCAAGGTTAAATGGAAATGTATGGGCTTCAAAACTGATTTTCATTGACTTCTAATATTTTAATTATAATGAATAATTCACAGAATCAATAAAATGGTAAAAATATTACATCAATTCAAAATTCTGCATAATTTACTCTTAAAACCTACTTAAATAAAAGAGCTCAACTTTTCTCAATGTTAATGCTTGTTTAACTAAGCTAAATTCAATATTTAGGACTGATAAGATGTTATTGAGGCTCTACGAGGTACTTTAAGTAAGTTTTTACAAAAAAAAAAAAAACATTGACATTATAAGTATGTTCTGAAATTTTGGGTTATAAACTGAATGAATTATTTGAAAAACATTTACATTATTTTGGTTACATTAACTTTTTTTTTTACTTATGTTTTGGAAATTTGCAAAATTGACCAGACATCTAGATGAGATGGCATGAAATGACCCAGCTGTGCTCAAATACCAAAATAACTGCTGTTTAGCCCAGTGACTATAGAAAAAAGTGATGCAACCACAGGTCTAATGGCCGACTGCAGTACTGCAGTCTTTCCATCCGCAGTGTCTTACTGGAACTGTTAGATGCTGTGGCTTTTTTATAGAACAGAGGGCCATGAAGTCACGCCATCCATCTTTTTATAGTGCCAGTGGTTTAGCTGGTGAAGATGGACTGGAACAACACTGTAGAGAGATGTGCATATTGCAGAAACCGATAGCAGTTAGTTGTGTCTGCTGCATCAAGAATGTTTACAGTTTCATCATCCACTCCTGCCCTCACCTGCCCTGGTGATGACAGAGGGGTATTCCTTTTGGACATGGGAATACCATGGAAAGGGTAAATCCCACACATCTTCACGCTGAATGACGGCAGTGAGAGGTGCGATCGCTGTGGGCCACTACAGTCCCTGCTAAACATGTTCTGTCTTAACCTGGCAACCAGCCGAGCGGAGACGGTTTGTGACGTAGAAGCAGGTTTTGTGGTTAAGGTGAAAGACTGAAAGTCTTTATTCTTTATCCAAAGAGGATTTCCCCTCACACTCTCACCCTCACACCTGAAACTCAAGTTCTAATTTAGAGGCAAGAGAACAGTCCAGCACACAAAAAAATATCAGCTCTATAAATAGATCCTGTTGTCAAAAACCGGCCAATCACGAATGGGGTACAGTCCGTAACTATACACCAATACAAAGGAGCTTTAGGTTTTTGGCTTGAGGTAACAGTTCTAGAAGATGCCAACAGATCCTTTTCTGTTTCATGCACATTGTTTAATGTGGGTTGAATGGGTTCGTCACTCTCACACAACATTTACAGACATGGTTTCTTAAAGAACCATCGAATTGAATGTTCCAAAAAAGATTTTTCGAATTCTGGCCCTAAAGGCCTGGTGTCCAGTGCAGTTCGGTAGTTCTCCTCCTCGGATCCACTCACAAAACCTGGAAATTAACAGGTGAGATGAACCAGGTGTGTTTGAGCAGGGAAATCACTAAAGCATGTTGGTCACTAGGCCTTAAGGACCAGAACTACAAGAAGAATTTTAGAACATTTATTTCGTTGGTTCCTTAAAGAACCATTTATGTATATGATGTGTGAAAATGAAAAACTCTTTCAAAGATGTTCACAAAATATAAAAGGCTCTGTAACATCTCCTAGAACCATATCTTTAAGCCAAGAACCATTAAGGAACCTACAGGTCCACTGTGTTGGTGTATAACTACAGACTGTAGCCCACTGAGATGTCACCATGGAGCCTTTCATGTTTTGTGAAAGTTCTTTCAACTTTGAAAGTGTAACGATTTGTGGTGGTTTGGAAGCAAGTGCCAACACGTTATTTTAGTTGAAAGATTTTATTGAAAAAATTAACGAAACACGAAAATACCAAACCAGAAGCATGAAATATAGCTAATAAACAAGAGACAGAAAACGATAACTAGTTGCAACAGAGAATCCCCAAAACTGAACCAGACTCGGGGGTTTAAATAAAGACATGTCACAAGAAACACCATGAACACGAGACGAGACACAGCTGAGAGGCGGGGCTAGACATAATGAACACGAGGCAAGGAACACGTGGGAAGCTAAACATAAACAGACGGGGGGACATGGGACGAGGACCGTCACAGAAAGGGTTCTTCACTTTCGCGCATCATTTACAAAAATTGGTTCTTTAGGGAACAAGGAAATTGAATATTCCCAAAATTTGTTTAATTCTGGTTCTGGAGGGTCTGTGTCCAGCACAGTATGGTAGTTCCCCTCCTCAAATACATTTACAGAACCTGCAAATTCACAGGTGAGTTGAACCAGGTGTGTTTGAGCAGGGAAACCACGCCAGGCTTCCAGACACCCTTGTTCTATTGCATTGCCCTAAAGAACCTTTTTGGTTCCAGTTAAGGTATGTGTTTCTAATAAAGTGTCCAGCGGGTGTTTATGTGCGTGTTGGTGAACATATTCCGTGCTGCATTTTGGAGACTGAGGTGAGCCATCAGTCACCGCACCCTCCTGATAAAACCGAAGACATCCTGTTGGCAGTGATCCGCACTGTTGGCCTCATAGGTTATGGTCTGATAAGAACGTTGACAAAAGGTGGCAAGCTTCCAAACGCCACCAAGCTAAAACGTTATAGCTCTCCTGACGTTTGTCGCAGCGCAGTGAAATCCCTCTGGAGTTAAACTACAAATTTAGGTAAGTCAGTCACATGTGGTTCTTGGCTTTTTTCTGAGAATAGTTGCTGATCTCCACAGGCCTGCATGGGATCTTCTGGTTTTTTTGTATTGTTATGTATTTTACATATTCAGGGGCCATTTAAACTGAAACAGCATTGTGTCGTGTCATTGCGGCGGTGTCTGGTTTGGTGACTATGTCACCAATTTACCACTACTGCACACCTGGAACACTCTACTGGAAGACCTGCCGTTTTGAAGACCATCACAATAAGGCCTTTGTCAATATGGCTCAGATTCTTAAGCTCACCCACTTTCTCTTGCCTCTAGCACACCAACTTGTGGTGTTAATGCTATGGCTGATTTTTATATTAATTGTGCATTTTTCGCTACATTTTATAGCTTAAAAAATAAATAAATAACTTGGTTGTTAAGCAACGACTCACTTTACACAGACTAATATTTTTCTGCTTTATCATGCACAGAGTCATGAGAATCAATAAGAGGCTGCTACGCTTTTTGGGTGGAAGCGAGCTACTGATAGCAAAGAATGTTTAATACAATAAGATAAGATTAAAATTACAAAATTATACATCTATATATTTACAAAAAGTTCAGGGCTCTTTGCTTACATTATGGTCTATGTTAAGTGACCTTTAGATTGTGAAAGATGCTATATACATTATTGATGCTATAGACTTTATTATTATTATTATTATTATTATTATTATTATTATTATTATTATTATTATTATTATTATCAGTATGTAAATAACACTCGAGGTCATGTGCCATCATAAATAACATCACAGCTGTGGTGATCTGTGGTACTCACCTTTAACTCATGGCACCATGACGCCTTCTTGTCAATCATGGGAGTAGGTGGAGATCATCCTTGCAGGAGAAGAGTTTGGTGGGGTGGTGGGGATGAAACGTCCCATACTATCACAAAGACTTGAAGACAAAGTGGCTCCAGTCTAAGAGATGCCATTTTTTGGGTGTGGGTTGGGCTGCATTAAACCACAAGACAAATGTTGCATTCGAGTGTTAAATGGCTCCACTCCAGAGCCTTTTATGAGCAGGATATGGGATCTCCAAACATCTGATCTGAACACCCTTATCCATGTGGGGGGCATATCTTTGAACAAGTGAATCGTGATCGTTACATCCCTGAAAAACGAAAGAAAGAGAAATGCTCAAGTGGTGTTTCCCCAACAAAAGCTTTATCTCCATTAAAAATATTCAAACACAATAACATTTGCCTTGGAGGCGAGCAGTAGCATGACGTTAAAAACAAACAAATGCAGACTTGTCATTTCTGTCTGTGACTTTCTCACAGTCAATGTATAGTGAACTCACAGTAAAACTAAGCAAAACATCAACAATCTCTATGACCACACCTTCCATTTATAAAATATATCAGAAATCAACATTGTCCCCAGGGAATCATGTAAACATTTACATTTACATTTACATTTACAGCATTTGACAGACGCTCTTGCCCAGAGCGACTAACACTGTGCTTTCTAGTCAACAAAGAAAATCTTATAGCAGTAAACTCAGACTCGGTTTAAGAGCTGCTAGTCAACCAAGATTATACCCGAGCTCATGCAAAACCTTGACATAAAAGATAAAAGATACAAAACTGAGAAGAGCCTCGATGTCTGTCTTCAATTTCTGAGAAGGGGGCGTGTCCAGTCGGGCTGAAGATGGTGATCTGAGAGGACGAGCTGTTGTCCGTGGTTTGATCATTGCAGATAGGTAAACAGGAGTTGGACCATTTTTGGCTTTGTAGGCCTGCATCAGCGTTTTGACTCTGATGTGGGCGCCACAGGAAGCCAGTGAAGGGTTCTCAGCAGTGGGGTGGTGTGTGGCGAGCTGCTGCATTCTGTATTAGCTGTAAAGGTCTTGTGGTCTTCAGAGGAAGACCAGCAAGGAAAACGTAGGTAAACATAGCTGCGCTGCCATGTTACTGCGGCAAGACGCTGCCTGTCATTACCTGATTTGAACAGGAAATCCGATTTTGACTATTTACAGTGTATTTGTTAAAGACGTGGTGACAGCGTCTGTGTCCGAACCGTTCAGGGCCTCGAGCACCCAGAAATGCAATGTTCCTGCCCAGTTCAATTCATCCATTTGTAAACTTTGTGTGGTTTTGTCAGGAACGTAGGGTGTTTGGAAGCAGATGCAGTGAGTATTATATACAGGGTTTGAAACGACAAACAACTAAGAATATGTGCACTAAGAAAACAAACGACAAGATACAAACAGAACGATAACTTACGACAAGGTTAAGGAACATACGACAGAATAATCACAAAGACAAGGCTAGAGTAAGGACGTCAACCACAAGCACAGCAAATAACCGGCGAAGACTGAACCAAACACAAGAGTCTAAGTACAGCACACAAACGAGGGACACCTGAAACAGGGAGGAGACGGGAAACGAGGAACAGGTGACTAGGGCGTGGCTAACAGACATGAGACAAGAGCACATGGAGAAACCAAACAAAACAAGGACAGGGCACATGACAGACGAGACAAGACGAACCCTTACAGGCTTAAACATCTGACGGCAGTCAGCGAGTTCACCGAACCCTGAATAACTGGCAGTTCATATGTTAGCCATGTTAATGCGGAGCATGTAGCGATACCGACTGGTTTCCCGTGTGTAGTTATACACAGGGCTCAGTGTCAGCAGTGTTAAAGTGTGTAATATATGCAGATTGTGTTCAAGATGACACTGGAAAAGCTTGTGTATATGCAGTATATATGTACAGGGTAGTTTTAATCTCCACTCTGTCTCAGACTTAATCCTCGCTGGCTTCAGACACTGTTCATTTGTGAAGTAAAGCGACGTTAAAAAAACACAGACGCGCTTTAGAATGCGATGAGATATGCACATGCGCAGAACGGATCGGGCCGTTGGCATGGATTTAAAACAGTTTTACCGGAAATGACGTGTCTTCGCGCGTGCAGTGTTCAAGTCGAGGTTTCCTGTTCAGATCGGGTAACGACGCTGCTTACTGCACATAGCTGTACTAATCTGAAGTGGCGGTGGCCTTGCTTTAGGCAGCAGTGTCTCCTTGCACAAAACGTGGCATAACAATCTTCACAAGACACATTTCGCATCTGTTTCCCGTTATTCTTGTTGAAATGAACATATACTAAATATAAACCCATATATATATATATATATATAGAGAGAGAGAGAGAGAGAGAGAGAGAGAAAATCCCGCCTGAGCTCCCCCTAGTGCCAGCACGGAGGCATTAACAATCAATTCCAGAATCTGGATTTCAGGCACAATTAACAGAAAAAGCGATGTAACTGATTAATATGGATTATTTCCCTTTTAGCTTTTAAATAACACTTTAAAAAATCTAACTCACATTTTTTAATTCACTTTTATCCCTTATTGTGAACTTTTGCTTATGAAAATATGCCTTTATATTTTTCTTTTTTGTGCAGCACTATTTTCTGTCATTGTGAACACACCCCATTGCACAAAGTGCACCACACTGAAATGTGACCTCATCAACATGGGTTAAATGCAGCAGTGGGCAGCTACCACCGGCACCTGTAGAGAAAAAAATGGGTGAGGGTACGAATCTGAGCCACTTTAATAAGGGCCTTATTGTGATGGCTATAGAATAGAGTGAGAGCATCTTCAAAACAGCAGGTCTTGTGGAGTGCTCCGGGTGTGATCCAACTGGTCAATCAGTGACAGGGTCATGCACACCCAGGGTTCATTAATGCATGTGGGGAGTGAAGGCCCGTCTGGTCTGGTCCCACAGAAGAGCTACTGTGGTGTAAACAGTGACGCTGACTCTGATAGAAAGGGGTCAGAACACACAGTGCAGCACAGTCAGAGCTGCTCCAGCAGCAGGAGGGACACACTCAGCGTTAGGCAGGTGGTTTTAATGTTTTGGCTGATCAGTGTATACCAGCACAAGAGTTCTGTAAAACATATGTGATATGTCATTAGTATTTAATAATTAATCCATTGCTTTATTTTAGAGCTTGTGTGTTTTATAAGCACAGCTCACATGTTACAGTGCATCGCTTACATTAGTAGCATGTGTTTTCCAGGCTGTTCCATTTCGCTGAGCAGCAGGATTGGCTTTTCAACAAACATTCCCCAGGAAGGCTGGGACCTGCCTCTACACGTTCACCCACAGCTGCAGTAGAGATACACTGCGTGATTAGTCACAGCTTCCCAAGAATAAAACAAGGGGGCAAAGTGTGTTTAATGCTCAGTGTTTTCACTTTGACAGCACTACACGTGTGGTATCAGTACCGAGCTCAAGGCTTTCAGGTGAGAGTGGGTTTTTTATTGCCTTCTTCTTCTTCTTCTTCTTCTTCTTCTTCTTCTTCTTCGTTTGGATTGAGTTTAATGGCTAGTCTCTCAGGACACTTACTATTAAATAAATATGACAAAAATGATTTGCTGGTGAAGTGTTTAGCAGCCCATCTTATATCTAATAGTCTCATTAAGAGATGATTTATGATCAACAGTTTTAAACAGTGCTAATTAAACATAGAAGGAAAGTCCCACATGCTTTATTTCTTGCTTCACGTTCTTTGTTTGGTGGTGTTTTGGCTGAATGGTACGATTTTAGGGAATTGTTCTGAGAGCTTTTAGGTCCAGCCTGGTCTTGAATACGTGAGCTTGCCTTGACAGGCCATCAGCAGGAACTAATGAAAAAAGAAACCGCAAGATGTACACTGTGTTCTGCGGAATGCACTCTATCGATCAATCATGTCCTGATTGATAATCCATTAATAATCCATGCCCAGTTCCACAGGGCGAGGTTTTATCTACTAAACAAGGTGAGGCGTCGATGTACACAGTTAAAGTCAGAGATTATAGCTGGAGCTTGAACGTAGTGCTCCACTGTAGCACAGATGACCTTGGCCGGGGGTCCCGAAAGCACCTTAGCTCAAACACGAAAAAAAAAGCCCAGTTTAAAATTAGAAGAACTGATTATGCAGCTTCTCTTGAGTTCAAAACGTCAGTTTTTTTAACTTGTTGGGTCACAAGTTAAGGGTAAACTCATAACCTGCTGATGTTCATGTGGTGAACCACACCAGAGCCCCTGAAGTCTTCTGTGTCCATACAATTCCCAGGTTTCCAAACTTTAATAGATACGATTATTTTTGAGCTTTGAGCATCATTTTTTGTATTTATGTGTTGACAGAGATTTTTAAAACCACACTTGTTTGGATGGGAATTTTTTATAAAAAGCGAAAATGTTAAATCAGCGTTTTCAGAAATACCCATCTACATGTGGACTGGGTGTATGTGGCATCCTATCTTCTTCAGATTCAAACCACATAACACACTGTGGTCTCTCCTCAAAACCCACTGCTGGATTAGCGAAGCCGATATATGCCGTTTGGCTTGCCGCACCCCTCCTGCAATCACTCCGAGCCCCCCTGTTTGGGAAGCAGTGCTGTAAATAGGGGTTTAATTTTAAAACATCTGTGTATATGTGTAGTAAAATCTTCTAAGTGCTTACCCAATGTCAGGAGGTTGTGAGCTTGAACCCCCAACTGGGAGCCCATAAGGAGGAAATGCCAGGTGAGATTGAATGATGGAAAGAGTCTCAGCATAAAGGAAAAATAAAGATATAAAGCAAAAATGATTCACTACATATAATTTAGGAGAACTTTTGAATAAGGATACTCTCTCACCTGCAGCCTTTAGCTATTTGAGTTGAACTGTAGTGCGTTTGATCCCTTGATTCAGTTCATCTGGACAGGCCGTAATCTCACCCAGGTGCAGAGCAAAACTACTGCACAGAGAACATTTACAGGATGGGGTCTCGATCCAGTCCCAAATGAACTCTTGAGTGGTTTGGTTGTGGTTTGAACATGATCATTGGATCAACCCAACTACCAGGTGTACTCAGCAGGTTTGAGCTAAACAGATGACTAGAAAAGGCTGATAATGTCCCACACTTTGGTTCAATGTTGATGGTTGGTGTGGTGTTCAAAATTAGCCCCCTTGTTCTACCTAGTCGCCCGAAGGGTCTATCAGGATGACACCTTGCTCAAGGGTACCTCAGTGATATGAGGGCCAGGACTTAAACCTATGACCCTCCGATCACAAGAACAAGTCCCTAATGGCTAGGCTACCACTGCCCACTGGTGGGTGAGCTCTAGTCTCCCCAAACCCAAGAGAAGCTGTGGAAGATCTACGGTTGTGGTAAAAACAACAACAAGGGCAGCTGCAGTCCTGGAGGGCTGGTGTCCAGCACAATTTGGTGATTTCCCAGTTCAAATGCACCTGGTTCAGTTCACCTGTTCATTGTCAGACTTAGTGAGTGTGCTTAAGGTGGGAACTAGCAATCTGTGGTAGACACTGACCCTCCAAGACCAGAGTGATCTTGTTCCTTTTTTTAGAAACTGGGCTTTGTACCGTTATCTCCACAATCTTTCCAGTGAAGAGGGATGTTTATGAGGGACGAGCATGTCTGTAAACAAGATGCCTGAGCACGGCTGATTCTGTAAAGACACCCTTAAAAAGGCCGAAACTTGGGTAAACAAGCAGTAATTCTTGGGCAATCACGAGGCTTTCAAAACTCAGACAATGCAGACGTTTTGCAACACGAACCACATGTGTTGTGTTGACAGTACAAGAGCAAATGTTTGTAAAAATATTCATGGTTCACTATTTTTTGTGTGTTATGTACGTCATGTAGCCTTAAGAATGCTACCCTACAGTAACGTGTCAGGTGTTATGTCACCATGTTTGCAGATTTTAAAAAACATTAAAATTTCAAAAAACAAAAAACTTCACAATGAAGGATGGAGGTTTATACAGACGTCCAATTACATTTACTTTTATACACATTTGTAGTAACGGTAAATAATTTTGACTTCATTTAAAACATCAAATCAAAATAGTGAACTTTTTTTGAAAAAAGTTGGGACTCAAACTCATGACCTACTGATGTTAAGAGTTCCTGAAGTTCCAAAATATCTGTTTCCATAAATGATTATACTGTAAATTGTTGTTTGAAATGACAACATCTATGTATGTGTAGTGCAACCATCTAAGCGTTCACCCAATGTCAGGAGGTTGTGAGACTGAACCCCCAACTGGGAGCCCATGAGGAGAAAACACCAGGTGGGACTGAATGTTGGAAAGAGTCTCAGTATGAAAAAAAAACGGAATAAAGATAAAAAGCAAAAATTACAGACAAAAGAAAGTTTGACTAAAGGTATTTACTCACCTGCAGCTACAGGTGTCCACTTGCAGTTACTTTTATACATGTTTTCAGTGATGATACATAACTTTACTACATCTAATTCTGTATAAACGCATGGTTGCACTAGCTGACACTTTGTCTTTCTGGATGTGCCACCGAGACGGAGTGTGGAGGTGGTTGACGGATGTTGTTGTGAATTGTGGGGGTGGCTTTAATGGACACATGGATGTGGGGGTGGTGGGGTGGTGAGGGACGGCTGGTGAAAAAGTCAAAAAAATTAAAAAATAATAATAACACCTTCACAGCCTGCACCAACTCAAGGTTATTAGTATAGTGTATTTCTATAGTTGTGCAGTGTGGTTTTTGTACAGTTATTTGTATTTTGGGAAATTTGTATTATTATTTGTATATAATGACTACTGGCACATACATTTTCCTCAGGATTAATAAAGTATCTATCAATCTGTTTATCTACTCCAAATCAGATAAAGTTGTGATGCAAATAAAAAAAAGAAAGTAGTGATTTCTAAATTTACTTTGACTTGTATTTCATTGCAGACAATATGAACACAACATGACAGGAAAGGATTTATATTTACAAATGAAATGAAGTCGACCAGACAAAACATGAAATATTCTGTGTTCATATTGTCTGCAATGAAATACAAGTCAAAATAAATTTTGAAATTATTACTTTCTTTTTTTCATTTGCGTTTTCATTTGGTTTACTTTTTCTGATTTGGGGTTGTGTCTATCTATCTCAAAAAGAGCACCTTGGCCTTCTGGACTCAAATGTAGGGCATAATTCATCCACTGACTTCTATTATAAATAGAAATGGTTGTCAGTTCATTCTCTTTTTTACTATGTACATCAGGGTTCTGGCACCATTTTACAAGTCAAATTCAATCCTTTTTAGACTTTGTTAAGACCTCAACAAATATATTTGGTATGATTGGTATGATTTAGAGGTGTTTTCGGAGCAAACAAAATGACACACTTACAAACATAAACTGGTTAAACAAACAAGGACTAGGAACACGAACTAGACTATGAAAACACACAACTGAACACACGGGAGACGACATGTATGACTGGTGAAGACCAGCAAAGACTAAGGGAAACACAGGAGGTTAAATAGGGAGCACAAACGAGAGACAGCTGACTTGGGAAATGACGAGACATGAGACACAGCTGTGAGGCGGGGCTAGGGCATGGCTAGACAACGAACACGAGGACATAAGCACATGGCTATAAACAATAATTTAAATATCAAACAATTCATTTGAAAGAAAAAGCAACATTTAGTCAGTTGCTCAGACTAAGATCCATTTGGATACTTTTTGTTTTATTCATGCTTTCATTAGAAATGACACGCTATCTATTCCATCATTTGATCTGAATGAATGGTGTCTGCTAATGGTGTAGAGAACCCATAGCACCTCAGCCCTTTAGGTCTCCGGCAGTAACTCAAAACCAGACTGTTGAGAAGTTGTGAGGGGGTCTGAAATTTGCTACGTGGAAACAATGACAACATTAGCTTAGCTCCCACTGCTCCCAAGCTGCCACTGAACACCGCTGGTGCTTTTGAGATTATATGTGTGTTTAAAGGGCTTTAACCCCCATCGTTCCTAACGTAAAGGTTTTTTGATATAAATTGTACCTTGCCTCATTTCCTGCTGCCTCCAAACAACCTCAAAACCTTTCTTCCTCCAAACATTTTTTCGTTAAACTTGCATTTTACAATCTTGACTCATCGCTATCCAGTAACTGCTCAGCTGAGAAGAATGAAAAGACAACGTAACATCTATTATGGCGGAGACATTTTAAAATGAGCGCCATTGTGTCTTAAATGTATTTAAATGTAAATACCACTGGCAAATTTAACACCTACATCAAATTTGCAGAAAGTGTGAGACAATTTATGACATTTATTTCTCAAATTTTATTTTAAGACCTTTTTAGACGTTTTATGGAGCCGCAGGAACCACGTACAGGATTATTCTCCAGGGTAGTTGGTCTGGCTAAAAGATTAGGCTAAAAATGCTACAGCATACCATGCTTTCTTTGATTGCACCCTATTGAGCTTGATTTCCTTTTGTTTTCCAGTTATGTCTTCTAACTGCTCCAACAGTACATCTCATGTGGCCTCCTTGGCCTTCACTTTATTTCACTCGCTGGTGTTCGTGGCTGGCCTCCTGTTAAATTCCATGGCGGCGTGGGTCTTCTTCCAGATCCGCGCCAAGAAGAGGACCTTCATGCTGTATCTGCGGAACATGGTGGCAGCTGACCTTCTCATGACCCTCACCCTCCCGGTCACCATTCTCAGTGACGCCAACATGGGGCCAACGTGGATTAAAGTGGTGTCCTGCCGCTATACAGCCGTGCTCTTCTACTGCTCCATGTATGCCAGCATCCTCTTCCTGGGCCTTTTGGCTCTGGATCGCTACCTGAAGATCGTGAGGCCATTCGGAGGCAAGTGCGGGGATTGCCTCTACAGCTACTCCTTCACAAAGGCCATGGCTGCTATGGTATGGCTGGCCATGCTGATGCTTTCGCTCCCCAACTCCATATTGTCCAATAAAGAACCACAGGCAGAGATACATCGTTGCGAAGATCTAAAAAGCGAACTGGGTGTGAGTTGGCATGGAGGGGTGGTCTACATCAACACAGGGATTTTCTACACCGTGTTGGTCACACTGGTTACATGCTACATTTCAATCTTCAGGCAGATTCGCTTATCTTCTGCACAGTTTGTGAAAGGAGGACAGGCAAGTCAAAGGCAGGAAAAGTCTGGGCAGAACATTCTGGTGGTTCTGGTTGTGTTTTTCGTGTGCTTCGTGCCTTATCATCTATGGAGGATCCCGTTCACCCTCACACAGATTGGCGTCACTTTCTCCCAGAACGTGATGTGTATCCTGAGGACTGGGAAAAAGATTACACTCTTGATGTCTTGCTGCAATGTGTGCCTGGACCCCATCATTTATTTCCTCATGTCCAAGTCTTTCCGAATAAAGCTCACTGGAATGCTGGGATTTCACACACTCCGACAGGAATCTAAAATCTACACTGGGAAGAGGACGGTGTTGATTTTTAAGGAAAACTCATCATTATCATCATCATCATAGAAGAAGTTTTATCTAGATCTGCAGTTAAGAGTCTTGTATGGATAGATTATATGGGTGTAGGCGTTATGCTGGGGTTGCTGGAGACAGGTCTTCATCCCTTTCTGTTGAGGGCCATTTCGTCCTGACTACTTTTTGAAAGAATTTAAATTTTGACCCCACCGTTTGTTTTTTTTTAAATGACCACCTCCCAAGGTCAATGAACCTTCCCCAAACCCCTCCAGTCAACTACAACCAACCCTGAACCCAGCGTTTTCAGACCAAATTGACACCCAGGTATATGAGACCACAGTTGGGGCAGTGGTGGTGACCTGAAAGCCACCGGTTAAAATCCCAGACCATTGCAAGTACCACTGAGGTTCCTATGAGCAAGGTACCGTCTCCAAGCACTGCCTATATCAGCTGTCCACTGCTCTTTCATGGATTGGTCAAATGAGGAGGTCACGTTTCGTTGCGGTGCACTATGTGTTCACAATGACAAATAATCAATCGCTCACTCACACCATTGTTTGGTTGAATATTTTTATACTGAAATTGATGGCAGCTTTTATGTATTATATGTGTATACTGTATATAAGTTATTATTTTTATAGTAAAAACTACGTTTTATATATATATATCAATTTATTTTTATAACAATTGACCTGTCCATGACCCACCAACAAAAAATTCCTTATTAACTGTAAAAGTAAAGTAACAAAATATATGAATATATAATTATATATAATCAGCTTGAATATATAATTATATTACATTAAATAAAATACCAAAAAAATCTGTTAATATTCTGTACGTAGCTTTTTATTCATGATAAAAAAAATTATATACAATAAACACTGAAAATGAAAATATAGATATAAATAGCTAGCTATGTCAGTTATGCTGGGCTGAACTTCTCTACCACCTTAACCTATATATGATATTTATTTTACATTTTTACAAATAACACTACATAACAGAGTTTTATTTTATTCTTGTTCCTGGATACAAAGTGTGTTCTCCTAAACCCTTCTGCCTAAAATCAATTGTAAATGGCTGTTTTCCACAAAAACGTTGCTTCTGTGCTCAGGACAAAGACATTTTGAAATGTATCTGTTTTCAAGAACATTCTCCATTCACTTTAAATGTCCAGAATATTCTGGAACTGTCCAGAAGTTTCTAGAATTGTCCAGATTTTTCTCAAACTTCCTGGAATCTTTTAGAACTTTCTGGAACTTTCTGGGACTGTCCAGAAAAGATTAAAAAAAATTGCCTGTTTTGCCACTATACATATGAAACATCTGTGGGCTGTGGTCATAAAATCAAAGTTTGTGATGAATCATTGAGTCATTTTTTTACATTGGATTTAGACATAAGCAGTTGAACACTTAGAAACCAGGAACAATAATATTATTAATTTACTATAATATTTATCATATTTATATTTGATTAAATATGTCTATTTTAAGTACATGATCTCAGCAACTAAAGGTAAACAATCCCTATCAGTACCACCACTGCCCACTAGGGGGGCCATAGCTCACATGGGTGATCACCACTGAGCTGTGCTGGGATTGAGGCTGCTAAATTAAATGGATTAGCCACCATGCTAATGCTATCTCAATTATTCGACTACACCATTTACGTCCTAACAGTTCGTTTTACACACATGCAAATTTTGATTGAATAGTGCAATGTAATTTCCATCATTTCCCATTTTTATCCTGACAAAAATGTACATGCTGTAAAGTAAAAGGCCTAAAGTCTTTGATTAGTGCTGAGAAGCATAACAAATGTCATTTGTAGATATGACTGGAAAAAAAACATATTTTGCTACCTGCTCTAGCTGTAAAAGCTCATTTATGCTCAACACTGGATACATATACAGATACAGACGGAGCCATTTGTCCATATTCTTTCATTCAAATTGTTTCAGATATTTTCAGAAGTATAAGGGCAGTGTTGCCAATATCTTGAGGCGTAATTAATTGATCTTACATTATTACAACCTCCACCCTCCCTTTGCTTGTTGCTGCCCCCAGGTGGACATACTGCTCAAAATCTATGCCAACATAATTTTTGCATGGAAGCATGTGGGCAGTGAAGGTTATATCCATTCAAATGGGCACATTTTTGTATGTAAAGGGAACATAAATAAAGCTTAAGTGTACAAAAACTGAAACCATGGAGCATGCAACTGCTAAGTGACACCACAGCGCCCTCTCTGGTCACATGCTGTCATTGTCACCGTCAGTTTCAACATCCAGTACTTTCTCAATAAAGAGTAATAAGTGTAATGAAATGTTTCCACTGTGTATTTGATTTATGATGAATAACATTCTGTATATTTTTGGTCTCATCTTTCTATTCTTACGTCTTCATACACCTGTTTTAGCAGCAAAGGCATGGAGGGCGAGTCGGGCCTGCAGTTCTCACCACCACAACCATCGCTTCTGCTACATCCAGACATACGTACTAATCAACTGTACAGCCACACACCACAGCTCTGAGGTTCATGTTACCGTCTGTTAGCTTGCTATGCATATTTTTCGCCGTGTTAGGCACTACCACTTCCTGGCAAAGTCTGTTTGGTCTGTGAGCAGTCAACAGTATTTAGTTTCAGTCTAGAAACAGTGCAGGACTCTTGGACTCTACAGCACAAATTTAGCATAGGTTATATTGGGCAGTGGAGGCCTTGTGGTTGGTAACCACTGAGGTTCCGTTGTGTTCACAATGACAAATAGTGACGTTCACATTTCTGTATAGTGTTGTATTTTACCTTAAAAATATTTCATTTCTTGACGAGATATGTAATGTGTAAACCGCAGAAATGTGTGTTTTATTCTCTATAACATATTTAAAGTTCATTGAACAGTAAGAATTTTTACTGTTCTAGCTTAAAGACATTTACATCTTTAAGCTAGAACATACACCAATCAGCCATTCCCTACTGCCCCTGCACTGCCCCCTACTGTTCATGTGTATATTGCATCTGTGTCATGTTCATTTCTAAGGCCATGCACAAATGTTGCAGGTAGCCATAATGCACCAGAGAGGATGCAGTATAAAACGAGCATATCCCCAGCCTAAGAAAACCAGGCACAACAAATATATGCCAACATTAGGTAATAGGTTTCCTGTTTCAGGAGCCATCTAGAAATGCAGACAACACCATTTTATTGAAATTTATTGTATTAACTGTCAATGTTCACTTGTAATACATTGAACGTACACACAGGTCTGGTGAAACTAAATGACGTGTTGAGACATTGTTGATGTTCCTGCTACGTCAGCTCTCATTTTAATGTAATTTGGATTTCTACATGTCAGCAGAGACGGAAAAACATCGGCTTATGCAATAAAATGTTCAGCAGATCATTACCACGTGCTGCATTTTCTGAAAAAGCCATAGAACATAACATCTAAATGTGCCTTTCTGAATTTATGAGCTCATAAACGGCTCACGTTGAATCCACAGGTTTTGTGATGTCACAAAAACCAATGCATACACACCGATCAGCCACAACATTAAAGCCACTGACAAGTGAAGCGAATAACATTAATGATTTGACTAAAATTGCTCCTCTCGGGGGAGTGACATATATTAGGCATCATGTGAACAGTCAGTTCATGAAGTTGGATGCATGAGGATCTGAGGGCCAAACTGGGATGACTGGGTTAGAGCATCTCCAAAATTACAGGTCTTGTGGGGTGTTCCAAGTTTGCAGTAGTTAGTACCTACCAAAAGTGATCCAAGGAAGGACAACTGGTCAATTGCTACCAGGGTCATGGGCAACCAAAGCTCATTGATGCATTTAGGGGTCAATCCTGGATCTGAGAGAAAGGTGTCAGAATACCCAGTGCACCACAGTCAGAGTTGTTTAGGCAACATAAGGGACCTACTCTTTATTAAGCAGGTGGTTTTAATGTAATGGCTGATCATAGTGTATGTATCTGCTAGTCTGCATCCAGCAATGTAGCCCCACCCATTTACACTGAAGTTATAAGGAGCGTTTTAGCTTGGACTGCTTTTAGAATGAGGCACAATACATGGCAGCCATTCAAAACAGAATCATGTACATGGACTGGTCTTAAAAGCACAGTGATAACGAGGCCTGATTCATTCTAAGGGGAAAAGAGAGTTTGAAAAATGTTGCTGTAAATATAAGTGGAATTCGTTTAGCCCCACACAAAACATCCCAAGTGGACCTCAGGGAGCAATGAACCACATGAAAAATGAGGAACATGGGCCACAACTCACAGACTGTACAGGGCCCACATATTCTGGCTGTCGGACCAAAACCTCATATATTAATTTTTTGTCATTTTTAAAATTTTTGCAGAATTTGAAAACAATGATGGACATCTACATTGTGTCAACATTTCAGTTTCAATTTGCTTTTAAAAAATACATTTTACATAAAGCTCCATTGTGTTGATTAGGGAGTTGTCCCTTTGACCTGAAAGTCACTGGTTCAAATCCCAGACCGATACAAGCCCCACTGAGGTTCCCGTGAGTCCATGGGTCCCATGGGTTAAATGCAGAGGTCACATATGGTCCGCTGTGGTGTGGTGTGGTGGTGTGCACTATCACTCTCTTTCATCATACGTTAAGAAGGTTTCATGCTTGTCTTATAAAATTGCCAATTCGGAGATACAGGGTTTTTGTCTGACAGCAACAATATGCAAAGGCCTGCACACACGCTGTGAAGGTTCCAGCAGATCCACCAGAGTTTTTTCTCGCTTCCCCGTGCTTCCACAAATCATTAGCACAGTCTGCAGAGCTCACAGATTCTCCTCTTCTTCCTCTTCCTCCCCCTGTTTTTGGCCCCCGAGACCCCGTAGCTCAGGTGCGGTATGTTGCGTGGAATGTTGTCAATGAGCTCGAACAAGGTGAACATGCAGAAGGAAATCTCGTCATAGGCCGTCCTTGTGCCGTTCTCAAACAAGCAGGCGAACGCAGCGACGGGCGGGGCCCCATCAGCCTGGGGCTCCAGGTAGGCCAGGTCCGAGTAGGCACTGAGGCCCTCGTAGATGACCCATGGCCCAGTCCAGCTGTCCGGGTCGCGAGGCCGGACGTTGAGGTACATGCCCAGGTCGCGGCGACCAGGACCGTTTGGGTGTCCATACACCGCCCATGTGGGTGTGAGGAAGTTCGGAGAGGGATTTTCCGCGGAAACAGAGGCAGTTGAAGGTGGGCCCACGGCGGACTTTACCCGCCTGAGGAGGTTGGGGGAGTTCTGGAGGAGGTGCAGGGGTGCTGGGAAGCCCACCACGCTGCCATGGCAACCATTCCTGGGCTCCACAAGCTTCTGGACCAGCTGTCCATGTTGGAAAACAGCTCCATCGTCAAAGCTCAAGGCCTGCACACGGCATCCGAGAGTGCTGCGGGCATTACAGTAGAGCACGTTGCTCCCATCCTCCTCGTCCACGGACACCATCTGGCACTCCACGCTCTCAGGCCCTGGCACCGCTTCCCCGAAGAGCCACGCCCTCCCGTGCGTGTCACTGTGGAAACAGAAGGAGCGTGGCGTGGTCATGCAGACCTTGCCGAAGCACTCCTTGCAGTCTATGTGGTAGGCGTAGGCTGGGATCAGCAGACGGCCAGACTTCAGCTGGATGCCGTGGCCTGGACCAAGAGCAAAGGTAGCCCACTCTGCAATGCAACAACAGGACAAGTGACTTAATGAGTCATCAACCATGTTAATTATTGAAAAGAAACTGACATTTACATTAAAACAACAGCCCTATATAATGCAGTATAATACACATTTGATTTAGGCACTCGCAGACTCATAGTCATGTCATCACGCTATAGTTTGTCTTATGCCCATATAAGGAACTCAGGGCCTAAGTATGTTAATCTCTATCTGAAAAATTAATACCATTTTGGCTAATAGTGTAACGTGCCAGGCTTGCTGTGAGCAGGGGCCATGGGAGTCTGTGGGGAAAAAAATGTGAACCTCCCACACCACTACTCACAGCACATGGGAACCTACAAGGTTCGCAGTCACTAGGGGGAACTAGAGAAAAGCCCTTGTCCTCCTGTGCTGTTTCCACAGGCCTCACAAGAGAGGGAAGTGACTGAAAGGGACATGAGAAGAGGGCGAGAAGAAACCCAAAAGTTTGCTGGGAACACAAGACAGGAAGAAAGACAGCGAGGCCTAAGAGACAACCCTAGCATCTAACAAACCCAAGGCACCATGCCAGCCACACCTGCCACCAGAGGCAAGGACTACACACTGCTTAGGTAAAAATCTTAGGTGCTAATTGTCCTCACCAAGTGGGACGTTAGCTGTTGCCCTCTGCCGGCCTGTTGCTGCACAGCAGCAGTGCATGGGCTCTCTGCTGCCTCCCTGTTGGCCTGTCCAGATGCCACAATTACAAATAGATCTCAAAACCAAGAAAAAACACATCTGGAATAATTATAATGCTATTTTCTGTTTTATTCCCTGTGAGAAAGTTGTTTCATGATAATTATCACTACTGTTTGATTGTCCATCCCTAAAGGGCACAGTCATGGCCCAATGGTTGGTGAAGAGGGCTTGCAACCGGAGGGTCATTGGTTCAATCCCCAGCACTGGCAGGAAACATGTGGGAGGGGTTAGTGGGTAAACCGCACCTTCCCCCGCCCACATCCACAGCTTAAAGCACTTAACCCCCAAGCTGCCACCTGCGCCAGGTGTGCAGCCCACTGTTTCTGCTCATGGTGTGTATGTTCATGGGTTTCACAAATGGGTTAAATACAGAGCAATGCACTGTTTACTGTTCACAGTGTGTCAATCTGACTGTCAGTTGCAGATTTCACCCACTTCCTTCCGATTACAAGAGGTTTTTATTGCCTTCCCTGTTCCTTTGTACTCGGTATTTGCTTCTCAACAATACCTTCTAACTAGGCTTCGGACCACCCCTGGAAAACTTAACCACACCTTCCTGAAGGACCTTATAACTGCAGGGGTGAGGGACATTTGTCATTACACCACTACTGCAAGATCTACAGACAAGCAGTAGCTTCCAGGCTTCAGAAAGAAGCAAAAATTATGTCCCAGTGCCACCAGAGGGTGGGCTTCATATCGGCCTTTATCGGCTTCCTGGCCTCCATCATTACTTGCGGCCTTCCAATGTGGGCGGTGACAACGTTCAAGGATAAAAACATCATCAGGCCGCAGGTCTCAGAAGGCTTGTGGATGTACTGTCTCATGCCACGCACGGGGCAGATGCAGTGCAAGGTCTACAACCCTATGCTGGTGCTTCCCATGGAACTTGAGGCATTCCAGGCCCTGGTCGTCACCTCCATCGCGGTGGCCTTTTTTGGGATTCTCCTGCGAGCTGCTGGAGGAAAGTGCACCAGTTCCGTGAAGAATGAGAACAGGAAGATCAAGGTGACCATCGCTAGTGGCGTCGCCTTAATCATCGCCGGGGTCCTGTGCCTCGTCCCCATCTGCTGGATGGCCAACAACATCATCCAGGCCAACAACAATCCAGTCATCTACACTGTTCGGACGATTGAGCCGGGTGCATCTCTCTACACTGGCTTTAGCGCTGCTGCGCTTCTGATTCTCAGTGGAGCTTTGCTCTGCCGCACCTGCCCACACCAAGAAGCTGTTCGCCGCAATGAAGGAAAATGTGAAGAAAAGCAGGGGTGTGGAAATACAGCAGTGTGATTATGACACGTTCACCATGAACAGGCATCAGTACAGTGCACTGTCACAACGCAGCCTAGGGCTGTGTGAGCCTCTGTGCAAAGGGTATTAACTCTGATTAACTCTCATTCAGATTTACAACTAAAAATGACTTTTTATACAATTTTTACAGTATAACAGCTGTATGTTGAAACCATGTGATTATTTACTTTACAGTGGATTGAACAAATATGGGAGAACTTTCATTTAATTTGTAAAATATCCACTAAAAACAATAAATGTACAGTCATATTTACTGCAGAAGAGCAGAATACAGGATATACTGTACTTACTTTATTGCATTATTCTGGATTTAATGAAAAATACAGTGCTTAACTCATTCAGAATGTAAAACTCACAAAAAAAAACATGAACTTCTGCACATAAATAAAATTATTTTAATGAAAATGTAGCGTTTAGTGTGTTAATTTCAGATTTTCTCTACACAGCTATCACTAGGGGGCGCTGATAATCAGTATGTGTGAGATTTTTAAGTAAATAATTCATTGAAATCACAATTACTTCAATAAAAAATGATGCAAATGTCAAGCATGAGAAAGAGATTGGACTAGTTTGACCTTCTCGGGAGGCCATGTGAGCACCTGCCCACACCAAGAAGCAGGTCGCCAGAGTGTGCAGGAGTGTGGAAATACAGCAGTTACAGTGTGATTATGATGCGTTCACCATGAACAGGCTTCAGTACAGTGAGTGCACTGTCACAATGCAGCCTAGGGCTCTGTGTTTGACTGGAGCTGTATGAGCCTCTGTGCAAAGGGTATTATCTCTGATTATCTCTTAGATTTACAACTAAAACATTTTTTTACAATTTTTACAGTATAACAGCTGTATTTTGATACCATGTGACTCTTTACTTTACAGTGGATTGAACAAATATGGGAGAACTTTCATTTAACAATAAATGTACAGTCATATTTACAAGAGTAGCACAATACAAAATATACTGTATTTACTATATTGCATTATACTGGATTTTACAAAAAATGTAGTAAAAAATATTCAGAATTTAAACTTCTCAAAAAACTTCTTAAGATGTGTCTGTCTTTGAGCTTTTGCACATAAATAAATACACTTTCTTTAAGGAAAATGTATGCATGTGATATTAGATTTTCTCCACACAATTATTATGGCAATATATATGTACTGTATGTGTACCACTCACTGCAGAACACGCAGATACACTGAAGAGCATAATACATGCAACAAATTCTGGTAAAAATTGTTGGACACATAACACACAGCAAAGCATAAACATAAACAATGTAGAATGTTTTATGGTTAGAGTTCGATGCTCACTATCTATATCACCACTGGACTGAAACTGTTGTTTGTGAACAAGCTCCTCTAAAGCATAAATCTCAAATTCTCAAATTTTAGTCTGTAACTCTAAAAATTAAACTTATGCAGCAAAGGGAATAACTGTTTGAACAACTCCAGCTGTGGGTAAACGGCCAGTGAAATCCAAATTAAGGTCACAGACCAGTGAGTGTTAATAGAGGAGAATATTCTAGAACAGTGTTAATAGAGGAGAATATTTTACAACAGTGGAGATAGAGGAGAACATTCTAGAATGTAATAATAATTCTAAAAGTCAGAATGGAAGAGAACATTCTAGAACATTGTGAATGGAGGCAAACATTCTAAAGCAGTGTGATTTGAGGAGAATATTCTAGAACAGTGTTATTGGAGAAGAATATTCAGAACAGTGTGAATGGAGGAGAATATTCTAGAACAGTGTTAATGGAGGAGAATATTCAGAACAGTGTGAATGGAGGAGAATATTGTAGGATGGTGTGAATTGAGGTCACAGTTCTAGAATGGTGTGAACGATTGGGGAGCTGGTCCTGGAGGGTCAGTGTCCAGCAAATCTTGATGATTTTCAGCTCAAACACTGGGGTTCAACTCACCTGTTCATTCCCAAGTGTAGGGAGCGGGTTTGAGGAGGGGAACTACCAATCTGGGCTGGATGCCGGCCCTCGAGAACCAGAATTGTTCACCCCTGCTCTAAAGACTTCTCTGGGTTTTACAAACTCCATTTACAGAACAATTGGGATTTTTTCAATAAAGCAATAAAAACAAAAAAAAATCTGTTGCAAATCCTAAAATATCCCAACTTTTCTGGAAATGGGGAGGAAGAACTCTGACTGGAACTCCAGAGGCCTCACCTTTGATGGTGTCTCCTATGACTTTCTTAGTGAGGTCAATGGCAGGACTCCAGCTCTCCCCATAGTCATCACTGGACACATAGCAGAGTCTGGCCACGTTCTTGCCCGTCACCAGCTGGTACGCTTCAGTGGTGTGGCCCAGGACGGCGATGAAGAACAGGAAGAGTGTTCCTGTGAAGGCATCATAAACGGGGCAGGGATTCATCGAGCGATGGCCTTTCAGAAAGGCAGTGCTCAGGACTCGCATGTCGTCCCACTAGACCCAGGACCGGAGGGAAGGGGACCAGGGGGCGAGGGAAGAAGAAGAATCAAGCAGTTCATGTAAAGTTAAGGAGACATATAGTGAGACTGAATAAAGCTTCTAGTTTGTGATGACTTTGGGTCCTTAAAGGGGCTTTAACATGATCTGAACGCTGCATATTTCAGACTGATATATGTAAATGAGCTCAGTTCAGATTGGCTGCTCTGTATTGCGCCTCATTCAAAAACGTATCAGCAACGAACTAAACAGACACATATATATATATATATACATATAGAGCAGTGGAGGCCTAGTGGTTAGGACATTGCCCTTGAGACCTGAAGGTCGCAGGTTCAAATCCTGGCCCAGGTACCACTTGAGCAAGGTACCGTCCCACTACACTGCTCCCCAGGCTCTGTTGGTAGCTGCCCGCTGTTCCATGTGTGCACGTGTGATGGGTTAAATGCAGAGGTCACATTTCATTGTGGTTCATGAGTGTGTTCACAATGACAAATAGTCACTTTCGCTTATATGCACTGGATGACGCTAATGGAAGACGTGGGATGACTGAGTTTGGGAAGAAATGGCCTTTTTAAACATTAACAGTGTTTAGATTCTCAAACTTTTTGGGGAATTTTGATGACATGAGCCCTTTAAGGTTGTTGTTTCTAAATTCGTGGCGGTTAGCATGTATTGCTAAAAAAAAACTGTCAAAATACTGCAAATTGTGATATAAATAATGTAAAATAAAAAATAACTAGTTAGTATTGTTAAAGCATAAATTTTTTTACACAGTTTTACAACTGTGGCTGTAATTTTTACAGGTTTTTATGAGCATTTTGAAAACTTTTACTGTTCATTAACATTTTTGGTCTGGAAGCCCTTCTTATATATACGTTTTATAACTATTTGTTACAAAACATTTTTTTTGCTTTACAATGTACACTGTAAAAATACATATTTTACTTTTTAAATTTAGGGTAAATGTACACAAATAGCATGTACATATTCTGCACTTCAACACTGCTGTTGTTAATGTACAGTGATGGTTTGTATATTCACAAAAATAAATGATCACATTATTTCACACGTTTCCTTTATTTAAGAGCATTACTGTATGATATAACTATAGTTATTATAGTTATATTATAAACTAAAGTTTTATGGAGTTTTGGTGCAATTACACTCATTTTCTGATCAAATATATTGAAAAAGTGCTGAATTACAGTTAAAGGCAGAATTTCCGATTGCAATTACTGTTAATTAACAGTTTTTATCTTTTCACAGTGTACGCAAAGACATTTTTAGTGTGAACATATCAGTAAGAGTCTCAGCAGACCTCCACATAGTTCCTGTAGAAGGTGCCCTTGCGCATGACAAGAAGGTGGGCCTGGGCGTCTGCAGGGCTCAGCCTCTCCTCACAGAAGGCCAGGAAGCAGGAGGCGCGTGGCAGGAAGATCAAAGCCGGGACGCGGTACGTCACGCCGCTCGCTTCCTTCCGGAACAGCACGTGGCGGGCGGGGAAGTAGACCTGGGATCCCATGGTCCAGCAAAGGTCATTCGTGACGACGGGGAGAAACCACTACGCCCGAACCTGTGTGGTGAAAGATTTCAGGAGCGACCGTAAAACACTTGACAGTATCGACCAGAACCTCACAAACAGCTCAACCTCGCCTCCTTCCTGCCTTTACTTTGAGCTCGAGTGTTTCTGCTGAGGATTGTCCACAGGGTTTCATCAGATATTGGCCTGCATGACCTTTCCTGTGTCCACCTGACCAGTGTGACATGTGTAGAACAGTTCGAGGGGGAGGGCATGACCTAGCAAAGAGAGAAAGCTGACTCCAAACACAGTCAGCAAAAAAGTGGTGAATGGCACAAAGAACTGACCCGTCAATACGATGCCACATGCAATGCACTACGTATGCATGTGAATAGAAATAAACAGCCATAACATTAAAACCACTGTCAGGCAAAGTGAAAAACTTTCACTCTCTAGTGTTTTCATTGCAATGGCACCTGTCAGGGGGATGGGATATTTTAGACAGCAAGTGAACAGTCAGTTCTTGAAGTTCATGTGCTGAAAGCAGGAAAATGAGCGAGCATAAGGATCTGAGCCACTTTGACAAGAGATTTATTGTGATGACTAGACGACTGAGGTTTTTTGCAGTGCTTCAGACATGAACTGCGACGGGGTCATGGGCACCCATGGCTCACTGATGCATGTAGAGCAGGCTGGCCTGTCTGGTCTGATTCCACAGAAAAGCTACTGTCGTTTAAAAAGTGATGCTGACTCTGATAGAAAGGGGTCAGAACACACAGTGCACCACAGTCAGAGCTGTTTCAGCA
>JBBPDA010000041.1:29133094-29146046 GCA_037974385.1 Arnoldichthys spilopterus | reverse complement strand
GGGTCAGAACACACAGTGCACCACAGTCAGAGCTGTTTCAGCAGCAGGAGGGACGCACTCAGTATTAGGCAGGTGGTGTTAATGTTATGGCTGATAAGTGTATGTGTGTGTGTTCTGTGGGATCAGACCAAACGGACTAGCCTTCACTCTCCAAAGGTTCCCCACATTGAGCCTTTGTTACCATGACCTCAGTGGTTCACCAGTCGTCCTTCCTTGGTTCACTTTTGGTAGGTACTAACTACTACATACCTGGAACACTCCACAAGTCCTGCCACGCTGGAGACGACACAGTCATCTAGCCTTCCACGTTTGGCCCTCAGATCTTTACTTCCAGTACATCAACTTCAAGAACTGATTGTTTACTTTCTGTCTAATATGTCCGACCCATTGGCAGTGACAGTACAATGAGAGTCAGTGTTATTCATGTTACTGTCAGTGGTTTTAATGTTATGGCTGATTGGCGTACATAACTCAGTAACTACCAAAAATGATTCGATCTCTACTATAAGTTGTGCAGTAAATAATGTAGAAGATTCTGCAAACACAATATTTTATCTGGTAACTGCAACGAGTTGATTCCACACACAAGCCCTTAGGGATAAACTGTCATGCAAAGTTTACCATCTTAAAATATGCCAAATGATACATTTACATTGCATTTACAAGTCAGCGACAGAAGAACGTCTACTCACAGGGCGCTGGCAGGATGTAGGTCTTCACACACTCCTTGTCAGTTCGGCGAATGTTTGAGGGTGAGAGCGTGCGAGCGTGTGAAATTGTGCGGGAGTGATGGGGGGTGGGATGCACATGCACAATAAAGGCCTGGTTTGGATGACCCTGTGTATTAGGTAGCAGCCCATTCAGTGTCATGCTCGCAGTTGAAGCTGTGCAGTGACCCAGAAATGAGCTCGACTCATCAGAACCACTGCATCCAGTGAATCAGCTATCAGCAGCCATTGTGTGTACACCAATTATCTCTTCACAAGCACATTATGTGGGTGAGAGAGAGAGAGAAAGAGAGAGAGAGAGAGAGAGAGAGAGAGAGAGAGAGAGCAATAGAGAAAAACCTTCCTGCTCATGGCAAGTCATATGGTTTGCGTACGTTTTCTGGTCGGCACTGGCTGATCTTTTTTCTGGATTTTGAACGATTTCTTGATCTCTGCCTTAAAATATTCAGTCAGTCAATGCAAATACATGACAGACAGGATACATAACGTGTAGATCTCCATAGAAAAGCACTGACCAATAGATCGCAGCGCCACAGGTCCCTAAGGCCGGGGGTTGGCTAAAGGGATCTACAGCCCCTCAGCATTGGGGTGTGGGGTTGTCTGGAGTGACAGACCTGCGTCCAGTGCGTCTGGGATGATTTAGGATGGCATTTGTGATCCAGAGCTCATCATCAACGTCAGAACCTGACCTCACTAATGCTCTTAGATAGCAACACTGGCGACATCCTGCATTTGCTTATGACTCATGTACCACAGAGGGACAGATGGACCAGAAGTGGGTCAGATGTGGATGCCAAACCCCTTTCTAATCTAAATAATATGTGGTGCCCCAGTGGTTAGGGGCTTTCCCATGTGACTGGAGGTCCAGGACTAGGTACCACTGAGGAAGCCTGAGCAAGTTACCGTTCCACTACACAGGTGTTCCTCGTTAGTATAGTGGACAGTATCTCCTCCTGTCACATGGAACCAGGGTTCGATTCCCCGAAAGGGAGGCTTTTGGGTGGGCAGTGGTGGCCTAGTGTAAGGACGCTGCCAGAAGGTCGCAGGTTCAAGTCCTGGCCCAGGCACTACTTAGGTACCCTTAAGCAAGGCACCGTCTCGCTGCACTGGGTGCTGTTCCGCTTGTGTGATGGGTTAAATCCAGAGGTTGCATTTTGTTGTGGTGCTTGAGTGTGTTCACAATGACAAAGAGTCACTTTCACTCTCTTTTACTGCTTCTCAGCTGCTGCTGATAGCTGCCCACTGCTCCACGTGTGGGTGGATTAAATGCAGAGGTCACATTTCATTATGGTGCACTTTGTGTGATGGGGTGTGTTCACAATGACAAACAGGCACATTAACTTCACATCTTAGTCACCGTTAAAAGCCCACTGGCAGAATTGACACACTGAACCACTAGTTCAGCCACTAGATCTTGTTAAAACACTCCTGCGACTGTATCTGGCCCCACTTCTGGACCATCATTCCATACGGCACATGAGTCTGATCTGAAGTGTAACTACTATATAACCGGCTTAGCGATGTCAGGAAGCCTGATAGTAGGTATAATCATTATGACGCCCACATGGCTGATAAGAGGTTTGTGCTTCTAAGGCGGTGGGCCCCTTCACGCTAGCGCCACCTGAAGTAGCACAAAGCACTTTAAGTGAAAGTGACTCTGTCATTGTGAACACACTCAAGCACCACAAAGAAATGTGACCTCTGTATTTAACCCATCACACATGGAGCAGTGGGCAGCTACTAACAGTGCCCGGGGAGCAGTGTAGCGGGACAGTACCTTGCTCAAGGGTACCTCAGTGGTGCCCGGGCCGGGACTCGAACCTGCGACCTTCAGGTCCCAAAGGCAGCGTCCTAACCACTAGGCCTCCACTGCAATAGCCCGACCACAACTTGAGCACCACCTGGTGAATAGCATGCCAATATCTTGTGACTGAAAGGTTGAAATGTCACAGATCTTTTCCATACTGCATCCCCACCGTATGATCTAGAAGCACACCGAATTCGGGGAAATTTGATCCATAGGGGGCGCTGCAAGTGACATTTCAATATATTGTTCAAGTGATTTTCTCTTTAGCCATCGTTCAAACACGGTGTTCCACTGAAATCCCGGGGGCATGGAGAAGATACGGCATTTTCTGAATTATCCCAAACATCCTATAGACGATGCAGAGGCAGCGATGGGACTTTTAACGGACGTTCTTCCACCGCGCTCGGAGATGGCCGGTGACGTCATCGACGTGCGACGCTCCAGGCCAGTGTACTCACGTGTTTTTGGACTGCACCGTAGCTGCTGCGAGTGAAATTAAATTACGGTAATATTTCGGTCGCAGGCTCAAAATTCTTTCACGACAGCGATCGCAGGGCGTTTCCGTTTCGACGCCATTGACACCAGGTAACAACGGGCATGTGGACGTTTGTTTTGATCGGTTTTCAGAGCAGAAACACATTGCAGGACTGCGGCGAAACCTAGTGCGGTCGAACCCTCGGACTCTCTTACACATGCTCACTTTGCAGTTCTGCCTGAATAGCACAGGTGCAAACGTAAAGGAGCGTCTAAGTGTGTGTTTGGGTGTGGATTCTAGCCTCAAGCTAATGAGCTAAGAGCTAAAAACAGAGCTGACAGATACTTTCGCGCTGTTGACTCTTCTGTGCTGAGCCATTCTGCTGTGTTGTATACAGAAAACGCAAAAAAGCAGCACTACGAGCAGTATGAGGTATATATAGATAAGTCAAGACCCTTAATCGGATCATGCTCTAAATCATCTTAACACGTGTTACATGATATTTAAGCTGCTTAATTAACATCAAAAAACACAAAACGAAAAGTATATAGTACATATATTATGCTATTGATATGCGCATGCTCAGTAGGACCACTGGCTGGCAGGACAGATTGTTAGAACGCCAGCTTACACATCAGCCATAACATTATGACCGTTAGCAGTTGAAGTGAAGTGAACATCAAGGGAACAGTCAGTTCTGAAGTTTATGTGCTGGAAACAGAAAAAAATGGCTGAGTGTACCACTTTGAGCAATATTGTGATGGCTAGTCAGGGCATCTCCAAAATGGCAGGTCTTGTAGAGTGTTCCAGGTGTGCAGTAGTTAGTACCTACCAAAAGTGACTCAGGGAAGGACAATCAGCGACAGGATCATGGGCATCCAAGGCTCATTGATGCATGTGGGGCACACACACTGCACCACAGTCAGAGCTCTTTGACCAGCATGAGGGACACGCTCAAATCATTAGCCTGGTGGTATTAATGTTATGGCTGATCAGTGTATACACATATAAGCTTCTTCAGAGCCAAAACTCGGTCCGATATTCTCCATCTACTCTTTTAATAGTACCTTCATAATCCGTTTAGTGTTTTCTTCCCCCCCTCACAGCTCTGGCTCACACTTTTCATCCCAGAACCAGCATGGCCCAAAAATGGCACGGGGGCCATGGCGCCCCTGTGCTGTGTGTTGGCGCGGCAGGGGGAGAGGATGGTTTGTTGGCCTCCGGTGCTGAAGGAGGAGAAGTGACCGTTTGGTCCCAGGAGGGGGTGCCTCTATCCCAGCTGCGTCTAAGCGGTCAGGAGGACGTCACATGCACAGCCTTCTCCCCGACAGCCCCTGGACTTCTGTATGCATCTCATGGGGAGACGGTCAGTGTGCTGGACCCTCGCAACCTCAAGGGGACCATAGAGGAACTAAAGAATGTCGGAGAGGATGAGATCAATTCGCTGTCTGTGAATGAGACGGGAACCTCGCTGGCCCTGGCTGACGACACCGGGGCTGTGAGGGTGGTGGACCTACAGATGGGCAAAGTCTGCCGGACGCTGCGCAAGCACACAAACATCTGCTCGTCAGTAGCCTTTCGGCCACAGAGGCCGCAGAGCCTCGTCTCTGCAGGACTGGACATGCAGGTGAGCATACAAAGGCCCGTATGTATCACGTAGGGTTGCACAATATGGACATAACATCAGTATTACATCACAGCGTACGTACAGTTTCCCAATCCATAGAGTCCGTATATAAAGCTTTTGTGATGTCACAAAACCAACACATTTACATATCTTTTCATTTAGCCTACAACAGTTTAGCCCCGCCCCTTCATATGGAAGTTCTAAGAAGATTGGTTATAGGGTCATTTGCATATTCCAGCCCTCTGTAATATCAGTAGTGCAGAGACCGATATACAGGTGACATCGTGCAGCCCTAGTATCACCGTAAGCAAGCTGATCTAGGATCAGGTTTTGCCCATTTGTGTTTTAATGGTTAAGAACCTGAGAGGACTCCAGTCCTCCGGTACTTGATCTAATGTGCTGTATAAGCACAACCGGTTCTTGAGGTTGTTCTACTGTGATACCAGAACCTTTAGTATTTGTGCTGAAGTACTAGGCCAAACATCAGCCATAACATTAACACCACTGACAGGTGAAGTGAATAACATTAACTCTAGTTATTTCATTACAGTGGCACATGTCAGGTGTGATATATTAGGCAGCTAGTGAACAGTCAGATCTTGAAGTTGATGTGCTGGAAGCAGGAGTTTAAGGATTTGAGTTACTTAGACAAGGGCCTTAATGTGGTGTCTAGACGACTGACGTCAGAGCATCTCCAAAACGGCAGGTCTTCCAGGTGTGCAGTAGTTAGTACCTACCAAAAGTGATCCAAGGAAGAACAACTGGTAAATCAGTAACAGGGTCATATCCCAGAGAAGAGCTACTGTGGTGTAGAAAGTGATGCTGACTCTGATAGAAAGGGGTCAGAACACACAGTGCACTGCAGTCAGAGCTGTTTCAGCAGCAGGAGGGACCTACTCAGTATTTGGCAGGTGGTGTTAATGTTATGGCTGAAAGTGTAAGTCTGGCTGTGGAAATAAAGGAAACCCTCATTGGTTTAACTATGCTGCCCTCTAGTGGCTGTTAAGTATTACAGGCTGTGCTTCATATTAGTGAGTGAGTGAGTGACAAAGTGCACACTTCTGTGCTGGGTTTTCTTTGCCAACGTCTCTCTTTTTTCAGGTGATGCTGTGGAATTTGCAGAAAGCTCGACCAGTGTGGACCTACAGTCTGCAGGAGACGGCCGAGGAGGAGGACGGACACCAGCAGAAGGCAGGTCAACTCTTTAACCCCCCGTTGGCCCACTGCATTAGCGTGGCGTCCTGCGGGAACGTGCTGGCGTGTGCCGCCGAGGATGGCCGCGTGCACCTCACACGGGTGGGCTCAGGGTCTCGGCACGAACAGCAGGGGGCGATAAAGGCTCACAGCCAGGGGGTTTCCCAGGCCCACTTCCTCAGCTTCCTGTCCCACCCCTACTGGCTGGCCACCGGCGGAAATGATGGCGTGGTGGAGTTGTGGGATCTGAGCGAGGACCCCCTGGTGGCTGGGGAAGGGAAGGGACAGGGGTCAAAGGTCAGAGGATCAGCCCACCGCAGGAAGCCCAAAAGCAAAGCCAAGGCTAAGCCTCCGAGCCAGGGAGACGCCAAGGATGAGGAGGACCTTTCGGAGCAGGCCAGCAGTGCAGATCCGAATCAGGAGAAAGACACAAACACTGGACCCAAGCTCAAGTTGGTCCATCAGGACAAGGTGAACTGGGTGTGCCCAGCTGTGCTAAAGGGCCAGCCTAGCCTGGTGGTGGTGGACCAGAGCTCCAGCCTATCTGTCTACTCTCTGGCTGGACTGTAGTGCTATTCAGCAGTTTGAACTCAACTGTTTGGCTTTATTTATTCATATTGTGAGTAAGCTGAGGGTGCTGGGAATGATGGTGACTATAGAGGAATGAGGATGTTGTTCCAGAATGGGATTGGGGCAGTATGAACTGTGTCATTCTGTGCTCTGCATTATGAATAGCGATTATGAAAATGGAATAAAAATGTTCCAAAACCAAAACTGAGGACATTTCCCTCTGGATATCACAAGATCGTCTGAACTGTGAGGTGGTTAAGAACTGTGAAGTTCTTATACTAGCGCTTAATTGCCCGGGCGTGTGTGCTAGCGCCCACTGCTCTGGCCGGGTGTGTGCGCTAGCGCCACACTGCTTTGTGTGGCTAAAATTAATATTTTATAATACTTTTAAATATGTGAAAGTGACCATTTGTCATTGTGAACACACTCAAGCACCACAACGAAATGTGACCTCTGCGTTTAACCCATCACACGTGCACACGCGGAGCAGGGGGCAGCTACCAACAGCGCCCGGGGAGCAGTGTAGTGGGACGGTACCTTACTCAAGGGAACCTAGGTGGTGCCTGAGCTGGGACTTAAACCTGCAACCTTCAGGTCCCAAGGGCAATGTCCTAACCACCAGGCCACTGGTTCAAATCCCCGACTGGTACCACTGTGGCAACATACCATCCCCAAGCACCGCTCCTTAGGCGCTGCCCATATCAGCTGCCCATTGCTCCCACACAGATGGGTCAAATGCAGAGGTCACATTTCATTGTGGTGCACTGTGTTCTGTCCATACTAGGACTGAACACCTGCATGTATCACAGTTAGATGAAGTATAGGAAGCCTATTAACACAAACACTGTATAATGTAAACTGCATTAGGCTGCTGATTGGATGTCAGCCCCTTATGCCACGTGGCACTGCTAACTTATGAAAAAAGCTAGGACTGGCCCAGAACCTCCTCAGAACCCTGCTTACAAATACTGTCACAATATTTGGGCCAAGCTATGATATTACTGCAATTCTCTGACTTCACATTACAACGCGTGGTACCTATAGGAGTCTCTGCAGCCATCTCCTTTACTTTGACTTCCTTTCCACTTTCCACTGAGATGCAAGAGAAGAGTGAGGTTTTGCGCCACCTTGTGGATTTCATAAGCAACGTTATTAAGTAGACGTATGTGTCTAAATAAAAGTCTATTAAAAATGCTTTAAAAATATTTAAATATTTAATAATATCGATTTAACTGTTTCTATACATCACTCCAAAAGGTATAGAAGTGTTACACTGCATGAATTTTTCTCCCGTCTCTAATGTACACATTTTATACTTGTTTTACCTGCCACGCGGCCCTTTGGTAAAGCTTGCTATACTTACATCTCTGAAATAACTATTACAACTCTGAAAGTGACTATTTGCCGTTGATATTTCCCCCCATTGACAAAGTTATCCCACCCATAAAACAAAACATACACGCTGACCATCGACAACCTGGAAAATCTTTTACTTGCAAACCCAGAGGGGTATGACAGTGACTGGCACCAGGTATGAAAAGCTCATACTTCTCTTTTTAACATGAAATAATGTCAATGCCATAATCCCTGTCAGCATGACAACCAGAAGAAAACTTCTCAACTGGAGTCCATACACCAACCAGCCATAACATTAGCACCACCTGCCTAATACTGAGTGTGTCCCTCCTGCTGCTGAAACAGCTCTGACTGTGCTGCACTGTGTGTTCTGACCCCTTTCTATCAGAGTCAGCGTCACTTTCTACACCACAGTAGCTCTTCTGTGGGATCTGATCAGACAGGCTAGCCTTCATTCCCTACATGTATCAGTGAGCCTTGGGTGCTCATGACCAGTTGTCCTTCCTTGGATCATTTTTCGCACATCTGGAACACTCCACGAGAGCTGCTGTTCTGGAGATGCTCTGACTCGGTCGTCTAGAACGTCACAATAAGGCCCTTGTCAAAACAGATTTGGACCCGAATCCTGCTTTATGCTTCATTTCTCAGCAAAAAGAAGAAACTTGTGAGCCGAAAGATATAGTAGGGACAGAAGTGAGGAGATCTAATGATGCAAACGTCATAAAACGTCATTTATTTACAGCCTGCAAAAGCTGATGCGTTACCAAAGCTACAGGGTCATGTGGCTCTCGGGCCTAAGGCACAATGCAGACAAAACAGATGACAATGTAACTCACAGCTGGTATTTGATCAGTATCAGCGTCTGCGCTCACAAAAAATAAATAACACTCGAAATTTCAAGAAAACAAAAAGAATGATGGATCCTCAACTTGGACGTCAACCTTGCTCTAAGTTTGGGGCAAATTAGGACAAAAACACGGTCGGTTTCGGTGTTCAGTGTCCCTGGGCGGCTGGAAGAACCTAAATACGCTGCTCCACTCACGTAGAAGAAAACAACACGGACTAGAGAGAAACAAATGAACGAAATTTAATGCAAATAGCTGCATTAAGAGGGAGGTGTTGAACGGCTTGATCGCTCCCTCACAGCTTCGCCAGACTCATCTCCAAAGCCTCGATATCGGCACTGCCACCTTCCCCCTTGCTGCCGCGGGCACTGCACTCCACAAACTCCACCTTCATGGGCAGCTGGGAGAACTCGAAGTCCTTCCCCCTTTTCCCCAGGTGCACCGAAGCCCCGGCCGAGCCGTCCTGAGCGGTGAGGGCTGCAGAGCGGGTCATCCTCAGAGTGTTCCTGCAAGGAAAACGAGTGAAGAACCATAAGAGAACGACTCTCCACAATGATCTAGATAGCAGGAGAGAGATTGACCAAGCAAAAGAGGTAGGTATCTCTGCAGCCGAATGTCTAGAAGGAGGGGCAGATGTTGAGTAAAGAAAAAGTGAAAGTGACGGTCATTGTGAACACACCCCATCACACAAAGTGCATCACAACAATTTAACCCATCACATGTGGAGCAGTGGGCGGCTATCAACAGCGCCCGGGGAGCAGGGCCTTGCTCAAGGCCCCCCAGTGGTTCCTGGGCCAGGACTTGAACCTGGGCAAGTCCCTAACCACTAGGCCTCCACTGCCCATGTAGGAGACTCCAGTGTCCAGTCGCAGCAAGTCCTTTCCTGTCTCCAGCAGTTTCTAGCTCAAAGGAATTTAGAACCGATTTTTTTTTTTTTTGCTCCATTCATCATGAAAAGGACAAAAATGAAGATATGAGGTTTTGGTCCAACAGACCTGCTGTCCAGTTTCAGGAATTTCCATTTACCAGTGTTTATTCCCCTCACGAGACCAATTCTGATATTTAAGTGCAGTAAGTCGGGTAAGTGCTAATGTGTGGGCAGTGGAGGCCTAGTGGTTAGGACTTTGCCCTTGGGACCTGAAGGTCGCAGGTTTAAGTCCCAGCCCGAGCATCACTGAGGTTCCCTTAACCACGTGCAGCACTGTTGATAGCTGCACGTGTGATGGCTTAAATGCAGAGGACACGTTTTGTTGTAGTGCGCGAGTGTGTTCACATCGACAAACATTCACTTGTTAACAGAACGAGGTGAATTTATACTGAAAAGTGGACACTCACAGTTCCTTCTCCAGCTGTTGCTGAATCAGCTTGGCCGATTTTGCCATGGTCACGTCTGCAAAAAAAATCATTTTCGAATAATGCAGCAGTGTGATCGCAGCCTTTAATTGTAGGTCTTGGTGGAGGTGTACATATCTATAGATCCACACACTAAACAAGATTATAAATGCACTGAACAGCCATAACATTAACACCACCTGCCTAATACTGAGTGTGTCCCTCAACAGCTCTGACTGTGCTGCACTGTGTGTTCTGACCCCTGATTCTATCAGAGTCAGCATCACTTTTAAACCACAGTAGCTCTTCTGTGGGATCAGACCAGACGTGCTGATTCACCCAACTTCCTTCCTTGCATCACTTTTGACAGGTACTGACTACTGCACATCTGGAACACTTCACAGGACCTGCCGTTTCAGAGATGCTCTTGCTCAGTTGTCTAGACACCACAATAAAGCCCTTGTCTAAGTGGCTTAGATCCTTACGCTCCTGCTTCCAGCACATCAACTTCAAGAACTGACTGTTCCCCTGCTGCATAATACATCCCACCCCCCTGACAGGAGCCACTGTAATGAAATTACTAGAGAGTCAATGTTATTCACGTCATCTGTCAGGGGTGTTAATGTTATGGCTGATCAGTGTATTATATACTCTGTGACCATAGTCGAAGTGGAATATTTGCGAGAGAAACTGCTTCGCCACATACCTTGTTTGTTGCATGTCATCAGCAACGTTGGCGCATTCCTGGCCACCACACTGTCCGTCAGCAGGGAGTAGAGAAACTCCGCCACATCCTTCACCTCTTTCTGGAAGACCGCGCTGTCCACAACGAACACGACTGCTCTATTATCAGCCAGAGAGAGCAAAAGTCAGTCGTATGTGCCAAACTGAGGCATGACACAACAGACTTTGATGTGCAGGTGGTTACACTATGTTATGTAGACCCCATTTCCGTGTACCTGTGCTCATTGGTCGTTTTACCGCATACACCGAACATACAGGTGCACTCTGAAGGTTAACTGACCGGTAGCCTATTGACTCTATTCGTAGTGACCATTCAGGACCACCATACCGGCACAACACCCACTACAGCCTTGTTCACTCTACATTATTGTGAAAGTGGTCTGATCTCTGTTCTGTTCACACTACAGAACCTCTAGACTCCCGATCTCAAGACAGTTGTGTGTAGTGTGAACAGAGCGGCGACAGGGCATCACCAGCTACACCAGCTTTCAGCATCACTGGTCCATGTGCTTTACACAACAACGCTCAATCATTAAAAGTCATGTCAGAAAAGACGCCACCCTTGCGCCAAAAAGGAGATTAAACATGGACGTCCAACATAAACAAGCACTGTGTCTGATTGGGCAGTGGTGGCCTTGTGAACTGAAGGTTGCGGGTTCAAGTCCCAGCCCAGGCACCACTGAGGTGCCCTTGAGCAAGGTACCGCTGCCTCTCCCTGGGCGCTGTTGATAGCTGCCTGCTGCTCCACATGTGCACGTGAAGGTCGCAGGTTCGAGTCCCAGCCCAGGCACTACTGAGGTTGAATAAAATACCGCCCACTACACTGCTCCCCGGGCGCTGTTGGTAGCTGCCCACTGCTCCACGTGTGCACGTGTGATGGGTTAAATGCAGAGGTCACATTTCCTTGTGGTGCTGGAGTGTGTTCACAATGACAAAGAGTGAACAGTGGATCCGAACGGCAGCTCAGCCTATAGCCCTCACCTGGCGGAGGCCTTGAACTTCTCCACAAACTGAGGTCTCAGGCTTTCATGACCAGGAAGGTCAACGAGAGTCCAAGTGGTTCCCTGTAGAGAAGAACGGAACGAACTGATCAGGTTTTATCGCTCGCATCCACTTAAAGATAAACAGTTTAAATTGCACTTTTTCTTCTGTAATTTTCATATTCAGTTCCTTTAAATGACATTTTTGTGTGGGTTTAATCCCACTCTGTTGGCTCAATGTGTGTACTGAAGATCAAGGCTCTACTCAGTTTGGCACCTAATTCCTTGTTCACTGACCTATGATCAGGAGTCTTGAGATTGTGTTGTGTGAACAGCACAGCGACCTGACCACTTTCGCAACTGCGTAGTGTGAACAAGGCATTAGGTGTCCAAATATTTTTGCCAGTCAGGTGACGCGGGTTGGCACTCATGCAAGGGTCGAGTAGGTGTAGGTATCAAAAAACCATATAATGTGCATCACCTGTCTGGACTGCTTTGATGTTGCTCACACCTGTGACTGCAGAGCTTTAGTTCTTTTTAGACCAATTAGGATCCAAACAGAAAAATCAGGCTAATCAGGCTCAGGTCCCATTCTGGTAGATGCTCGATGTACCACAGTTTTGTAGATAACTACTAATAGAGACACAGCAGTAAGCATGGTGTCTACTCTCCCCACCTCTGCAGAAAGCAATGAAGCAGCAGATGTTGGATTTATCTGGTCTTACCCGGTCCTGTTTTGTCTTGTAGGGTGCACTGCACTCACTGATGGAGGTCTGAGTCCTTGTGAACCTTCCTGTCAGCAGCTGAGACAAAAACACACCCATTTTCTTTAAAACCCAATTTGAAATCGGTTCCACTCTTCACAAGAACAAGCGAAGAAGCAGCTTACCCGGCTGAAGAGAAGAGTTTTCCCTCCATCGCATAAACCCACCAGCAGAATGCTACTTCTTTTTGTTTCAGTGCCGAAGAAAAACTTTAAAAACACTAGAGAGAAACAACATATGATTAAAGAAAGAACTTTGCTAGTTTAAAACGGTCAAATATCTAATAACCAAGACAATAAAACATGTCAGGTTTACTTACAAATATGTCCAAAAGAAAAAACTGTAATTTTTAAATTGCAGTGGCTGCAATTTGAACTATATCCTAAATTAGCCAATAATTTGGGGGAGTTAAACAACAATGAAATCTGGTCAAAGAGAGCTTGTAAATTTGCAGTCTGGCAAGTTACACAGAGTATTCAAGCCTCAAATCAGAATAAATGACATTTAAGTAAAAAAGCTCTGGGTGTATA
>JBBPDA010000041.1:29085168-29092945 GCA_037974385.1 Arnoldichthys spilopterus | reverse complement strand
TAGCTACATTATCAGTAAACTACTAGTACTAGCTGCATTATCAGTAAACAGTACTAGTACTAGCTACATTATCAGTACACTGTACTAGTATTAGAAACATTATCAGTATACAGTACTAGTACTAGCTACATTATCAGTAAACTGTACTAGTACTAGCTACATTATCAGTAAACAGTACTAGTACTAGCTACATTATCAGTAAACTACTAGTACTAGCTGCATTATCAGTAAACAGTACTAGTACTAGCTACATTATCAGTAAACTACTAGTACTAGCTGCATTATCAGTAAACGGTACTAGTGCTAGCTGCATTATCAGTAAACAGTACTAGTGCTAGCTACATTATTAGTAAACAGTACTAGTGCTAGCTACATTATCAGTAAACTGTACTGGTATTAGCTACATTATCAGTATACAGTACTAGTACTAGCTACATTATCAATAAACTGTACTAGTTCTGACTATATTATCAGTGTACAGTGCCTACCAAAGTGAGAATATCAGTGATGATTATTGCTGGAACACACCTTTCAGCTTCTCACCAAACATGCTGAGGAACACTGTGAAGTTTATGGCTCCAGGAGCTTCTTTCAACATGTCGTCCAGTTCATCATTGCCCACATTAAGACGTCCTGGAAATGTACATTTAGACAAGTACATCAGAGGCCTCCTGCATAAGCAGAGCTTCACACCATTTACAATAGAACCTGGACTGCCCATGCATTGCACACTGGCCACTTTATTAGAAACACCTACCTAATGCATCCACTCACTGGCCACTTTATTAGAAACCCCTAACCTACTGCTCCACTATATATGCCATAGTTGTTGACCAGATAAAATTTGAGGAATTTTCAAGACAGCAGTGGCACTGGCATGGAAAGCCACCCAAAAATGCCCAAGTTCTGCCCACCAAGCTAGGGCTGGAGCAGTGTTTTTCAATCCTGGTCCTGGGGACCCACTGCATTGCACATTTTAGTGTTTTCCCAGCTTTAACACACCCACTTCAGCTTAATGAGGGCTTGATTAGGAGCTGATTAGTTGGATCCGATATGTTTGGAGCAGAAAAAACCCTAAAATGTTGGCCTCCAGGACGAGGATTGGAGGTCACTGAGCTAGGGAATGGCAAACTGTGCAAGCAAAGTGTTTCTAATAAAGTGGCCACTGTCTAAAACTGATTCTAGATCAGCGCTGAGACGTAGAAGGCCAACGTCTACTGAGAGTGGGTGGAACGGGGAAGTGCTGTGAGAACAATCGAGAGCCTTTACCCACGGCGGCGAACGTGTCTCTGAGGTCATTCTTGTCGATGAAGCCGTCTCTGTTCTGGTCCATGATGGTAAATGCCTGCAGGCGGTTATAGCACGTTAACTCGGGACACATCGTCTGCTCTCAATATATCAAAGCAATGCGCTGCGCTAATGTCTTAAGAGCCCATTCATCACATGTACTGTAAATTATAGTGATTATATGGCCTATGTCTGGCCCGGCCAAGGAGCTGGCTGTGAGAGTTATAGCTCCTGTGAGTTATGGTTTGTGTGGTTTGAGAACAGCGCATGGCTCATGTGTGGGGATAAACGGTGGAAATGGCTCTTGCCTCCTTGAACTCCTGAATCTGAGACTGCTCGAACATGGTGAACACATTGGAGCTGGCCGACTCCTTCTTCTTGGCCTTTTTGGGTGGCTGCAAAAGACAGAGATTGTTGCAGATTTCTGCATCATTGAGGCTCTCAGAAAACACTGAGATGTTTGTGAAGCGTCAGTCTGAAGGTTAATACAAGGTGTCACCCGCAGCTGGTGTAATCTCCATAGAAAAGCATTGGCCAATAGAATGGTACGCTCTGGAGAAACAACATGAACCCATAGCTAGAGGGGTCTAAAGCTCTTTAGCACTGGGCTGTGGAGCACTGGGACAGTCTCTGGAATGTTGGAGCTCCTATTACCTTTGGGATAAGCTGGGGTGCTGTTTGTTATCCAGAACTGCATTGTCCAAGGTGGGGCCCATGAAAGGGAAATTCCACAAATTTCCACAAATTCTGCATAATGGATCAGTTAAGACGTAAAGGACGCTGCTGAGTGTGGGTTTGCTGGGAAGTTCTCCACAAACCTACAGAGTCAAAACTGTTCACAGTGGTGGTGAATGGAACCAGACATCTGGTTTCTCTAAAAGCTCCTTCACTCAAATGTGTTGCGTGAAATGGTTATGAAGACCTTGCCTGGTGCCTGAGACATGTTTTTTTTTGAGTTTTGAGAAGATTTTGCCTTACATTTTTTTTTATAAAAGCCCATTCATGGTGGAGATGTACATGCAGAATGTTGTTAGGCAAAACAGTCCCCCGAAAAACATTTGCTACTATTTTACCATCGCCAATGTTCCAACTGTTGTAGACATGGTTCCATTCATTACCACTGTAAAGAAACTGAATTATTGAATTCTTTTTGAAAAGTCAGATATATTTCCTTTTAATACGTCTGATTTCAGAAGAAAACATGGATTAGCAGATGTCCACAAACGTTTAGACATGAAATCTAATCCTTCTAGTCGCATATGTGTATGATAAGAATTTTTAAAGCTTGTTCTTCAAATTGTCAACCTCAAATTGTGGTGAAATTGGACATTTATTAGTAATAAGGGTATGATTATTTTAAAATGTGTAAGATTTTAAACATAAGAAAGTGTATTTGCTCAAAGAGGTTTTTGAATAAACTCTACACTGTTTGACATAGCAGACGCAGAGATGTTGATCACCATCTTCTGCTGTGGTCTTATCCAGCAGACTAATCAGGGCTGCAGATAGCTGTGTAGTACAGACTAATTGTTGCCCTAATGAGCCTCTACTGGTGCTTATTGCAGCTCCCATCTTTAAACACAAGGTGAAAGCGAATCGCTGAGGTCACCTGCCCCAATACTGCACTGCACTATTTCAGGCCAAATCAGTAAAATGGCAATTTTTCCTTTTAAAGGTCACAGTTATAGAAGTAGAACTAGAATAATAAGAAGTAGAAGAATAAAACGTAGAAGAGGAAGAGGAGGAAGAAGACAAAAGTGGAAGAGGAGGAGGAGGAAGAAGAAGAAGTAGTAGTAGTAGAAGAAAAAGAAGAAGAACAAGAAGAAGAACAAGAAGAAGTAGAAGTTGAAGAAGTAAGAAAGGAAAAAGACATGGTAGTTGAAGAACAAAAGGAAGACAAAAAGAAGTAGAAGAGGAGGAGGAGGAGGAGGAGGAGAAGAAGAAAAGCTTCCGGAACATCAAATGGTGTGACAGGCTGGTCTCAACTGGTTCATGTCATGGACTGGTACAGTAGGACCTGGTCTACCTCTCAGGACAGTACGACTACAGACTCTGTAGCTGAGATTGGATGATGATGAGGATTGTTTTTTAAGCCGTTGACTGCGTTTTGTCCCCTGGTGGCGGTCGCCCAAAGAAGATCAGTTGGCCCATATTCTTTGCAAGAGATTGTTTTTACTCAAGCAAAGTTCCTCTGAGCTGCTAAACTCTCCATCTTTCTATCCAGACCTCTCTTGCTGTGGGAAACCTCCCTTCCACGTTGACCAAAACCTGTTCCTCTTGATATTGCCATGTGCACCTGCATTTGTGAAACTATGCTTGAATAAAAACGATCTCTTCCAAAGAATATGGGACAACTGACCTTCCTTGGGCGACCGCCACCAGGGGACAAAACACAGTCAACAGCTTGAAAAAAAATCCTCATCGTCGTCCAATCCGACGGCCGTGTTTCTTTGTGTACATCCATGTGTTCGTTTCAGCAGCTTTTCATATGTGTCGTTACTATAAAATTTAGCTCTGAAACATGAACGCTGTCGGTGTTAAACCCATCTGTGTCAGTATTTCTGTCAGCACGTCCGGCCAGTGTCGCCGTAGCGATGTCCCGAGCTTTTACGATTTATTGTCGGACACGTAATTGACCTTGACCCTTCATGCACTGCAGCGCCAAGCTAAAAGCGCTTTAAATTCTGTGCCTGTTACAGTACCGTTAGTGAAGACAGACCTTGGGTGATGTCCTACCATTGCGCGAGTGTCTGAGGTCCTGCAGATGGTTGGTCCAAGCCTGGGCAGACAGATGAGTCACTGCTACTGTTTTATATATGAATCTGCGTGAGCGTACGTGCTCTATGTTTAGACAATAGAGTCGGGCCTGGAAAAATGCAGTAACTAGCCACCCTTGCGTGGTATGCGGGCCACGCGGTACGCATTACCATCATGAAGGACGCAGCTATGTCCACAATGCCAGGCCTGCCGCACCCCTGTCACAGGTGCCACTATGTTAAGGTCATTATTCGCAGAAGGGGTGAGGTTGGGACAGGGCTTTGGATGGATGGCACCATCCTGAAAGTGTTTGTACACTGCGTTGACATCGTTTTAAGTGTCTTGTTAGATTATAATGCATATTTCTGAGCATTTTGAAGTGAAATGAGCTTGTTCCTTTGGCAAATGTTGGAAATCCTTTAAGATATTTTTTTGGAAAATAAGCAATATATATATATATATAGGTAAAATAAAGATAAATAAGATATAAGACTATTTCCCCTTAAAAATAAGAATCATTGAGCTGTAAGCAGTCATTCAGAGCGGGTTTGGTGTGAAATGGTTCATTGTAGAATGAAACTTACAGATGAAAATTTCTTTACATTGATGGTGAATGGAACCAGACGTCACGTCTCCAATATAAACACAGTCAATTTATGAACTCTCCATCCCCAGTGACGCTCCACATGTCCTCTGAGTGTTTCTAAAGAATGTGGATTATAAATCTTTAAATAGTGTGAAAAGTTTGATTCAAGGGCTTGTGGGCAGTGGAGGCCTAGTGGTGAGGACGCTGCCTTTGGGACCTGAAGGTCGCAGGTTCGAGTCCCGCCCTAAGCACTACTGAGGTTCCCTTGAGCAAGGTACTGTCCCGCTACACTGCTCCTCGGGCGCTGTTGGTAGCTGCCCGCTGCTCCACGTGTGCACGTGTGATGGGTTAAATGCAGAGGTCACATTTCGTTGTGGTGCTTGGTGCACTTTTTTTGACTAACGATGCCCTGCACGTACCCCTCCACCATGAACAGGTTTAAAAAATGTGTTTTTTAGGTTTTGTGTTAAAAGTTTCTCAAACCTCTGTAAAACCATAAATGCCTCAGTGTCTGCATAACCCTGTCATATGAGAACTGCCCGTAAGACCCCTGGTTCCATTCACCACCACTGTGAACCGTTCAGACACCAAACCACACCGAACACCCGTTTCTTCTGGGTTAGTAAGAGAAGAATCGGGTTCGAGCTGTGATGTGGAAAAATCAGGTTAGCCCCATGACCCGACCTTCCTTTACCTCCTTGGTTGGCTGTTTCCCTGTCTTTGTTATGCTCCTTAGCCCTGCCTTAGCCCCGCCCCTTCCTCAGCTGTCTCCTCCCATGTCCAGGTGTTTCTTTGTCTAGCCCTGCATTTAAGCCCTTGTGTATTATGTTGTGTAAGTTATTGTTTACTTTGAATCTCTGCTTCCGTGTTTGTTTCCTGTTTATCATCAGTGTTTGCTTTCTTTATTTAAAAAAAAAACGGTAAACCTGACAAAGAAGAAGAAGAAGCAGAGGAAGCAGCAACAGCAGAAGAAGAAAAGAATGAGTAGTGATAGAAGAAGAAGAAGAAGAAGAAGAAGAAGAAGAAGAAGAAGAAGAAGAAGAAGAGAAGAATTAGTAGTAGAAGAAGTAAAAGAAGAAGCAGAGAAGTAGTAATAATAGCTGAAGAAGTAGAAGAAGAAGAGAAAGAGAAGAAGATGAAGAGAAGAAAAAGTAGAATAATAAGAAGAGGATGAGTAGAAGAAGAGAAGAAATAGTAAGAGAAGTAGTAGTAGTAGAAGAAGAAGTAGTAGTAGTAGAAAACGTAGTAGAAGAAGAAAAAGAGAGAAAGAAGTAGAAGAAGAAGAAGAAGAAGAAGAAGAAGAAAAAGTAATAGAAGAGGAAATAGAAGAAGAAGAGGAGGAGAAGGAGAAGAAGAAGAGGAGGAGAAGGAGAAGAAGAAAAGAAGGAGAAGGAGCATATGCAAACATAATTCCAACGATCTTTGGCAATTAAAGCTGCAATGATTTGTGGGCTAAAGCCATTAGGCCCAAGCTAAAGCCTCCAATTTGCTTCTTGTCTGTTGGTAACTGCTGAATCCCATTGCCGGGATTTGGAGCCGGAGTTGGGAAGTTTTCGGCAGCTGTGTCGGCTCTGACTCTCAACCCTAAAAACATGGCGGGGGGATTCACTGGGATCAGGTCAGGAGTTGTCTGACCTTAAAGGCTTGCTGTCCTAACCTTTTACACTAGCCAACTCATCCCTCGCCTTAGCCGTCTGCCAGCTAACGCTGGGGAAGGTTGTTGCTGTTATAAACAGAACAGAAAGCCGTGAAAAGCTCTCAGCTTTACACCTTACCCACGTCCAGGTCTACACTTTTAAAGGGACAGTTTAACCAAATGGGACCTGAAAACTGGAGCTGCTAGTTAGCATGAAGTAGCATGCTAGCATGAGTGGTTTACACCAGCTTTTGTACATCATTAGCCACGTTAGATTAGTCTGGATAATGTGGCAGCAGGGGTCATCATGTTTGGCCAGGTCGTGACAGGTCATATTAGCTGACACATGCCAGGTTTGCAAGACGAGCATTATTTTCATCTGCACTATGGGGCCATTTGTCTTATATTGACATGGTCAGTCCAGTGGCTTTCTACACAGATCTCACACTTTATTTATAAAGCACATTTTTTTAAAAATAACACACAAGTGTTTACCAAGTGCTATACAGAATACACACAAATAAATAAATAATAAATATATACATATGTTAAATAAAGATATGAATAAATAAATAAAATAAAATAAAATCGTAATAAAAAAATTTATTATTAATAAAATAAAACAAGTTATTAAAAAATCGTAATAAAATAAAATCAACTATTAGAAAGGAAAAGAAAAGAAAATAGAGAAAAATATATATAAAGTAAAATTAAATATAAAACCAAGAAGAATCATAAAAATATCTCAAAACCCTTGAATAAAAACATGTTTTAAGTCTTGATTTAAAAGAAAGGATTTTAGGAGAAGCCATAACATATTAAATTATTAAATTAAATTAAACTGAATTATTATTAAATTATTCCATAGTAGTTCACCATAGGCTGCAAAAGCACAATCACCCTTATATTTTACATGATAAATGGGGATGACATAAGAAGAACATTTAACATAAAGAGGCGTTAGTCCATTTAAATACAAACAATAAGACTTTAAGTTCAATCCTAAAATGAAGTGGAAGCCAGTGAAGTGATGGCAGTACTGGAATAACACGTTCTCGTTTCCTGGTACCAGTCAACAACCCAGCTGCTGCTTTTTGTGAGCGATGTAAGGCAGATTTACACAAACCAGAGAAAAGAGCATTACAGTGACCAAGCGGAGATGATGATTAGCTCCGCTTTCTGCCTCTGTTTCTGCATTTGGATTGATGTGTCATGACCTCGGCCTCCGATCAGACTCTTTCCAGGTACTGAGGACTGAAATAGATCCGGGGTCATGTGTGTAGAACCTCCGAGAGTTGGCCCGAGCTGATTTGGGAGAAGAGTTAATGAGGTTAAATGGGCGAAAGAACTGATTCCAGACCAGTTAACTGTCATTTTATTCTTGGGCACCCAGACCCACATCATTATAATGTCATCATCACCGAGTCTGAGCCCAAACCAGGAGAGAAATGATTGATTAATATGAACTCCGCTGCATTTATTCTCAGACGCCAACCTGTCTCCCACACCGA
>JBBPDA010000041.1:29058153-29077255 GCA_037974385.1 Arnoldichthys spilopterus | reverse complement strand
TGCAGGTTCAAGTCCCGGCCTGGGCACCACTGAAGTTCCCTTGACCAAGGTACCGTCCCACTACAGTGCTCCCCATGCGCTGTTGGTAGCTGCCCGCTGTTGCACGTGTGATGGGTTAAATGGAGAAGTCACATTTCGTTGTGGTGCTGTGTGTTCACAATGACAAATAGTCACTTTCACTTCACTAAATGACTTATCGACCTAGCACAAGGTGCAGCTAACATTTGTGGGCGTGTCCAAATCCATTTTACATTTTTGACGGCAGAAAAAATAGACTCGCCGTCAACACATGGCCCAGGAAATTTGCACTAACTCTCCTCATTATTCAAAAGTGGGCGCAACATGCAATAAACCAATCAGAACAGTGCATCACCTCACCTTTAAAAGGCAGGGGCGGAGCTATGGTGGGTTGCCATAAAAGTGTTCCAGATTGGGAAATTCGGGGAGTGGCTCTGTTCCAAAAACACAAAGTCGTTACACTGCCTTAACAAGGCAACAACCTGAACGTGTCCCTCCACCATGAAGGAGTTTGGTTTTAGGCCCTAAATCATCAAACAATGTCTCAGGCATCAGGCAACGACTTCATAACCCATCTCATGTTTTCGAGGGAGCTTTTATAGGAACCAGACGTCTGGTTCCATTCACCACCACTGTGAACAGTTCCGACCCTGTGAGCTACTTTAGAATGAAGTGCTTCATATCAAACCCACTCTGGACCACTCTGTTCACACCGGAACCACCAAATGTTGGAGGAATCTTGAAAAGTTGGTGGAGTTCCCCTTTATTGATCCCCGTGTCTTCTTCTGGTCGTTTGGGATGTTTTCCAATCGAATTACGGACAGAAACTTGTGTGTTTACACAGTCAGGGTCACTGTGGGGCCTCATCCCTGCGAGACCCACCCTGTTTTTGTGCTGATGCGCGTTCCTTGTGATGGCGCACTTTCTCTTGATTTTTGAGGTGAAAGTGAACGTGACTGGCATTGTGAACACACCCAATCACACAAAGTGCACCACAACAAGATGTGACCTCTGCATTTAACCCATCCACACGTGGAGCAGCAGACAGCTACCAACAGCGGGGAGCAGCGTATCAGGACGGTTCCTCAAGGGTTCCTCAGTGGTGCCTGGGCTGGGACTTGAACCTGCGACCTTCTGTTCACAAGGGCAAAGGCTGAACAGTCTGCATAGCTAGTAAACTTACGGCAAGCACAACTGCGTGTGCATCTCGTGTGAATCTTATGAGACAAGCGTGTGATCCCGAAGTGATGAACGTTCAGATCTCACAAGGCTAAGGCCTGTTGCGCCGTTTCCGCCAGAGCTTTGGACAAGCCGGTTTTCATGCATTCATGTGACGCCTGCAGCGTACATGGCTCGTTAACTAACAATAGAAGAACGGCCAGAAATGGCGAAGTGAAAGTGATTGTCATTGTGAACACACCCCATCACAACAAACTTGACCTCTGCATATAACCCATCCATACGTGGAGCAGCGGGCCTGGGGAGGAGTGTAGCAGGACGGTACCTTTCTAAAAGGTACCTCAGTGGTGCCTGTGCTGGGACTTGAACCTATGACCACATGGGCAAGTCCCTTACCACTAGGCCATCACTGCCTTTAATGCAACGGCTGGGAATCGAACCCAGGTCGGCTACATGGGAGGCAGCTATGCTCACCAATATACCACAAACACTTTGAATCGAACCTACAACCTTCTGGTCCATAGTCAGACTTGTTATCCATTGTGCCACAACTTGACCCTATGACCCTCTGACCACATGAGCAAGTCCCTAACCACTAGGCCACCACTACCCTCAATGTATTGTCTGGGAATCGAACCCAGGTCAGCTACATGGGAGGCAGCTGTGCTCACCACTAGACCACAACCGATTTGTGAAAACCTAGAACCTTCTGATTCATAGTCAGTCTTGTTATCCATTGTGCCATTGGCCAGGGACTTGAACCTATGACCCTCCGATCACATGGGCAAGTCCCTAACCGCTAGGCCCAAAGAAGATGAACAAAGAAAGAGAAACCCACCGTGTTTCAAGAACAAACCGCTTGTGTCTGCGTTTTATTTTTACACCACAGTTGACGCCATAAAGGATAAATACTCACCATCAGAACATAAAAAGCTCTAAAAAGAGCGAAATCTAATTTCGCATCGTAAAAGCTTGGCACCGACAGCCCGCGCATTCATTAGTGGAGATTAAACGGAGCCAGTAGCGTTTCCACTGAATCAACTGGAAAATGTAATAAGCACCAGTTGACAGTAGGCCTAAAAATACGAGCTGCGCTCCATTAGCAGCTATTCGACGAGTGTTAAAGTGCTCGCCCATCACAGTGGGCCCTTGTAGGCCATGGGACGGCTCAGAGTGCAGCGTTTGTGAAAACTGCTGTCTGTAAATTCCAAAACTGAAGTGAACATCACTGTCATTGTGAACACACCCCATCACACAGAGTGCACCACAACCAGAAGTGACCTCTGCATTTAACCCATTTATAGGGCAGTGGTGGCCTAGTGGTTAGGATGCTGCCTTTGAGGCACAGGTTTGAGTCCCAGCCCGGGCACAAAAGTAATTTAAAAGTGATTCAAAGAATGACAACTGGTCATGGGAACCCAAGTCTCACTGATAAACGTGGGTACCAAAAGCAAGCCTGTCTGGTCCGACTCCAATGAGCTGTTTCGGCAGCGTGAGGGGGACCTACTCAATGTTAGGCAAGTGGTGTTAATGTTATGACTGATCGGTGTGTAGGCACATGGGTATAAGATCATTAATAAATAAACAAATAAATAAAATTCTTGATTTATTTTTTACATGTGCAAACAGTTTTATCCTTTATTCGAGTTGCAGAGAACATACGTGTGATGAAAGGACTCACAATGGGAGCTTTATGTGTACGCTGCAGTTCTCCACTCCGCCTGTGGGGGCGCCATTAGTTCGCTTTAACGGTCAGGCGTGGAGATCAAACCGTCTGATCTAAGTCCTCATATTTTCCCCGTCAACTGTGTTTAATTTACGTTATTATTAAAAAAAATCCATAAAATATGAAAAGGTCACAAAATTGGCTTATATTATAAAAGCTATGACTAGGGCTAAAATGCATAAATAATGCTTAAAAGTTGGAAAAAATGTAAAAACAAATGCTTATCACAGTAATTGATATTGATTATATCAGTACTTTATTCACGCGCAGATACAAATTCAAAAATGAACCAAAAAAAAAAATAATAATATATATATATATATATAAAGAAAAGTGATGATAAAAATAGGAAAGTTGTGCATGGGGCTGGCCGAAAGCATCTCAGTCTAAATATAGATACATAATATTGATCTGGAGCCCAGTAGAACAAAAGCAAAAAATAATAAAATAATAATAATAAAAATAAAACAAGCACAACATTAAAATCTATTGGTCAAAATGGTCGAAAAACGAGAAACATGCTAAACGATCGATACCGAATCAAAAAACGCGTCTCTCGTTTGCCTACAATATCATTTACCTGTGCGCAGAGAATAAACAAACACAACGCATAAACCCACACGCACACAAAAAAATCCAGTCCGCATTTTCCGCGTTGAACCGATCGCCCGGCCGCGTTCAATAAACCTCCGCTTCGATACAGTATAAGCAGCTCCGCCGTTCAATAACTCCATTCCGCGCCGCTGTTCAATAAGCGAACGCGCTGGTCAATAACTCCGCTCCGTGTTTTCGCCGCTTCCCTCCCCCGAACTCCAGCCCCTCGCTCTCTCTCTCCCTCTCTCTCTCTCTCCCTCTCTGTGTGTCTCTCTCTCTCTCTATCAGCCGCTCACTCCGTCTCAATATGTCTCAAGATGGCGGCCAATGCGGGATCGATGTTTCAATATTGGAAGCGCTTTGATTTGCAGCAGCTGCAGGTTAGCCCCGTTCTCTTGTCTGCTCGCGTCCGCGTTTCGCGGCGCCACGCTCCGCGCCGCGCCGGGTTCGGGGGCTCCGTTTTCGGGGGAGGGGGAGGAGGGATCCCCGGCTTTCGGCGACCCTCTCCTCGCATCGATTAAAGCGGCGCTCTCTCTCTCTCTCTCTCTCCCTGTGTGTGTACGTGTCTCTCTCTCTCTCTCGCCGCCGATCGGAAATTGATCCTCTTTGTTCAATTCCCATCGATCAGCGGCCGCGCTGCGGGGGAAACGCGGCCAGTTTCGCGCTCAGTCGCTGCTTTTTTCCCCTTCTTAGCGGCGACCGAGCGTGCGAGCGGGCTCACCCGGCGGGATTGTGAACTTTGTCGGCCGCGGTGGATGTGTATGATGTGTGTTGTGGCTGAATTGTTATTTTTTCGGGGCTGGAGGAGGGGGAGGGAGAGGGGGGGTGAAGTGCGCTAGCTTCTACGTTGGTGGCGCTGTGGTGGCGGTGATTAGCCCCCGATGAAACGCACTATTAGCCCGATGGCCGCTTCTATAAGTTGTAGCGACAGTTTTGAGCGAGTTTATTCTCCATATTCTCGTATAAAAGCGGAAAACCGTTTTATTAGCCTCGCCGCGTCGGTTAAACGCGGCTAGTTGTGCTCCCAGGCTACGCCGGAGTTGCTAAGTGGCTAACGCGCAGCCGTTCACTTTTTAATCACTTTTACACATTATTTTGGCCAGCTTAAATAATTTATGGCGAGCGGGGATGCTCAAACACATTCCCATCGTTGTAATTTCGTCGCGAAAGAGTCGAAGTTCCGTTTAACATCGTGTTTTGTGGAGCAAAACAAATGTTGGTTGGTTCGGCTAACGGTGGCTAACTCGTCGCCTTTTGTCACACACCAACACCGCCCGTGCGGGTTTTTCCCCCGATTTTTTTTTACGTTTATTCAAATTTCTGATCGATACGACAGTTTTGTGGTGTGTGTGGGACATTTTCGGTCCTTGGTTTTGCGATAAACTGGACGTTTGCTCCAGGTTTCTCTCCGCGAGCGCTGGCGAAGTTAACGAGCTAACTAGCCGAGCAGCGTGCCGCTGTCACAACACACTTGGGTCTGTCGGTAAAACGAGCTTCTAAAATGAATTTTTGGGCAAACTTTCTTGCCGAGCTGGGTTATTCCCACTAAGATGAGTTATCCAGCTTGCGTGGACTGATTGCTGTGAAGCCGGTTGGGCAGGAGTTGTTTGTGGAAGTTACGTGAACTTTTTTTTGACGGCGGTTCTTCGATTACAGGCGCTTTGCTGTGCTTTGGTATCGCATGCACGTTGGATCGCATGCTCTTTCTCAGTAGAACCATCTCTAAGCGTTTTTGTCATGCTCATTAGCACTTTTTTCTTACTTTAACGTCCTCTCAGGCTTCTGTAGCACTGGCCTGTCCACGTCCCGCAGCCAGGCGTCTAAAATTCAGCCATGGAGATAGAAAAACTTCCTAAAAGCCTCTAATAAACCTGAGTCAGTGTCCACTCCAGCTTTGTAAACGTCTTTGCTTGTGTTTTTGTCATTTCCAGACATGCTGTGCCCTCATCAAAGTATGTTTAAGGGAGAGATGTTGCTACTGCTAGCTTCCAAACCTGGTTATGTGCTGTTTCCCCCTGAAAAAACTGTAGAAATGATCACATTTCCCTGTTTCTTTTTTTTTTTAGTAAGATCAGTGTGTGGTGCAAATGCTAACCGGGTTTAGGCCACATAGCAGACACCTTTTACTGGCCATTGATCAGCTTTATTGGTGTTTCTATTCTGTTATAGGAGGTCAGGGCACGTGTCTGACTCCGTCACACCAGGTGGTGCAGTGGTGGTGTGACAGTTAGGGAGTTGCCCCTGTGACCTGAAGGTTGCCGGTTCAAATCCCAGACTGGTACAAAGACTGAGGTAGCCGTGACCTGCCTACATCAGCTGCTCCTTTGTGGATGGGTTAATCGCAAAGGTCCCGTTTCTTGTGCTGTGGTGTGTTCACAATGACTGAATCTGAATTTGAATCTGGACAGGCAGCAACTCTGAAATACTACTTTTGTATTTTAAAAGATGCTTTAGTCCATCTGCGCTGTTCTGCTCTGTTAAATCCACAGTGAGTGTAGGTGTAATGCGATAGTGTAATGAACTGTGCAGTTGTCCCTGCTCAGTAGTGAAGTGAATATTTGTCATTGTGAACACACTCAAGCGCCACAACAAAGTGCAACCTCTGCACACGTGAAGCAACGGAGCGGGACGGTACCTTACTCAAGGGTAGCTCAGTAGTGCCCGGGCTGGGACTTGAACCTTCAGGTCTCAAAGGCAGCATCCTGACCGCTAGGCCACCACTGCCCAGTAGCTCATAGTCTTGCCTCCATATTAAATACCAAATTTACAGAAGTAACCTTAGTTTTTTTCCTGCCATGATTTTTTCATGCCAAATGTTGAGTCTTGGATTTCTTTATTGATGATTAAATGGTGTGCGTGTGTGTGCGTGTGCGTGTGTGTGTGTTGGTCATCCAAAGTCTCAAAAATCCAGCCGACTCGTCCTTGTTGCCTGACTTTGTTGCCTGCTGTTTCACAGTGTCCGTCCATGTCAGAGCCACGTCTCCCGGGACTCTCGAGTCGGGGCTCACAATATTATTGTTTCTGTGCAGCTCAGTAGCCTGTATTGACCCACGGCCAGCGTAGCTGCCCAAAAGTGGCGCGAGAGCGGTTTAGTTTGATGGCACTTGACACAGAGTGGGTGCGGATTCTCCTGTTCCCTGGGAACCCACAGTGTTGTCTGAAAGTTTGAGCATTTCGCCAGCGCTCAGGGTTACTGCTAATGGCAACGTGTCCTCCCTTTGCTGGGAAGGCTTTGGAACATTGCTGTGAGGGTTTGATTTCGTCGTGAGGTCAACTGCTGATGCTGGATCACAAACTCCACTCCAGCTTGTCCCAGAGATACTGGATGGAGCTCCGTCGCTCAGGGTGCAGTTCCTCCGCTCCACGGCCCAGAGCTTTACCTCTAGGACATGGTGACCTTAGGCTCATGTGTGGCTGCTCCAGAGCCTGTTCTGTCGACCGCCTGCGTTAGCAGTCTGTATAAAATCAGTGATTAGGGCCGTCTGGATACTTTTGGACGCGTACCATCTGAAGCAGCACGTTTTTAACGCTTGTTTGTCTAAATGAGCCGTTTATTTTTATTCGGGGGCGCTAGGCTGACTAATCCACGACGCCTGTGTAGCGCAGCGCAGCATTTGTAGGCCGGGTTTGGACGCGAAAGAAAGACAAGAGCTTTAAACGAAAGTACATGACGTTTTGGAGAGGCACGTTTTCGTTTGCCGTCATCACTCAGTTCCCGGGGCCGAGATGTGGTGCGGTTGTGAAGCTGAAGGCTGTTGAGTTTGGCAGATCTTTCCATGCTGTCTCCTTTCATTCGGAGCGGTTTAAGGAATTCAGTGGCATGGTTGTGGTTTGTACAGCCCCCTCCTTTTTCGAAACTGGGGCGAATTTGTTTCCAATCATGCTTTCAGAGATTGGCTGCCAACACGCAGCCATGACATGAAATATGCATCGCGTAAGTTTGCGATAAGGGCCCCTCGGTAATTATTGCAAAGGCCTATCAAAAGCTATTAGTCAAGACAGTGAATCTGAGCCCGCGGAGGCCGCCGAGTATGTCTGGAGGATAGGAACCAGCCGGAGCTGAGCGCTCGCTGTCTATTATTGATGACAACTTATTTACTTTGCCTCCCACAGAATGGCTCTTGGAGAATTGCCATTCGAACAAAATCTAAAACCACAATCTAGAGTGCTCCGTCTTGTCGAGGCGCTTCACAATCTTGTTACCGCTCATATCAAAAGGCAACGCTGCTTCGCCATTGATCTTTAGGACTCGGTGGCATTGCCGGCTACTGGATTTTTCATCCAGGGACACTTCATTTGTGTGACCTATTTCCTGAGCGCTTTCATATTGCGCTTGCCATGTTTTCCGATATTTTCGAGGGTCCAAGTCACGGTTCCCTAATTTAAAAACGCTTGAAATGTGTGTTGTTGAAGCTTCACTTCCGCATCTGTACAGTCGGTGTATGGAAACTAAGCGTTAAAAACAAATCGCGGTTTTTGTGAGGTCACAAAACCAACACCTTTCTCCTTGTTTAGGCCTGCCTCTTCACATAGATGTTCTGCGATTGGTTAGAGGCTCATTTGCATATCGCAGCCATCCGAGATCAGTATCGCAGAGACGGATATTGCGATAACGATGTACAAGCGATATATCGTGCGGCCAAATCTAATGTAAAGTTGTAAAGCCGACATTACACCTAAAAATGCATGGGTTAAAAAGCTGCGGAACTGCAGATGTGGGGCTAACACAGTCAATAGTCACCCAAACTGTTCTGTAGATGCAGCCAACAGTTCTCTCAGCCGCTTAAACCACTTCCAGCTCTTCGTTAAGGTACTGGGTGCATGTACAAAAATAATTTAGGTGACACTTTGTGTTAGCCTCACAGTTTCAGTGCTATGCTAAAGAAGCAAACATGTCTTAGCTTGACGGCTTCATCTGGGTTTAGCAGAGAATGGCCTAAATGAGAATTTTTGGCCAAACTGTTCCTTTAAGTGAGTCATTACAGCAGGCAAACTGAATAAATTACATCTTTTTTCGCCCTAATTGTCAGACTTTTACCTTAAGGACAATATCCAGCTTTTCCTCAAAGTGGAGCAGACTTGTGGACGTGGTTAAGGACACAGTGTGACTTTTTGAGCTTTCTTTGAGTCAAAACAGACACAGTCCGTCAGTAGATTCTCCTATTTCACCGCTTTCGGTCTAGTAATGCCGAACTATGCCGTTGTGGAAGTACTGAAGATGCCCATGGTTTACTCAGACTCAGCGGTGTGTTGGCACCATAACACATTATATCGTCCCTGAATTCTGTTGTCATGCCGTTATGACCGGTAACTCTACCCTCGGTCACAGGAAAGCTTTCTGCTCACGTCTACATGCGCCATACTGTGGACAGAGGTGCTGCCCTACGCCACCAGAGCTCGCAGGAGTTGGCCGTCTCGTATGCGAGGGCTATTCTGTTGAGAGCCCAGAGTCTCTCAGATGTGGCGACTTCATTTCCTTCACTCCAGCACAGGCTCGGCCTCTGGGCTCCCAGGACTCCGCTCTCCGCTGCACTTTGTAGAAGACTAGAAGTATTAGTGCTGCTGTTGTGTTGGAAGTTACACAACACCGTCTACATCCACAAAACAAGACTGTACGCCTTCCTTCTCGCCAAATTGCGATCCTGGTAGGCTGCTAAGTGGCACAGCTGTCAGAGTGGTAGTCCTATCGTCAGGGAATCTCTGCAATGCCAGAGCCGTGGTCGGGACTCCATAACTGCCTTCCCTGTTACTCTGCTGGCTGATGCAGCAGTGTTCTCCTCCAAGCATGTGGAGCAGAAACAATGGTGGCAACATGTGACTTGGGGTCCTAAATGTAGTGGACAGTCGCAGGGCCCATGAAACAGTTGGGGGTTAGGTCCCCGGGCCATGGTGGCCTAGTGGTTAGGGACATACCCATGTGATCGGAGGGTCGCAGGTTCAAGTACCAGTGACGCACCCTTGAGCAAGGTGACGTCCCACTACACTGCTCCCCTTGCTCTACTAGTGGACGGATTCAATGCACAGGTCATGTTTCGTGTGTGTTCACAATGACAAGTTGGTCAATTTCGCTCTCCTTGCTTCAGGGGCACTTCCTGCTGGTTCTGGGAGTCCAACCAGTGACCCTTCACTCTCAAACCCACCTTCTCCAAACCATAGTTTCCCCAAAAGTCATTGTTCCCTAGCTAGAGTGGGCTCATGCTGCTGAAACCCCAGGTCAAACCTTTAGATCCTCAGGTACCTGTACCACCTAAGCAGTGGAGGCCTAGTGGTTAGGACCTTGACTGTAGGACCTGAAGGTCGCTGGTTCAAGTCCCGGCCCGGGCAGCTATGAGGTTCCCTTGAGCAAGGTACCGCCCCGCTACACTGCTCCCCGTGCGCTGTCGGTAGCTGCCCGCTGCTCCACGTGTGCACATGTGATGGGTTAAACGCAGATGTCGCATTTCGTTGGACCACAGCATTCGTCGTAGCTAGGGGGTGCTACTGGATATTGGGGCTTTTAACATTTTAAGGATGAGAAAATGGCAAAAAAAGGTTCTTCCGCTTGCAGACACCAGTGTATATGAGAGCACGTCGTACACGTTCTCGTTCTTTGCGCATTTTAGTTGTTTGTGTAGTTTTGGCAGCAGCCGCAACTTCTAAGGGCTAAAGGAGCGAATGCTTTCCTCGTACAGCGCACACACACTCCTTCGCGGGGCATGTAAGACTCCAGAACCTTCGGTCACAGCCTCGCGAGCGTCGCCTTCGCCGGCACGGCCTCGTTTGGGGCGCAGCTTTTCAGACGAATGCGTTTTTCCTGCTGTTTGTCCTCCGTAAGAAGGTGGAGGCTAAGGTGGTGGCTCTAAACAGCATTGCGCTGTAGGATTTCGAGTGGGATTTGTGCTCGGAGACAAATACTCAGACATTTCCATCAGGGAATCGTCTGCTCCAGCCTCCAAAAGGGCCGAGGTTTATGAGCCGTGCTTAAATGCTTTATAATCCTGTGCCATTGATTGTGCGCAGATGGGCTTGATTTGTGGGATTTATGGGATATTTTCCTTCGCCGTTAAGCATTTTTTGCAATAACTTCAGATATTTGCGAGGAACACAAAGTTTCCATGCGCAAACGCCACCCGATTTATCTGCTGTGGATCACCGCGAAAAGAGCATTTGGCAGCTGGCTCCATTTGAGCTAAGTCTGCGTGGAAGTAATCCTGTGACACCGGTCTACACGCTCAGTTTAAGCGGCTGATGCCACGCTGAAGCGAAGGTCGCCGCTGCCTCGTCGCGCGGCCTAACTGGCGACTGTAGCCTAAATATGGGCTCATTGGAAAGCCCAGTGTCCTCGGACTGCGCTTGTTCAGCATAAATGATCTGCGCTTATTGTTCTGACTACTGGGGCTTAAACCATTGGGGGTTTAACCAGTATTTTAATTTTAATACTGATTTACTTTTGTGATTAATCTCTCTGTGGGCAGTGGAGGCCTAGCGGTTAGGACGCTGCCTTTGAGACCTGAAGGTCGCAGGTTTGAGTCCCTGGGCACCACTGAGGTTCCCTTGAGCAAGGTACCGTCCCGCTACACTGCTTCCCGGGCGCTGTTGGTAGCTGCCCACTGCTCCACGTGTGACGGGTTAAATGCCACACTTTGTTGTGGTGCTTGAGTGTGTTCACAATGAGTTCACTTTGATGAGTTTGAGATCTGCCAGTTTGCAAATTAACAAGCTCTGATTATTATAGATCATTATTATTAATTAAATCAATTAAACGATCAATATAATTATTAATTGAATGAACCAAATGATCAATATTATTAATTTAAATCAATTTATTACACTACGTAACATATTTTTATTTTTGATCCTGGGTTTTCCCACAATCCCTTATGCCTAAAATCAATAGAAATTGGCTGTTGTTCCCCAAAAACTTTAGCCTGCGAAGCTTCCTGGAAAAATAACGGACAGATGAATGAAGCATTTTCTGACATTTGTGGCGTCCGGTGAATGCGGATCGAACGCAGCCGTTTTTCTGCACGTTGGAGCAGATCGGATCATCCACACAGGCTTCCAGGACTCGCTTGGTCGGCTGCACATGTAAAAGCTATAGAACCCGTGTTCTTATGTTTATGCCCTCCCTACTCTGCCTAAGGAGTTGAGACAAAACACCAAAATGAGCCTAGCGTTTGGTCAACAGAACCCCTGAGTCATGATGATCCGGCCTCAAATTGTTAGGTGAGGCAGCAGAAGTAGCGTTAGATCATCTCCGCCAGTTATGATGCTTTTCCAAACATCTCCGAGCACCACCCATGCCTCAAGACCAGTGCTCACCAACCCTGCCCCTGGAGATCGGCCTGTCTGTGGAGCTGCGGGCACGGCTGCCACGCCTGCTCCAACGAACGTCTACGGACGCCCTTGATTGGCTGGAACACGTGTTCGTGTTAAGAGGTGGTGTTGTGTTCGTGGCCTTGAGGAGAGTGGAGCTACATGAGGCCCATTAGCGCGAGGAATCTCAAGGATGCTGGGTTTCAACACGTACGCCAGCGGTTCACAAATCTGGACCTTGATTCCGTATTCCACTCCTGGATTTTGTAATCACCAGTAGCTACTGAGCTGTTGATGTAATTGATTGGCCACCTAGAGTCATATATACTGGTGATGATAAAATCCAGGACCGGAATATGGAATCAAGGTCCAGATTTGAGAACCTCTGACGTACGCTGAAGTGTGGAGACTCTGGATCCAGCGTGTATGTTTTTAAAGATCTGTTTCGCTTTAGTGGCTCGATTCCGATTGAGCAGCGTGAGTTTTTCTAGTAAACAAGTGCACTTTTACTCCCATCTGAGCATCCTCGGTCAGACAGCTGACCGTCCTCCGACTGGCGCTCCCGGTGTAACCGTGAGTCCGCACCATAGTCGTCCTCATTACGGTGCCACAGAAGAGCGCGTAGAGGCCAAAATGAGAACCAGGACACCCTGCAGTGCACCACGTTTATCATTGCTTTGCATTGTACCACATGCAGAGCCGCCATATTGGTTAGGGAAGAACCAAAGAACCTCTGGGTTGCATACACCGATCAGCCATAACATTAACACCACTGAGACTATCTAGTTATTTCATTACAGTGGCACCTACCAGGGGATGGGATATATAAGTGAACAGTCAGTTCTTGAAGCTGATGTGCTGGAAGCTGAAAAAAACGGGCGAGTGTATCTCCAGAACAGCAGGTCTCGTGGAGTGTTCCGGGTGTGCAGTAGTTAGAACCTACCGAAAGTGATCCAAGGCCGGAAAAATGGGTGAACCAATGACCTAGTCATGGGCACCCAAGGCACACTGATGGATGTGGGGAGTGAAGGCTGGCCCATCTGGTCAGAAGGCTGATAGAAGAACTGTTTCAGCAGCAGGAAGGACCTACTCTAGATCATGCAGGTGGTGTTAATGTTATGGCTGATCACCGAACGAGTTAAACCCGCTGCGGGGAACGGCTGACAGGAACCGCACTGGTGAACAGGACCCCTGCATCTGTTCCTTCAGGACAGAAACAGTATCTCGGGCATTCGGTGGCACCTTGGCTGCCCCGCCGCCGTCCACAGGAGTGTGGGGGTTATATTTACGCGCTCAGGTTTTAACAGTCTGCTGATATTTTTACCCCTCTGTTGCTACACAGCGCGCGGTGCTGACGGGGTTGCGTCATGCGTCTCAGTTTCTGCTCTGGGACGCGTTAGCGGGTCAGCGACAAAAGGGGTTTCTCTTCCCCCAACTGCACGGCCATTTTTAGTTGGTACTGGAGGTGGGGCTAATGATGATATTTGGGATAATTTGACAGTTTTACTTCATCAGCCAGTAAAGCTTGCCAGTGTTATATGAGTCCATAGCCCACAAACTCCCTGCCTCCTCAATAGGTCTGAGCGATTTGGGGGGGAAAATATCTAATTGTGATATATCATTTTATATATATATATTGTTTTTGCAAAAATTTTGTTACTTTGGCCCCTTTTTTTTACTTTAAAAAGTCAGTTTTTAGGGGGAATTTGCTTAAACTCTGCCTGTTGGTCAGATATTGAGATATGACCCGTTTTTCTTCCTCGGGTCACTTTTGGTCGGTACTAACTGCTGCACACCTGGAACACTCCACAAGACCTGCTGTTCTGGAGATGCCCCGACTCCTCAAAGTGACTCAGATCCTTACGCTCCTGCTTCCAGCACATGAGGTTCAAGAACTGACTGTTCACTTGCTGCCTAATGTATCCCACCACCCCACTGATATGTGCCATTGCGATGAAATAACTGGATAATCAATGTTCACCTGTGAGTGGTGTTAATGTTCTGGCTGATCTGTGTACAACGCCACTGTTGTGGCCTTTTTAATTTGCATTTTAAACGTGATTATCTTCTTAACGTTTAACAATTTTGGCCCTTTTTTAACCCAAAAAAAGTTCATTTTTGAGGAGAGTTGAGGCCTAAGCGCCAACGCTCGGCCTGCACACGAAGAGTGATCGTGGTCATAACGGACCTCCCTCAATCAAAACCCGTCAAAAGACGATAAAACGGGATGAGATGAACTGCGGTGTCTCAGGCCGCGGTCGGTCGATCGACTGAGGCCCGTTTCCAAATCCTCGCGATTCCGCAGGAGAAGAGGACGCCGTGCGTCCGCGTCCACTTTAGCTCTATTCATCGGGCCTTTATCCAGCACGCCGCGTCCCCCGAGCCTCCTCCGGACCACGCGTGGATACTCCATCGACTCGCTGGATCCTCTAAGTGCATCGGTCCCCGCGGCGACGGCAGACATTTGGAGCGTGTTGGCCATGTGCTCCGTCCCCCATGCGCTGCGTTTCCTCCTCCTCCTGTTTTTTTTCTCTCCCTTCGTCTTGCAGCTCGCGCTGTGGCGTCCAAACACCTGAGGCTGAGTCATCCCGCTGTGAATGTGAGCGGGGGGAGGGGGAGGGGGGCTGGAGTGGACTTGATGCATAAACCGGCTGCCTCGCCTCCCCCCCCTCCCCCCCAACTGCCTCTTCTAAATATAGAAGAGTCTTTCGGTGCAGAAACTCAAGTTGGTCCAAGAGTCCAGACAGGGATCTGACCCCCTGTCCGTGATTTCTGCTGACCCGCACCTTTAAAGCCGCGTCGGCTCTTAGCCTCGGCCTCCACGGGGGAGTCGCGTTCGTGTGTGTGTGTTCTCAGCATGATTGACCAGTTTGAACTGGGGGCAGTGAAAGTGACTTGTCTTTGTGAACATCCCCCATCTCACAAAGCCCACCACAACCAAATGTGACCCTTGCATTTAACCCTGCAACACTTGGAGCAGTGGGCAGCTCAGTGGTGCCTGGGCTGGGACTTGAACCTGCAACCTTCTGATCACATGGGCAAATCCCTAATCACTAGGCCTCCACCGCCTTAAAGACGAAGTACAAAGGACTTTTATTGTGGCGTAGGTAAAGAGAATTTTTGTTAAAAATCACGTTTACATTGAAATTAAACACATAAATTCATGGATCGAGCCTGAAAAGTCTGAAACATGTGAAAAATGTCTGAAATGAATGAAACGTTTGAGGAAAATCACACTGAAATACTGGTTAAACATCACAATTATAAATATTCCCCAAATATTTGTGCCCATATGTGGTGGTGTTATTCTGCCCAGTCTCCTGGCAAGGAAAGTCTCATCGGTGGCGTGTGATGGTCTCTGCAAGGCCAAAAACGGCCAGTCTTGTGGAGCGTTCCAGATGTGCAGTGGTCACTACCTACTGAAAGAGATTTTGATGGATCGGGGACAAGGTCGTGGGCACCCAAGGCTCACTGATGCATGCGGGGAGTGAAGGCTAACTGCAGAGCTACTGTGGTGTAGAAAGTGACGCTGACTCTGATAGAAAGGGGTCAGAACACACAGTGCACCACAGTCAGAGCTGCTTCAGCAGCAGGAGGGACACACCAAGTGTTATGGAGGTGGTGTTAATGTTTTGGCTGATCCGTTAGACATACAGAGACCCCCCCCACCACCACCACCACCACCACCCCCCACTACATTTTCTCCTGTAATAGGTGTGTAAGTCGAGGCAGCTGTTACAGGTGACTGGGACGTCCCGTCGCCCCCGTTCCTCCCTCTCCCCGTCAGGACGAGCATCCTTGGCTCCCCCGCAGCGTCGCTACGGCTACGAGCGGAACGCTGCCGCCTTTTTATAGCCGTCGGCGCGGAGTTGGCCGGGGCTGGGGTGTCGGCGCTGACTGTGGCTGGCAGACGTGTTTTTTTTTTTTTTTTTGAAGAGAATTGCAAGCGACACGGAGTGGCTGCGCACTCTGTTCCTGCTTCTGTGCAGCTGCTGCCACATCTGGAAGTGGTTTGAGGGGAGGGGGAGGGACCGGAGTAATCTAAAATGCCTGGGAATCATGAGCTGTGGAGCGAAAACGGCTCAACTTGTGCTTAACAGGACCCCCCCCCCTTCATCCCCCTCCCCATCCCCCTCCACCCCCCCTCCCTCTTAAAGCACACGGTTCGAACATGAGAACCTCTTTCTTCACAGCACAGTATACCGTACAAATACACGGATCAGCCAGAACATTAACACCACTGACAGGCGAAGCGAATGACATTACTATGTGCGGGAGGTATTTTAGGCAGCAACAGAACAGTCAGTTCTTGAAGTCGGTGTGCACAAAGCAGGAAAAATGGGAAAAATTGGCACTTTATGATGTTAGTGCAGCTCCATTCTGTGATACGTTGTTTCATTTATATTAATGTTGTTGTTTTTAAATATTAAAATTCATAAATTGAGAAGAAAACACACGACTCCTCATCTCACTCGATTCTGCCCGTTTCCACCGAGCTCTGGCGCCGTGTCGTGGACGTTAGAATCGGTAAAGGTAGCAAAATAAAGTAAAATCTTTAACCTGATATTAAATAAATATTTATTTTTGTCGCTGGTGCGTTGAGCTCGTGCCAAAAAGTGATACACATTTTTTAAATTAAACAAGTAAAACTTTACATCACACTATGTAACCGCTCCATTTTATTCTTGTTCCTGGGGACAAAGTGTGTTCCCCACAATCCCTTCTGCCCAAAATCAGTAGTAAATGGCCGATGCTCCACAAAAACGTCGATTCTGTGCTCAGGACGACGACATTTTGAACTTTACCTATTTTCTAGAACATTCTCCATCCACTTTAAGGGCTTAGTAGGACCTCCAGAATATTCTGGAACTGTGAGAACCGTCCGGAAGTTTCTAGAATTGTCCAGAATTTTCTAGAACTTTCTGAAATCCTTTGGAACTTTCTGGAACTGAAAAGATATAAATTGGCTTGTTTTGTCACTATAAATAGGAAGCGTTTGTGGGCTGTGAAAATGTACTAATTTAAATTTAATTTTGAAGTAGGGCTGAATGATTTTTGGGGAATTTTTTTTTACAATTTAATTTTTTTTTAAATTGCAATATAAATGCTTTATAAATTAATTTTTTTCCTCACTTTTTAACCAATTTTTTTTACATTTTCCCCCAGATGTGAGCCTTGAGTGCCGACTCACAATATTTATATATTTTAATTTTTTATATTTATATCCCATTAATGCGTTTCAGTGTCGGGACGTGAAAATTGCACTTTTTTTTCGAAAATTGCACTTTTTAAAAAAAAATTGCGGTTTCAGTGCGGAAGCGATGAGTCGCTCGTCCCCGGTGGCAAACCGCCGTCTTTCGGGCTGATGGAGCGGTGGCTTCGCCGCTCAGATCCATCACTAATGAGCTAAACGCGGCTTGTTTTGGGTTCGACAGGCCGTTGGGTTTGTAACGTACCGGCTCTGCTCTCCAGGCCTCGGGTTTCGCTCCTCGGGCTCAGGCCGCGAGCGCGTACGTCTGCATCTGTTTCGATACTTCCTGTTAAATACTGTACCCACATCCGCCCCACCCCCACCCCCACCCCTCCCCTCCTAAAACCACACCGTGGCCTTCAGCTACCAGGCTATTTCCGTCACTAAGGGGACGGTGGCTCGTCGTCTCTGGGCCTTATTATTGCCTCCCTGCTTCTAGCGCCTTCTCCCCCCACTGCCCCCTCTCTCTCCGCCTCGCGCTTCCTGAGTGAGCGAATGAGGCCAGCGCTGCGTTCCGCCGCTCTGCCTTCGCCCCGTCCTCCCCTCCTCCCTGGCTTCGTTCCTAATTCAGCGCGGGGAGCCGGAGCGCGCGCCGCTCTCCTATCGATTGGCGTTTTAAGGGAGAGTGTCGGGGGCGGGCGCTCCTGCTCCGTCTGCGGGGGCGGTAAATGTTTCAGGGGCTCGACGGCCTCTTTATTGGGCGGCTTTCGCTCGCGTGTCATGTTTAATTAGTCCGTCCCAGTCTGGGGGGCCGGAGGTCCGCAGGGCGCCTGCTCGTGCGCGCCGAGAAGATGGCCCTGGGTGGAGAAACGGGCCTTTTTTTTTTTCTTTCCTGGAAATGTGGGTGTAGCGTGAATTAGGCTTATTCTGAAGCTCATTTGCAACAGTCAAACTGACGCTGAGCACTGGGCGGGATGGAGCGCGGTGTAAAAACCCTCTCAGACCATTCAGTGCTCGAACCGTCGGCACTATTAATCCTTTAAATTAGCACTTTTATTTATTTAATTGTGTAAATAAGCAAACACCAGGTTGATCCTGTAGTTACTCATTTATTCATTTTATTAATTTCTGTTTAACAACAATAACAATATTACGCAGGTTTTGTTTCTGGCGTCTGGTTGTAACTGCTGTCAAAATCTGAGGTAAAAACGGCTCTGTTCATCACAAACGTTCACAAATTGCCATATCTGTAGTTGCAAAACAGGTGTTCATCTTTTCTGCGCAGTCCCAGAAAGTTCTAGAAAATTCTGGTCAATTCTGGACAGTTCTAGAAACCTCTGGACGGTTCTGGACAATTTTTGAAACCTCTGAACTGTTCTGGACAATTCTAGAAACCTCTGCACAATTCTAGAAACCTCTGGACGGTTCTAGACCATTCTAGAAACCTCTGCACAATTCTAGAAATCTCTGGACGGTTCTAGACACCTCTGCACAATTCTAGAAATCTCTGGACGGTTCTAGACTATTCTAGAAACCTCTGCACAATTCTAGAAACCTCTGGACGGTTCTAGACTATTCTAGAAACCTCTGCACAATTCTAGAAACCTCTGGACAGTTCTCACAGCTCCAGAATATTCTGGAAGTCTATTTAGCCTTTAAAGTGAATGCAGAATGTTCTAGAAATGGCTAAATTTTAAAATGTCCTTGTCCAGTTTACAGATGTTTTCGTGGAACAACAGCCATTATCTGTTGATTTGAGGCCAAATGGATTGTGGGAAAACACCCAGAATCGGGAATAAAACAGAACTTAAAAAAGCAAAACCAACATTTTAATGAAGCCGTAAAAAACGTTTTCCATGTTCAGCCCAGCGAACACGCTCGGGCAGCGGTGGGGAAAGATACGCAGTCTGAGGTGGGGTTTTTTTTGGCTGATCTGAGGCGAGGCAAACTTTCTCAAAGCATTCAAGTGTCTCATGGAATCGGGCCGTGTCCTCATAACCATCACAGGGCTTTAGTGGCAGATGTCTGGTTCCATTCCCCCATCACTGTGAACAGTTCTCGCTCCAGGTGATTCAGAAACGGCCTCGTCACGTTGAAAA
>JBBPDA010000041.1:28936199-28954944 GCA_037974385.1 Arnoldichthys spilopterus | reverse complement strand
TATCTATCTGTCTGTCTGTCTGTCTGTCTGTCTGTCTGTCTGTCTGTCTGTCTATCTGTCTGTCTGTCTGTCTGTCTCTCTGTCTGTCTGTCTGTCTGTCTGTCTCTCTGTCTGTCTGTCTGTCTATCTATCTGCCTGCCTGTCTGTCTATCTGTCTGTCTATCTGTCTGTCTGTCTCTCTTTCTGTCTGTCTATCTGCCTGCCTGTCTATCTGTCTGTCTGCCTGTCTGTCTGTCTATCTATCTGACAGGTCCGTGTCGTGTCCCGTCTGTCTGTCTGTCTATTTATCTCTGTCTGTCTGTCTATCTGTCTGTCTGTCTATCTCTATCGGTCTATCTATTTCTATCTGTGTGTCTGTCTGTCTGTCTGTCTATCTATCTGTTTACCAGTTTGTCTACCTGTCCATCAATCTGTCTGTCTGTCTGTCTATAAAAGTCTTACAGTGGTGCGTGTCTGTGTGTGTTGCAGGTCAGCGCTTGTTCGGCGAGACGATCCTGGGCCTGACGCAGGGCTCCGTTTCGGACCTACTGGCTCGGCCCAAGCCCTGGCACAAGCTCAGCCTGAAGGGCCGGGAGCCGTTTGTGCGCATGCAGCTGTGGCTCAGCGACCCTCGCAATGTGGAGAAGCTCATGGACATGAAGCGCATGGAGAAGAAAGGTAGGAACCGAGTGACTGCACTTTGTCACGGAAGATTTGATTATATAGGACATTATCGTACGCAGAGGTCATCCAGTGTGTTTTACTGTGAGAAGCATAAAAAGAAAAATAAGCAATAAAATTAGAAATAAAATCAATTTACATGAAACAAAAGTGAGATTTATATTAAAACAATACAAAAAGGGGCCTGATCAATTTAGAGCCTCTGTTTGACTGAAGGCAGTGGGAAAATGAGGCAGATGGTCCATGGGGAGCTGGTTCCAGCAGGGGGCAGCATAATAACTAAATGCTATTTCACCCTGTTTAGTTACAGCTCTGGGCTCCACTAGCCGAGCAGCTCCTGACCTTCCAGGCTGATCATCAGACGTTGTACATTTACAGACTAATCCCACCTCCCTCTGCCAGTTTGCCTTGGTGGTAGTGGAATAAGCCGTTGGAAAAAAATGGAATTTGCTCCCGAAATTAGAATTTACACACTTGTCTCCTTACTGTTTGCTTGGGCTTTGTACTGGAGCTACAAAGTGAATATTCGTGTAAACAGACGTTTTTTGTTCATGGTGAGTCATCATTTGGCCTAAACCACATGCACAAGTCTGTTCCACCTTAACTAGCAGCTTGGTGCAGTTCGAGCAGGCGGAGAGGAGGTTTGGGGATGGCGATTTGGGTTAGGAACGTTATCCCTGTTGCTCCAGTGATCAACCCACGAAGCAAAACGCAGGACGCCATATTTGTCTTGGCTGGTCATCTACATCTAGGGTAAAATGGAAAATAGTGCTTTAACGAACTGCAAATAGACTCGTTTGTGCGGTTTCTGACACCGTACGACACCGCTACCTATAAGCACGAACCTCAAAAGGCTTCGCCACTCACTGCCACTCAACTACCGCCTCAGCGTCAGGGACAGCAGGGATCCCATGGTGGTGGCTTTCCGTGAGGGACGGGGTAGAGAGGGGTCCCGTAAGTTGCACCGCATTCCACAAGCTCGCACCTACGTGGTGGGCGTTTCCGATAAAATGGCCAGACGAGCGCGCCCCAGTGCGGCCGTCCTCGTTTGAAAGCCGAAGGCGCAGCCGGAGCAGGCCACCACTGCGTTTTCCGCGTTCATCCGTCCCTCCTCTGCCATGGCTGTCGTTTCCTCGCTCCCTCGTTCCCGCTAAAGGAGTCATCCCCTCTGCGCTGTCGCCCCTCATCAGCCGCCGCCATGTCACTTCCTTCATTAGATGTGACAGGCCATGGCCTCGCCGGGCCCTGCTTATTCAAAGTCCTGAGTGCTCATCGTCATCATCATCATCATTAACGTCTCACTGCTCCACACATCCCCCCCCCCCCGCGCGCTCTCATGCTCTCTCTCTCTCTCTCTCTCTCCCTCTCTCTCTCCCTCACTCGCTCGCTTTCTCACTCGCCCTGAAGTGAAGCTAAGTGCAAATTCTTGGAGTGATTAGGCCTGTTTGACGCTGCTCTCCGGCGCAGAATGACATTACTGCTCTTTTCCCCAGCGCGGCCGGTCAGGGCCCCGCTCATCGACACAGATCACAGCAGAGCATCGTCTCGCACGCCCGCGCACATGGTCCCGCAGTGTCAGGCCTCTGGCCAGGCCAAGCTCAGAGCAGGCCTAGAGTTAAGCCAAACCAGACGTCCCTCAGACCGAGCGATGGACCCATGACCTCACATCCCAGGTCCCGGAGGAAGGCCAGAGGAGAGAGCGAGTGCTGGTGACTTCGTCCCAGTAAAGCAGCCTAATGTCCCAGCAGTGACCACTGGTAACCCGGCCGTGGGCTCCTCTCAGAGCCGTGGAGCCTGCTTTTGACCTCGGTGAAGTTAAACTCGTAGAGTTCATAGCGCCAGGCCTGAAGCAGGGCCGCGCGTTTGACTCCGTGTCTACGTTTTCATGCCGAAATATCGCGTGTTTATGCTTTTACGAGATTATTTTGGATGCTTTTACTCGCTCCAACCCATCAGGATCGCCTCCACAACTGGAATATGACCTCATCGGGCCGTTCTAGCCGTTCCAGCCGCCTCGCCGCTTTTACGGGCCGCCCTCCGTCGATGGGAATAGGAGCGTTATGAATCTCAGTCGAGCAGTAAATCCTGAAAATATCGCCCAAAAAACGGAAAAGTGTTGTCATAATCAAAACAAATGACACAGTCCGACATTCCCTGTGAAGCGCAGGGCGCCGACGTGCGCTGTACACGGTCAGTAATGCAGTACTGACACCTGGTGGCCGTCTTTGTTTTCCATGAAGGAGCGAAATCCTGTTGTGTTTATTGTTAGAATTGGTCTGCGCGTGTAACACGGCCGCGGCCTCCCGTTCAGCCACACCGGCGGAGGGAGGATCCCGTTGGTGTTTTCTGTTTTGGCCCATATCTCAGGTCATGCCGTCTGTTTTTCTTTGCTAAAAACAACAAAAAAAACGCCACACGCGCCATTCACTTCTGCCCAGGACAAATATGCTTATTTTTGGGCGAATCAGTCCTGTTTTTGTATTTGTTTTCCCCCAAAATTGGCTTTTTGATCAAATTCTTGCATCATTTAAGCCACAAGTTCAATTCGGTTTCAGGTTTCAAGTCTGTAGCGCTTTTTACAACTAATGTTGTCCCAAAGCCGCTTTACAAAGTGCGGGGCCGAGCCCCTAATGAGCGAGCCAAGGTGACGGAGGCAGAGCTCCCTGAGCTAGAGGACGAAACCTTGGGAGGAACCAAGACTCCGTGGGAGAACCCTCCCTCTGAATAGTGATAGGATTAAAAAAAACAGTCAAAAAGATGACGAACAGTCTCCGTTTCCGAAGGCGACGTTAGTTAAGGTCCTTGAGTTTCATGGCTAAGGTGAACGAAGGAAGAGCCTCTGATCGAACCATCTGTTGAAGGGTAAAAACTGACTGGAACCAGTGATAGTAGATCAGCCTGGAAGGGAGTGGGGCAGGTCCTGTAGTCCTGGTGCAGCAGACCATCGAAATCCCTTTCCCACTTATGTAGTGAGGTGAAAGTGACTGTTTGTCATTGTGAACACACTCAAGCACCACAATGATATGTGACCTCTGCATTTAACCCATCGCACGTGCACACGTGGAGCAGCGGGCAGCTACCAACAGCGCCCGGGGAGCAGTGTAGTGGGACGGTACCTTACTCAAGGGAACCTCAGTGGTGCCCAGGGACCTTCGAACCTACGACCTTCAGTTGCAGTGCATGCGTGGGTTCTGTTCCGTTGCCTTAGCAGTAGCACACTCACTCAGTGGATTATGATATGAAAGAAAAATCCAAATGTGAATTTTATGTCAAACCTTCAATATGTTGCGCAGCCGATGAACACTGGTGACCCTAGGAGACACAACTCCATCAGGTGGAGCAGTTGATTTGTAGCCTTGTTGCCCACGGCAACATGAACTCAATACTGCTTTGTCAGTCGGCCATCAAATGAAATCCCCCTGTCCACTGCATCATGCGGAATCGGCCCTCAGAGACCGATGGACGCCGATCAATGGGGTGATGGGGATACAGCGGCGATAGTGAAGTGGAGGCTGTGTTCCAAATTGTGCTTAAACCGTGAGATATGAGCCTCTGCCTGTGTGGCAGTTTATCGCTGTCTGTGTATCTTCCGTCGACCATCCGGTGGCGCGGGGCAACCTTTCCCCACCTGTAGGTTTCTGCTTATGTCCTGCTGTGTTGTCCTGCGTGTTTGCACGAGGCTCTAACCGAGGCACGTCCTCATTCGTTCCTCCGCAGCCTACATGAAGCGACGCCACAGCTCCATGAGCGACACGCAGCCGGTGGACAGCGTCCTGGCGGCGGCCGACTACGGTCAGAGCAGCAGCCCCCAGCACCACCCCCAGCAGCACCTGAAGAAGCCGCGGGTAGTGCTGGCTCCAGAGGAGAAGGAGGCCCTGAAGAGGGCCTACCAGCAGAAGCCCTACCCCTCTCCCAAAACCATCGAGGAGCTGGCCACTCAGCTCAACCTCAAAACCAGCACCGTCATCAACTGGTTCCACAACTACAGGTCTGTTCCCACGCCAGAGATTCACCAAAATGATACAAGCGCCATGAAGATCATGCTCACAGCATACACACCGATCAGCCACAACATTAACACCACTGACCGGTGAAGGGGATAACATTGGCTCGTTATTTCATCACAGTGGCACATGTCAGGGGGGTGGGATATATCAGGCAGTAAGTGAACAGTCAGTTCTTAGAGTTGATATGCAGGGAGTAGGAAGTGTAAGGATCTGAGGCACTTTGGCGAGGGCCTACTGCGATGTTCTAGACGAGCGAGTCAGAGCATCTGCAGAACAGCAGGTCTTGTGTTCCAGGTGTGCAGTAGTAAGTACCTACCAAACGTGATGGGATCATGGACACCCAAGGCTCACTGGGCCATCTGGTCTCACAGAAGAGCTACTGCGGTGTAGAAAGTGATGCTGACTCTGATAGAAAGGGGTCAGAACACACAGTGCAGCACAGTCAGAGCTGTTTCAGCAGCAGGAGGGACACACTCAGTATTAGGCAGGTGGTGCTAATGTTATGGCTGATGTATGAAGGAATAGTTTTGCATAAAATCACTAAGAACCTTTAAGGCGGACCATTTAGGTGGGCGTCCATTCTTTGTCAACTACAGTATATTCTTAAAGAAATGTTCTACACGCTTCAACGAGAAACAAAGAACCTTTACATGCAGTAAAACTTTACTAGAGCCTTAACATGCAGTAAAACTTTACTAGAACCTTTACACGCAGTAAAACTTTACTAGAACCTTTACACGCAGTAAAACTTTCCTAGAACCTTTACACGCAGTAAAACCTTCCTAGAACCTTTACACGCAGTAAAACCTTCCTAGAACCTTTACACGCAGTAAAACCTTCCTAGAACCTTTACACGCAGTAAAACTTTACTAGACCCTTTACATTATTTGCAGGTTCTTCACGATCACATATCTCATCACCTTCATTTACATATTTGCCTGTGTTTGGCCCACAGCAGTTTAGCACCACCCAGTTCATGCTAAAGTTAGACGGAATGGTTCCACCTGAACTGCCAATCAGAACAGGCCTCATTTACATATCAGTCTTAAAGGTACAGTGACCAAAACAGCCTGTTTAATCCTAAAATAGGTTGGGAAATGGTCCATTTAAGATAAACGGCAACTGTTTTTGGTGCATGAACACACACAAATGACCTCGAGGGGACGTAGCATGAAAATGTAGCACGTGTGCCTTTAAAAATGGGAAAATGTGCAAATTATGGTTTTTTTTGTTGATGTTTTCCTTTAAAATGTCATTTTTTGTCATAAAATGTCATGTCAGTTTTAGTTTGCGCCCCACTCGGACATTAAGGTGGTCAGACTTTATCTGACCCCCATCGCTCACCTCTATCCCTCCCTCTCCCCAGGTCCCGCATCCGTCGGGAGCTCTTCATAGAGGAGATCCAGGCGGCGGCGGCGAGCGAGGGGGGCTCGCCCACGGTCCGGCCGAGCAAAGCGGGCGAGGGCGACAGCTGCGACGGCACCGAGCCCGACCTGACCTCGGACGAAAGGAAGCCCGCCGGCCCCCAGGCACCCACCCCAGAGGAGGAGGCGGCCGCCGCCAAAGCTCCCACTCCATCCCACTCCCCAACCCTGAGAGACCCCACTACCTCAGCCGCAGAGGGGCCCGGGACCAGCGGGCACCAGGCATCCCCGCAGGGCGGCTCCTCGGGCCTGGGCCTGTTCGGCTTCCCCGAGACGGCCCCCTCAGCTTCCAGCAGCACCTCCCGCAACCCTAAGGACAGTAGCCTGCGCAAGAAGAAGGCAGCCAACCTCAATAACATTATCCACCGGCTGGAGAAGGCGGCCAGCAAGGAGGATCCGTCCGAGTGGGAGTTCTAAGCCCCTTTATCAGACGTGCACACGTACACGACCCTACACACAGGCCAACCCCTCCCTACCCCTCCCATTTTGACCCAGGAGGACCATCCTGTGGGCACAGCCAAAGCCAAGCGTGGCCATCTTTGATACTGATTTTTTTCTCTCTCTCTGAAGAGGGGGACAGTAAACGAGCGAGACGGACGAGATAAACGGGGGAAACAAAAACGATGCAAGAAGAGCAGCGGGCCCAGGTGGTTACTGAGACAAAGCACTTAGCCGTCCCGTCGGCCACAGCGCCCTAAAAACCCCTCTCCCCACCGGTCAACGGTGCAGCCGGACTCACCCGAGCATTAACCACAAGCATTAAAGCAGGCAGCCCACGGGGCCAAGCTGCCTCTCTCTCTCTCTCTCTCTCTCTCTCTCTCTCACTCTAGGGCTCTTTTCCTCCAGGGGCTTTTAAACGGCGGGGGGGGGGAGGGGGAGATCCGCTCACCCACCTCAACAGGTCCTCGCCTCACGTCCAAAGCTCCGACCCTTCACACTGTTGATTTTTCGTCCGTTTCAGTCCATTTGTGCGCTTCACGTTTTCCAGTCGAGGGCCATCGGCGTGTGCGACCACAGCGTGGGAGGATCCACACCCCGAGAAGAGCAGAAGAAAACGACAAAAAAAAAAAAAAGACGCGGTAAACGCCGAAGAAAGGAGGAAAAAAAACAACCGTCGTCCCGCACTGTTTCCCAACTTACGCCACCCTCCCCCTCCCCCCCTCCACGTCGGCCATCTAATGGCCACCTAAGGACCCTCCTGCGTTTCTTCAGCTCCCGTTTTTTCCCCTCTTTTTTTCGGTAAACGGGACGTCGTCCAGCGAAGAACAAGGTTTTTCTATAGCAATTCGGTTGCCACTAAGAGATTGCACAGTCTATTGACTCTAAAGGACAAAACAAAAGAAAAGACGAAACAAAAACACACGTTTTGGAAGGGAGAATTGACGCGTCGGGGGTGGGGGGGGGGTGAGTGGGGGGGTTAAAAACGTAGAAATTCACTTTAATTCACAATATTTTGAGTTAAAAAAAAGCAAACGATGCAAAGTGAGGAGAGAGAAAAACAAAAAGGACCGAATGGAACATTTCGTGGTAGCTGAAGTTCGTGCGTTTTTGGGTTTGTGAAGCTCCGCCCCACCGGGGACACCGTGTCTGACCCCCCCGCTTTAGCCTTCAGGAAAAAAATTTTAGAAAGAAAACAAAAAAAAAATGGACAGAACGAGGTGTGAACAGAGGTCGTGATGGTTGAAGGTCAAGAAGGACCTGCTTAAAAACAACACCGCCGCCGCCGCTTTTTCTTTGAGGAGGGTTGCAGGAAGCGGAGCGAGGAGTAGGGGATTGTGGGGGTTGTAGTACTGTACTCCATAGATTTCTGTGGTACTGTGTGAGGTTTGATTTTTAAGGTTTTTGGGGGAGTTTCGCTTCCCCTGTTTTCCTCTGAGGTCGCCAAGAGATGCACAGTTCACTTTAAAAACCCTACGCTCCACCATTCACGCGCCCCTGTCGACACGTGTGGGAGGGTCACGCTCCGGGGCGGGGAGTACATCCTGTATGTTTTGGTTTGTGGATGTGTGTGTGTGTGTGTGTGTGTGATAACCCTCCTTCACTCCTCAATAGCTACACACACATTTGTTGAAATGGAACTCACTAAATGCCATGGACCCCCTCCTTCCTGCCCGTCTGATACGTCTCTGTAAAGGGTACGGACGGGTAAAGTCAACCTGAAATCAAAACTGAAATATTTTTTTTTAATTTTGTAAAAATTGTTCATATCGAGAACGATACATCAGATCAGCCAAAAGACACAATTCCAGCTTTTCTGTCGTCTTCCATCCAGATATCACGACTTTGGGCTACGTGTCCTTTAATGTGAATTTTAAATTTAAAAAATTCAGTAAAACTTAATTCAGTTTTTAATAATTCAGTTCAGTCTTCAGATTTAAACGGCTACGTTGGATGCGGCTCTAAAACAGCACATGGGAAATATGATGCCAAAGTGTTGCTAAATGTTCATGTCTCCCTCTCTCTGAAGCCCCCAGACAAACACTTCGGACCTTTCACACCTAGCGCAATAATTCGGTTGCAGGAAACAGATGTGAATTTTAACGCAAATTTTCAGGAAACTGCACGAAATCGTCACCGTGTTGTAATAAGCTACTCAATCATTCGTCGCCCTGTATCTTCATCAGCGGAGGTTCGCTCGAACGGCAGCTGTGCCGGTGAAGCTCCCGATTGGTCGACTTGAATTTCAACTTTTTTTTTTTTTTAATCCAAATTTAAAAACTTTTTTTTTTTTGTTTTTAAGCATTAATTATTCCATTTATTTCTTTTTTTTTTGTAAAAATTGCTCTGTCCCACCAGTTCTCATTAACTGCAGCCGCGACACTTCCTCTCATTGCTCGACCTGATTTTTCGCTCTAAATCCCGATTAAAAGTGGATTTTTTAAGGCGTTCGCTTTATATATATATATAGCTCCCGATCCGTCGACCTGATGTTTCACTTTACACGATTAGATAAAAAAAAATTCACTTTTTAAAGCGTAAACTCGTTTCATTCGTACAAATTGCTCTCGGTGTGAACGGAGCGCGTCCTGTTCCTCGGCTGTGGGCGGCGTCAGCCCTGTTTTACCTTAACGCTCATCACCGGTTGGCTTTTCTCAGACCGCCCCTTTTACAGACGTGCACGGCGCGAAGGCTCATGGCGTCACTTCTGATGTATCAGACGGCTCTCAGTGCCTGCCAGTCCACTGCCTCCCCTGTGTGTGTGCGCGTGAGTGTGTGAGTGTGTGTGGACGGGTGTTCGTGCGGGATCGGTTGTACATAATTGCGCACGCGTCGAGTGCACAACTGCCGCCCTTCCTCTCTTCTCATAAGCTGTTTTATCAATCATCATTATCATCGTTAGGCTTCTAATGAAGTAGCGGATTTTATCGTTTTTATGACTATTATTACTTTTAGGTTCCTTTTATTGCCATATCCTAAAGCGACGTATAGAGTTACAGTTTTATTTGGCTTATTTATAGGTGCTGTATTTCCATTTTGACGATTTTTTTCTGAGTTTATTTGAATCCTGTTCTTGGTTTTGATGATGTATTGCGTTATACGAGGGCAAGTTACGTTTTTTTTATTATTATGTTAGACTGATAGACTGCCGGCAGTATTGGGTAATATTTACAAGATGTAGTTCTCATACGTTGTATATTAATGAATTCTACAGATTTTAACTCGTTTATATCACTTTGAATGATGATGATGTCACTCAAATGATCACGATGGCATTTCGCGGCCGACGCCGAAGCCGCTCGCGTTTGTTTTTTTTTCCTTCGTCTCGATTAGCGATCTCGCGTAGTACGGAACATCTTGTCTCTCTGTACGGCGACGCAGGATCTCTGTCCGTTTTCTTCCCACGATTCTGCCCCCCCTCCCCCTCTCTCTCGAGCATGTTTCGTCTCTCAGGCCTTGACTACACTGGCGTCGTATCTGCTCTTCAGAGACGGAAGGTGAAGCCGTGGTCGGGTGGGTCGCTCCGGCTCGGCCCAGCGGGCGAGTCGCGCGTTTGCGTGGGTCAGGTCCCGCTGGCCAAGGTGGCGGTGGTCGCTGTCGGGTTCGATGCTCGCTTGTTGACGTGGTAGCATTTTGTTTTTCCGCGCATGCTCCGTTTCGTAGAAGTCGTAGCATTAAACTCCGTACGCTGAGGAGACGAGCCCGACCGATAGAAACGGGGTATGACTGATGTTTCAGTGAGCTGAAAGTCACAACGGCTGATTTTGTTGACGCTGTAGATTTCATATTCAAATTTTCTACTCATTTTCAATTTAATACAATTTACAATTTAAAGATTTTAAAAAAATTTATATTATGGTTTATTTGCAGTTTACTCCATGTAATATCTCTAATTTCTTATTAGAAATTTATTTTCTGGCATTTTATGTTACTCTTCTGCCAAATGTCTGTTTTGGAAAAGTTTTAGGTTAATTTTAATAATTTTTTGGGTACATTTTAACCATTTTTGTGTTTGACTTCACTGGTATTACTGCCATGTAGTAAATCCGGCACATTGGTTTTCCCATTGGCACAACCTATAACAGTTTAGCTGTTCAATCGGTCAATCGTTCAAATCCAAAAAATGCCACAGAAGTCTCCATCGTCAATATTCCAGTCTGACACAATTGCTCATCAGAATGAGCCGATATATCGGTCGGGCTCTAATGAGGAGGCCGCTGTGTTCGTGCATTTTGCGAGTTCAAGCAGAAAAGCAGCTTTCTGGTGCAGTGGTGTTGGTACTGACCTGTTGACCTTTTGCACTTACCTGGACCAGTTTATGTGACACGTGGACTAGGCTACCCAGCGACGACCCCGAACCGTTCGGCCCTAAACCGCACATCAGGCTTTCAAAGCACAAGGTGGGGCTAACGAATCGAGTCGTTCGGTACGTAACAATCTGTGAAACGTGAGGCCGGTTCTCGGTGTGGAACGTAGGCCCAGAAAAGCCTTCAGCTAAAACTGCCACTGAGATTAGCAAAGCATTTGACAGGTTAAACCGAGCCCCTTCCCTAGCACTTAAAGCAGCACACTGCGCCCTTAACCCTCGGCGTCCGAGGCTCCCGCCCATTCACAGCGCCTGCCCTTTCATTCGTACCGTGGTGATGCAATTACCATGGAGACTGAGCGATGCTCCTCGCACTGGGTTCTGAGACTGGGTTGTAAACCTCGTCCTCGGCCAAGTATCCCAGCACACGGTCAGCCTTCGCCCTCAGCGTCCGCACTCATTTCCCCAGTTCCTGCTATAAAGCCGATGCACTTCTCAATCGCACAAATCTGCAAGTTCGTTCGCCGTAAACTTTTTTAAAAAAAAGCACAATCTTACACAGATTCCGGATCCAGCATGAGAAGAGAAGATCACCCGCCGTCTTCTGAAAGTAGATGGACGAGTGAGTCTTTTAAAGTGTCCCTCTAGGGAGCAGACGTTAATCAAAGCACTTAAAGCCTCCCGGAACCTGCGCCGTGTTTGAGATCCGTGTGCCTTGCCTAGAAGACTTTCACCTTTAATTAAGGGAAGCCTCGTCGACTGGTGCAGTAAAAGCCTGCACACACACACACACATCACACACAGTGATTCCAGCTGTTAATGGTGAAACCTTCTCGATTTTAAGCAAAAACCCTCACGAAACGTTTCCGTGACGATAAACCGAGTGTCTTAGGCGGTGCAGGTGGATGCCACAGCCCACTGTGTCCAAGAGTCCAAGATGGAATAGGATTCTAGAGCCTGGGTGAGGATGTCTAGGGCTGGCCTGAAGATTATTTTAGTATTTAGTACATTTAGTATTTTAGTATTACATATATATTTATAGCTCATCATCCTCATATTTACTGCAGTGTGTAAAATTTCCAGTAGGGGGCGATGGTGTAAGCACGTGGTTCTCAAAATAGGGTCCATTGTATAACCAGGGGGTCCCTGATTTTGTTATTGGTCGTTTATGCCATAATAGGCCGTCGTCTGAATCAGAAAATATTTCTGTGTTTACAGTATTTAACCCTTTAATGGCTGCGCACAAAAAAGCAATGATAATATTTGTATTTTTTATGAATGTGGGCCAATAATAATAATGTTTTGTAAGAAACCTCATGCTTTTTTAAATATAGGCTTTATTAAACATTCGGGATTTATTTCGTTTCATCATAACATTCAGAATAAATACATCAGTAAAGATCAAATAAAATTCTTGAATTCTCTTAAAAACAGCAGAACCACCTGCAACAAACAGCCTTAGTGTAACACCCGGCGAGGAAGCTCATCGAAAAGCTCCGCTGATTAAAGACGCGATTCACCAAAACTGACCTCAACCAAGTGGTAGAGATGGAACAGGGACTTAAAATGGGTTCGACCGAATAACCGACCAGGTCACTAACGTGTGAAGTTTAAGTGACTCTGTCATTGTGAACACACTCAAGCACCACAGCCAAATGTGACCTCTGCATTTAACCCATCACACGTGCACACGTGGCGCAGCGGGCAGCTATGAACAGCGCCCCGGGAGCAGTGCAGTGGGACGGTACCTTGCTCAAGCCTGGGCTGGGACTCGAACCTGCGACCTTCAGGTCTCAAAGGCAGCGTCCTAACCACAAAATATTTAAAAATAATACATTTTTTATTTTCTTTGAACAATCTGCACTGAATCCAGTTAAACTGGACTAATTCTTCTCTCTTGGTAGTGAAAGTAGCACTTGGCCAGAATTCTTTATCTCCTCACTGTTCTGTTGTTTAACCATAGCAATAAAATATGGCCCCTCCCCCTCATTTAAATACCACATTATCTGCTTAAAGTAGCTAAATATCCACCACAGACAGATACGTCACTGGAAAACTTAGGGGTCTGGGCGTCCATGGCACTTACTGCCAACAGGAAGGGGGTCACTGACCAAAACAAGTAGGAGGACCCCTGGTGGAAGGCATGTGTGTATGTAGAGATGCACAGTGATCTCAGGATCATATCGGAATCAGTGGAGAGAAGCGGTGTTCCGGTGCTGCTGGAACGCTGCGCTACATTTCTGCATTTTTATTGCATTTGTAGCCCTAAAGAAATAAAATCTTCATACTGTAACTTCACCAAAAAATCAGTTTTACAGAAATTCCTACATATTTGTGTGTATTGACACCGGCAGATGTTTACATCCAGAATATCCGACATCAACCCACAATTCCCACGTTGGTGCTCCACCCCTTCTATACACACACCTGTCCATCACTGTTGTGTCTAAAGGTTTTTACTGAGGAAGTGTGTTAAAGAACAGGCCAGCCCTAATCTTCTACCCCCATAGTCACGAACACTTAACCTCCGATACTTCAGCCAGGACATGATCATCACAACAGTAACCACAACAAGCAATAACACTACATCACACCGCTGTTTTATTCATGTTCCTGGGTACAAAGTGCGTTTCCCGCAATCGCTTCTGCCTAAAATCAATAGAAAGCGGCCGTTATTCCACAAAAACGTCGCTTCTGTGCTCAGGACATCTGTTCTAGAACGTTCTCCATTCACTTTCAATGCCAAGTAGAACTTCCCGAATATTCTAGAACTGTCCCAAAGTTTTTAGAGTTGTCCAGAATGTTCTAGAATGTTTCTGGAATCTTTTAGAACTTTCTAGATCTTTCTGGGACTGTCCCGAAAAGATAAACTCGCCTGTTTTCCAACTAAATCAAGAAACCTTTGTGGGCTGTGGGCATCAAATCCGAGTTTGTGATGAACAGAGCTGAGATGTAACGTTTGGACGCCAGAAAAAATAACAACACCGTGTTAACCACGAACTCATGACCAGTTCTCCGTTCCCAGCACCTGAGACTCTGCGGCCTTGTGATTTGGGAACAGTCAGTACTCAGCCCTGCACCTTCCTGACCATGTGGTGGTCTCAGCCACTCGAATGCACGATCACAGAGCCCGTCTCGTTTCCAACCCGGTCATCCATATCCACGTCGACCCGCCTCACCCGCACATCACCAGCCAGTACCGGTCGCCGCGGGTGGTCTCTTAGCGGTTTGGGGGCTTCTAAGGCCGGGCAGCTCACGGGGGCTTGTCGCTTTGACTGCTTTTGCTTATGGCTTCATTTGTAAAGAACAGGGCCCGAGTTTTCTCGCTGTTTTCCACGCTGTGGCGTTTGATACTGACTGGTCAGTGGAAGAGCTTGTTTTCTTTACGTGATGCTTGTTAGAGGTCACTCATACACTGATGAACACACTGAGTTAGGAGGAGGACTTGAACGGACCCGTCTGAAGTGTTTTCCTTGGGTTTTTTTTTTTGAACGGGGCGCTCGTCGTCGGCGTTTGCGTCGGGTGAAGACCTCCAGCCCATGACTCGTCTGCAGTCGTCTCATTTCATAGGGATAAGAGAGCGAATCCTTTACGACGGCGCGACAAAAGAAACCAAATACTGTTGTAAAACGGGTTATTGTGCATGTGAGCGCATGTATCAGGTCAACATTTATTATTTTTCTTCCTTTTCCTCACCGGTCCCTCCCTCCCTCCCTCCCTCTCTCCGGTACGCCCTCCTTTCGCCCGGGCGGGAAAAGGAAGGACAGGACGAAGCGTCTTCACAGATTTGGAAGCTTTTAATGTAACTGTACGGGAGAAACGGACTCCGACGGCGCGGAACCGTCCTCAGCCTGATGTTTTACTGCTCGAACTGCTGTTGTTGTTTTTTTATTTAATGTACTTCACGTACGGCACTGACCCACGTCCAGGCTCGAGGGGCGGCGCAGGTTTCCGAGTGGAAGGGAAAGTTCATTCTTCCGTTACTTCTGAGCAGATGCTCCAAACGGGGCCCTTTGAGTGCGGGCTGCTCTCGGACGCGTGGCTGGACGGATGCGTCGCTTCGGCGGAGGAGCTCACGCAGGGCCGGCGTAGCGGACAGGGATCTGGACGATGCAGCTTCCTGTAGGGAGCGTAACGGCCTCCAGCTGACGCGCGTTTTTGAGGCCCAGAAGTTTTTTTTTTTCCAGACGAGCTCCTGTTTCTTTGTTACGTCGGGGGGGTTTTGGGGTTAATGAGCGGCTTGTGAATTCAGGAATCTGCCATTTATGGTTATTTTTCTATAGAGTTAATCAGATATTCTATACGCCGTCGTTCGGGGACATTTGTACAGAGACGTATCCTATCGCGTGACGAGCGGTTCTTCGTTGTTCGTGGTTCCCGTACGTTCGTTTCCCTCGGAAGAACCGAACCGCTTCTCGGCGGCAGGAGCGTGGAGGACAACACTGGTCTTTTATCAGGACGTACGAACCTCAAGTCGTTCTTCTAGTTGCCGAGCGTCGATATGAAGCGGCTCCTTCTGAAGAGACGTCTCGAAATCACTGGTTATGCACGCGGCCGATCCCACGTAGCCGGTCAGACTGTATCTTTATCGACTGTTTCTCGACCTTTTTCCGTACTTTCGCTTCGGTTTCCCCGTTCTTCTCTGCGGTCGTCCGACACGTCGCGCTGCCCCGGACGGTGGCGGAGCAGGTTCGCCCGCACCGTCTTCTACACATAAGCTGCTGGAGCTGATGATCAGCAGAGGTGTTCGAATGCCAGCTCTGCCAGTCTCCCTTTACCTACCAGTCAGGCGCGACGACCAACCGGTTCCATGAAGTTCACTTTAACTACCAGCACGAGGTTTGGATTTGAATACCTCTGGCCAGCAACGTCAGGTGACTTGTTGAGCATCGTCTGTCCACATATCACGAAACGTGTCCACACAGCGCAGCCTTTGGGTTTAGGTATGGTATGACTTGGCTGTATGGTTGCATTTCCCCATAAACCTCATAGTAAGGTGTTTCTGAGACCTGGCTAATAAAGGGGGCTGATGGGAAATGTAGTCTGGAAGGCCTTGCTGCTAAACGGGTCCTGCTAGCGCGACGTTAACGTCTTTTTTTCGTTGTCTTCTGCTGATGGCGCCCACGTTTCACACGATATCTGTATAGTTGTCCCGTGTCAGCAGATCCTCATCTCTTGCATGGTTTCCACGTTCCTCCCTTCCGTCCGAGGTCGGACGTTAACTTATTTGGTCATTTGGTAAATAATCGTTTTTTTTTTTCCACCGTGTCGTGGTTCTGTTTGGTCATAACCTTTAACTGGGGGTCAAGAAACATTTATTTTTCTTCAATTTTTTTTTTTTTTTTTTTGTAAGAAGTAGTTTCCGAAATTAACTGTTGGTCATTTGTATTTACAAAAAGAAGAGAGAAGAAAAAAAAAACGAAAAAAAAAAAAAAAGAAATGTTAAATAGAAAAACTCTACTCCACGCCAGTTTTGTGGCTGCTCGACTTTCACTTTACTACTTAAGCCACCCTGCCAGGTTTCTAGCTGTTTTTTCTAAAGGAAGATTTTTCAGCTGCCGCTTTGGAAAAGCTGGGACACTACTTTGTAATTGGGGTGGGTGGGACTAAAACACAAAAAAAGGGGTGGGGGGGGGTGGGCCACACCCACACACAGCCTTAAAGTGCCAGAGGCCTCAAACCCTCAAGGGAAATGTCTTTATTTTGTCCACTGGCGTTTGATAGCACTCACTACGAACGGGTTACGTACATGCACACAGTCCAAAAAAAACAAAAAAAAACGAGTAAGTGGGTAAAAAAATAAAGAAAAAGAAAAGACGCGCTTACTTTCTATGACGTGTATAATAGCTGTAATTAGATGTACAAACTTTATCAGATCGCGTCCGAAGGCCTCGGAAGGCCGGACGTTTCGCGACGGACTGATACGGATTGAGCATCGATGCCAAATACTAAGATTATTTCAGATTTTCCCTGAGACTCCGCAAATGTTGAGATGCGTCTCTCGACATGGTTTTGTATGGTTGGCTGTGTAAATATATATACTGTCTGGGTTTTTTTGGGGATTTTTTTTCTTTTCTTTTTTTTTTCCTTTGAATTTTTACTTTCGTTCTCTTGCTCTGTCTCTTTCTCGGCTCTTCTGCTTGCAGTGAGGCTCTTTTGTTGCCGAACTGGAACTTCACATTGAAGTTTTCTTAAGGTCACTGAGTCAAGAGACAGGGTCGGGAGTTGTCTCGGTGTTCTGCAGTCGTTCCATCTCTCCGTTCTCACCCTCTCGACTGTTCTACCGGTGGAAGGTCTCCAAGGCTGGGTTCTCATAGACGGCGAGGCAGGGCTGCACGATATGGACGGAGTGCTAGCAGCTGTATCGCAGAACACGGGTGGTGAATCAACCTTGCGGCCAAAATTACGGACCCGTCGTTGTATTCCAGGGGTGGGAAGATGAATCCGTCCTGGAAAGCATTGTGCTTCTCTTGGAACATTCGGAATTGATTTTTTAAAAATGTCGTCATTGGGTTTTTCGCGGCCTCTACCTCTGTCCTGCTGTAAATTAAAGGCACGCGCAGACGTGTGGAGACGTGAAAACGCAGGAACTGCCTGATGTTTGCGCATTTACAGCCTCAAAATGGTCAAACTTGTGCATATGAAATGAAATGGGCGAAAACATGAGAAGGGAAGCCGGCGAATCACGTCATATTCAGAGCAGGTTTTAATGCCTTTAGTTCTTGAAGGGTCAAGCTGTAAAGCTGGCGATTCCCCAGAACGCAACACCGTCTGACGGCACTTCATGGTTCATCACAGTTGTCCACCTCTGTCAAGATCAGGTCGACAGGACCAGGATTGGGCGAGAACTGGTCAAGGCCGAATCCAAAGCTCATCGATACTGCATGTGTGGCCATGGATGCATTGCGCAGTATATGATTGGTTACCCAGCGGCCAATGGCAGTGCGTGTTCCAGCAAGCTCACTTAATCAGTGGTTGAAATTTGAAGTTACTTGAGGAACTGAAGGCAGCTGAACCAGAATGTTTGCCAGCACCAGTGGCCAAGATTGAGACTTAGAGCAAACACCAACGAATCCACAAGAAGTCGAAGCCAGTAGAGCAGCATCATCTGCAGCCCTGCTCGAAGTCGTCTGTTGTTTGAGTCAAGTGCCCTTCCTCTATAATGATGGAGAACCTGCAGACGTGGGCTGGGACTCATCTACTCTGTTCCTCCACAAGGGGGCGCTTTGCAGTATCAACATTCGAAACGAGGCAAAATTTGCTCACGTCAGCTCATTTTATTATCACATCTTCTGGCGTAGGGTGCTCAGAGGTTCCCACCCCTGTTGGATCACATGAACATTTAGACTCCTCACCACTGTGATTGGTCAGCACGCAGTAGATTGGTCGAAGGCCTGTACCGATACCGATTCCCAGACGCTATATCGTGCAGCTCTGCTCCAGGAGAGTGTGGTAAGAGGCTATGCAACGCTGAGACGTGTTAGCCACAGACACACCAGCCGCAAGCTGAAGAAGCGATACTGTACTAAGCTTTAGCTGAATTTTTTTTTGTCGTTCGGTCATGTGTCTGTGTGTGTTTTCATATATGTGTGTGTGTGTGTGTGTGTGCGTGCAGCGTTTTTGCGCTGCCTATTGGCTCTCAGTTTTGTTCACTCCTTCTTTTTATGACCTTTTTACGAGTTTCACTAGTTCGCCGCTATGGTACCACTCGAGTGGCGTCGTGCCCTTGTGTAACCCACGTTAGGCCAGGACGACGAAACAAAAAAAATAATGAAAAGACTCCGCTTCCAGTCGTCGACTCACTCTCCCCTTTCTCCAGATCCACCACAGTGAGTGTGTGTATGCTTGTGTGTGTGTGTGTGTGTGTGTGTGTGTGTGTGTGTGTGTGTGTGTGTGTGTGTGTGTGTGTG
>JBBPDA010000041.1:28870310-28886569 GCA_037974385.1 Arnoldichthys spilopterus | reverse complement strand
TGAGTGAGTGAGTGAGTGAGTGAGTGAGTGAGTGAGTGAGTGTGTGTGTGTGTGTGTGTGTGTGTGTGTGTGTGTGTAGATTAACGCAGAAGTGAGGCGATTTGTTTAGTCTAAAATGAGCTCAGATTGTGAGGTATCAAGGGTCCTGGAGTTTAAGGGAAGTTTGATTACTTGAAAGCTGCTGAAAGTGTTTGATTGTTTCGTGCACAAACCGATTGGATGCCGACTAAAGTGTTAAATATGAAAAATGAGCCTGAGTCTGAAGGGTAGATGAGGATCTTCTGCGTACGTGTTATAAGGATTGCGTTTGAGTTTTGGGCTCATTAGTTCCAGCTCAAACAGAGGGCTGCTTCTGTAGAGCTGAGACTAGCCTGTACCTTTCAGCTGAGGTTAGGGTGAGAATATAACCTCCACACGGCGGTGACGACCCTGTGTGAAGGATATGGACGTCCCGCGAAAGGAAGAAAAAAGACTGGTTGAGGAAACGAGCACAAGGGGAACAAAATGAGCATCTGACTTTGCTTTTATCAGCACTTTTTCGCTTTTCTTTCCTGTGTTCTGATTTTATTCCTAATTTTATTGCTTAGTTTTCTTTTTATGCTGATTTTATGTCTGTAAAGCTCATTCGATCACCTCTGTGTTTGATAATGTGCTATATAAATCATCTTGCCTTGCCTTGAATGGAAGGGCAGGTTATTTTAGGCTGAACTCCTCATTTAGACTATAAAAAATAACTGTTGTTGTTCTTTTTGATAGAAACTCCCAGACCCGGAAACTCGACAAGGATTTCGACTGTTGCTTTTCTCATCCGCGGGCACTGTGCCCCCACAGGACTGAACTTTGGTGGCCCGTCTGTATGACGCTTTACACATTTGGCCCAGTTCCTTTCGTGCGTCAGCTGGATTGAGTTCATGTTAAAAGGAAAACATTTCAGTGTGAGACATCATGTTTGCCAGGACAGATGTGGAGTCTTAAGAGGGATCATATTTCTTGTTTGATTTTAATACATATGCACAATTGCCTGATTTAAAGCTTATATAGCAATACTGTATTTTTGGTTTTTTTGGGAAAATATGTATATCATAAATGAATATTACAAACTATCAATAATAAACATACTACGATGCTTTTACAATGTACATTATGCACTGTCAGAGTGAAACAAAGCCTTCTTCATAACTGTATTCACCTTATATTCCTATAAGACATCAGTGTAATCTGAAGCTGTTGGTCATAATTGATGATATATTTGATATTCGGCCGATTATGTCACGGTTATCAGTTATTACAGGTGATGTTACAGGGCATTCTGAATTCAGACGCTAGTGGTCATATCGCTGTGGTATGTACATGAATCATCCAAGCACGGACATCATAGACGTTAGCCGTTCTTTAAGGCTTGTGGTATCAGATGCAAAACCACAAACATAGAGATAAACCCCTTTAACCTTAAAGGTCTTTTCACATATAGCATAGAAGTGCATAAAAATCACGGGCAAACTTAGCACAACATCAAATGCACATTTTCGTTTAGTGATAATTACACCAACATAATTTTGTGGAGTTGGTGAGTGATGAGCTGCGGCTTATTCTTCTACAAAATCAAAGAAAAGGAAATGTTAGTCCGTGGCTCAGAGCGAGGAGCTGTTGGAGACGCTTGGAGAGGTTGAGGAGCAATTTCAAGGAGCCGACAGAGCCGGGACAGCAACTCACTGTGAGTATGGGGTGAGAAAGTGATAATCAGAGATGAACTGATGAGCTTGGAGGAAAACACTGGAGATGCCGACAGTCATTGTTGGGGGGGAAACAGTAGAAACTCGTACGTGATGTTTCCACAACCTGCGCCCTGATTGGTTAAATGCATTCCTTTTGCAAGGAAAAACAAAACGAAATTCGCGAAGACGATCACCCAAAAAAAATAACAGTAAAAAATTCACACTGTATGTGAAAACACCTTCAGGTTCATTTAGATATTACAACAATTTTTTCTGGAGTTATACTCTTCTGGAAAATATGGTTCTCTGGAAGTTATAGACATTAATATTCTTTTGATGGAAAAAAAAAACCTCCAAATATTCTTCAAAAATAAAAGTGGGTTATTTTTTGTAGTGTCCAATGGTTTTGACTGTTAACCCCAGCAGTCTGGAAAGCAAAAATCAAAATTCAAATGCTGTTGATTCCCCTACAAAACATATATACAGTTTGTGTCTACTCAAAAAAGCATGGACATGGTATTCGGATGTTTACACTGCTCTGAAATCAGTTTTGCCCTTCCCGTCATGGTAAGACTGCTTCTGGGAACCCTCATAAAGAGTCTAACATTCCTGACTCATATTGACATCTAGGTGCTTCTCTGTGTAAATATTAAACAGCTGTTATACGCTCACTGGAATTCCAGGTAGAATTCCACTGGAATGACATTTTCTCAGATTGAGCTGGAACTACGTGAACTCTTCAGGGCTGAAGGCCTCCAGAAGCAGTGTAGTGTTAGGGAGGCATAAAATCACAGCTTCTGCTTTGAGCCTGTGACTGGGCCTTCACACAATGGCCAGGTAGATTTCGGTGTAAGATCTTGTTTTGCGGTTCAGACTGGATGTCAGTCAGGATAGAGCAAGAACCCCGTAAAGGTGCTGTCATCCTCACTGCTTGAGTAGGCACCATTCCAGTCCCTCAGGGTTTCAACCCATACTTGGTCTCCAGCTGCGAGCTTTAGAAGCACCAGGCTGGAGGCCTGGTCAATGTCCTGGCCATAAAGGGTGTCTCGTGAGCGCAGTTTACGCACCCCATTGACCACCAGTGCGGCACGCAGGGGCTTGTTCCTCACCGTTAGCTGGTAGGAGAAAACATAAACCCCCGGGTAAGTGCAGTTGAACTTGCTAGAGGCCACATCATAATGGTTTTCTCCGTTGTAGAAAATCTTGTCGAAGCGGACTGGAAAGCCTGAGGCGGGGAAGGACTTGCTGGGGTAAAGGCCGACACTGAAGGCAGAGCGCAGTCGCCCTACAGTGTCACCTGCTGTACCCTTCATTCCTCGAAGTCCTCGGTCACCTCGTTTCCCTTGAGGACCCCTGTCCCCTTTTAATCCTCTTAGACCTCTCAAACCTTTAAGTCCCTGAGGGCCTCTTGGTCCTGGTTCACCTTTGGCTCCAGAACTCCCAGCTTCACCACGTTCTCCGGGTATTCCAGGACTCCCATGCATTCCATGTTGCCCTGAAGGTCCCGGGTCGCCCCGCACTCCTGAATGCCCGGGTTCGCCTGGCTCTCCTTTCTGCCCCCTGTCTCCTAGCAGGCCACATTCTCCCCTCTCACCCTTCTCACCTTTTTCTCCAGTGGTCCCTTGGGATCCTGGTGGTCCCTCTTTGCCTGGTTCACCCCGGTCACCTTTAGTTGTATTCTCACTAGGTTCTCCCTTTTCACCTTTGGCACCTTTGATTCCTTGTAGGCCACTAGTCCCTTTCTCACCTTTGGTGCCAGTATCACCTGTTTTTAAAGAAAAATACATGTGTGTTGGGAGTCTTTTATGGACGGATCGCAAGACCCAGTGCTGCCGTAAAATGTGAGCATGGAATATACCTTTCATTCCAGCCTTCCCTGTAATGCCTGGAGAGCCTGTAGGTCCACTGCTCCCTTTCTCACCTTTTTCTCCTATGGCATTGCAAACACATCACAAACTTATATTCCATCATGATATTAAAATTATAGCTTTTCAATATTTAACTGTGTCTCACACTTCTCACCTTTGTCTCCCTTGAATCCCGGAATTCCCGTTAGACCTACAGGGCCTGGAAGACCTTTGGATCCTGGTTCCCCTTTTTGACCAGGAGGTCCTACAAAGTACATCTGACAGATTAGCCAAGCTCACTTTCAGAACAAGACAGGAAGTGAATGACGGTCATTGTGAACACACCACAGCACAGCACACCACAACGAAATGTGACCTATGCATTTAACCCATCCGTGTTGGAGCACTGGGCAGCTGATGTGGGTAGGGCCCAGGGAGCAGTGCTTGGGGAAGGTTCCTTGCTCAAGGATATCTCAGTGGTTCTTGTACCAGTCTGGGATTTGAACCAGTGACCTTCATGACACACCGACAACTCCCTAACCATGACACCACCACTACATGGACACAAAAGTCCCTTTTTTGATCTCATGCCTTTTGGTTAGGAGGAATTGTCATATGTGTTGAGGGCGCCACTCACCTTGAAGCCCAACGTCCCCTTTTAATCCTTGAGGACCTCGTTCTGGAGGGCAGCACTCACAGAAGTTGAAGTAGCATTCGTTATAGTCTAGAGTGTAGTTGTCCTGTACACCGTGAGGTGACGCCGTGGTGTCGGTGTGGTAGTCCACATAGGCGTCAGCAGGGACAGTGGTACTTTCTGTGATTACAACAGGAATGCGCTCTTTTGGCTTGGTGTAGTCCACAATCCGTGCCGTGACTGTGGGTTTGCCAGCATACGTGGTAGTCTGGACCAATTCCCGAGGAGGCTTCTTAGTGTACTTTGGTCGTTGAGTTGCCTTGATGGCATCATAGGTTGCTGACAACAGCAGTACAGTTATGGCTAAAAGGACTGGTCGAATGCAGAGGTCATTCATTGTATACCTGTGGATAAAATAAGAGATTTAGAATAATCTTAATACGTATTTTGCATATTCCTCAGCCTCTCTTTGTAAAAGTGACTTGTGAACACACTCAATCACAGACAAAGTGCACCACAACAAAATGTGACCTCTGCATTTAACCCGTATAGTGGGACGGTATCTCTGTACCTGGGCCGGGACTTGAACCCGCGACCTTCTGTTCGCAAGGGCAAGGTCCTAACCACTAGGCCTCCACCGCAATCAGTTTGCAGTTATTTAGAGCTAATATGTGAATAGTACTGGGCCCAGCATGAAGCCTTGCGGTACCTTTCTAAAATCTTTAGTCCAAGTCACCTGGTGCAGCACAGTGAGTTTTATCACTGAGATTCTGATTCTGAAATTACACAAATGTCATTTCCCAGGGTTACACAAGCAGCGCAGACACATTTAATGTGAGAATAAAGCTTTGAATGATGACAGAGCCACAAATAAGGGGCAAAAGGGGTCTGAAACTCGAGGACACACTAATCTTCTAATGCCCCAAGACTGGGCCATGCGGAACCCTGCCGCAGTGGCCAACTTTCTTTACCTCTCTTGTGTATGGTGCTTTTGTGACATGGGATACAGCACCCTCATGAATCACCCCATCCAGCAGACAGCAAAAAAGGCAAGAAAAAAAAAAAAAGGAGAACTAGGCTGGCAGCTGGACCGGGGGCAGTGGGACTGGTTATCCGATATGGGAAGAATGCCTTCAGCACCTACCAAACCCCAACGAGTGGATAAGTGCCAAGCCTAGAAGTTTTAGGGTTATAGCAATGCACTATGGGGTCTGGGCACTCAACGGAAACAACATCAGGTTACAAAAAAATGTATATGGCAAAGGCAGAATGAGCAGTTTATCCCATTTCGGTGTAAAATGTCTAGGCACTGGTCTCCAAACTGGTCTTAACCATCCATTTATGGACCCAGACTTGCCATTTCTCCCCACTTGTTCGGAATTTGAACTTTCCTGCTGAACATAACTTCTCAGACAAGGCATCAGTATCCGTCCAATCTATTTGGTGTCAATCCAAGAAAGCTTTTGCCCAAAAGAGCACTGATAATCTCAATCACTCACCATAGCCTAAACCTGAGCTGTTTCAGAGGAAAGAGCTTATCTCCTGAAGCGTCTGTTCAAGTGAAATAAAGGTTACTAACAGCCACCATCAAGGGGCAACAATTTAAGAAGGGATAAAAATCCAGCAAGACGTCAATGACTGTACTCATGGTTGGACCCACTGACTCCAAAAGCTCTAGAAACATTGAAAAACACGACCCATTCCCTCAGACAGCTAAGAATCTCTAAAAACCGACATCCGATCAGTCTGTGGACCAGGTCTTCTTGGTCCACAGTATGTAAGACGCGATATGCATCGGAAGCATAGGCGGTAGAGGTCCTTCAGGGCGGTAATGCTCCACCTCGACCCACCAGTGTCACCCCACCATTCAGTGGCCCTAACCACGGTACTCACTTTACCTCCCTCCATGGACGGCTGAGGCGCCTCCCAGCAGCCCCAGCACTTAGCACAGGCGCTCAGCTTTTCGCCCCAAAGGCACCCCATACTCACAAACCCCCCGAAACGTTGGTGCAGAGGCAGGATACACAGCAGGAGAGCGTGTACCACAGTACAACCACCATAGTCAGACAAACCTGAGAAGAACAGTTTTATAAGAAGTTTTCGAAAGTGCATACTTGGGTTTTTACACTCATTATTTTTGAAAAGTTTGAAAGTTTGGAATATCTCCGAAAATATCACATCAGTTTAGTTTCTGATAAATCTGTAAAATGACTTATATGCTGTTCCTTGCACCTGTAAGCAATGAAAAAATTAAAGCATATTAAATGAGCTGTAGACGAACTTATAATAATTATGATAATAAATAATAAAATGATTTTAAACTGTATAAATGATCATATTTATATAATAAAAGGCCTTGGGTTTCAGAAGAGGATGTCTCAAGGTAGATAATTCATCAAAAAAATAGATAAATGATTATCAAAAAGACAATAACATGATTTTACTGACCATTTTTTAAGACTAACACTATAGGTAAGAACATTTTTAAATGACAAATTACAAAAAATTACTACAAAAAATGACAAACAAATGCAAATAATGTACAAAAAAATGACAAAAAATAAAACAACCTTGTTGACACCTTGTTGATCCTAATAGACGTCTATTCTATCTATATTCTATGTTATTGTTGTATATGATAAAATGCAAATATGAATATTGTACGTTTTAATGCATCATGGCTCTGATGCACGGCGCCCCCCACAGTATTTGTGCGCCCCCTCTCTCACTTCCCGAGGGGGAGGGGTGCTTGTCTGCCATCTGAGCCCGAGGTGTCTTTAGCCTCTGGTAGAGTAACAGCTCGGCTGTGCTAGAGTGGTAAGCTCTTAATGGAGCTCACTATGACCCTGTGAAGAAAGGGGTGGCTGTTGGACCGTTTGAGTAAAAAGACTCTTTCAACTTTTTTCAGGGCCTCGTTCTTTCCCCCGGTTCCCTAAACCATCAGATTAGTCATAGTTAGAGCCAGATTTGTGAAAACAACCTGCAAACTGTCAATAACTGATTAACCCCTTCAGCTGCATGTCTATCATCATGCAAACTGACTATTAGCTCTGTACAGCACCACTAAAAGGGTTTGTGGTGCTACACAGAACCACTGTTAATGGTTCTTCAAAGATCAACACAAAAAAGTGCGACAGGAGCTTTTTGAGCCATGTCACAGAACAGCCACTTTTGGTCACGGTTCCTTAGAGAACCATGACAGCTGAGCGGACTGCACTGTTTCTTGTGACTGAGAAATGACTGTATATGGTTCTTTAAGGAACCTTTTACGGTTCCACAACTGTTAATCGAGCTTTTTTCTGCACCATACAGAACCTGCGTTGCTAAGATGTTAATATATCAACTTAAGGGTTCTTCCTATAGGGTTCTTCACATTATGTGAAAATGTTTTTAATGATAAATGTACTCATTTCTTAAAAATGGTTCCTTTGAAGGTTCCTTTAGGGAACCAAAATAGGTTCTAAGCCATAGCACCAATGGCTATTTTTTGAGATTTAACAGATTCATCTTTATCACATGACCATACAATTGTTGTTGTTGTTAATAATAATAATTATAATAATTATAATAATAATATAAACAATAAAAACAATAATAATAATAATGATTATTATAACTATTAATTATTAATAGTTGAGAGTGACACACATTAAAAATAACTCTACGTGTTGTCATGGTTATTTGTATTTTTGTGGTTCTATGTAACCATATTAGCCTAGTCACTGTCTATACACTGATCAGCCATAACATTAACACCACCTGGCTAATATTGAGCAGGTCCCTCCTGCTGCTGGAACAGCTCTGACTGTGCTGCACTGTGTGTTCTGACCCCTTTCTATCAGAGTCAGCATCACTTTTTACACCACAGTAGCTCTTCTGACCAGACCAGATGGGCCTTCACTCCCCGCATACATCAGTGAGCCTTAGGTGCCCATGACCCTGTCACCAGTTGTCCCTTCTTTGGGTCACTTTTGGTAGGTACTAACTACTGCACACCTGGAGCGCTGCACAACAGCTGCTGTTCTGGAGACGCTCTGGTCCTCGTCAAAGTGGCTCAGATCCTTACGCTCCTGCTTCCACCACATCAGCTCCAAGAACTGACTGTTCACTTGCTGCCTAATACAACCCACCCCCCTGACAGGTGCCACTGTAGTGAAATAACTAGAGAGTCAATGTTATTCCCTTCACCTGTCTGTGGTGTTAATGTTATGGCTGATTGGTGCATGCTGATTGGCCACTCAGTGTTCCAGCAGAGCATAACTCACAGTGATAGGCCACATCATGAGATCGCGTATGCGTAATAAATCATTATGCTCAGAAATCCAGTCTTTCATCTGCATCATGGTGGTTCGAGACAGCAGAGATCTGACAGGCTGATGCAACGTTCCTCCGTTCTAAGCACACCTAAAAAACACACACACCTGTGCCATAATCTAGTCTACAAGTGAACTACGAGAGGGAAAATCTCGGTCTCCTGACGTCATTGGTAGTGAGTTGAATTAAAACGATTTACCAGATGTTGTTGCCTTGTTTCCGTCAGGTCCAGCTGTTTCCTCCTGATAACCGCCACAACAGAGAGAAAGAGCAGAAAAGCTCCAATCGGCCTTGAGGTATTTAAAGTCATGCATGCCAGGGGGAGTGTCACCCACATTCTCTCTCCCCCTCTGCTTGGTCATGCACACATACACACACACACACACACACCCCCAAGGAGGGAGGACTACATTGGTTCTGGCCCAGTGCTCCACAGTCACCCATACTGAACCTGAACAAAGTGCTAAGCGCCACTGTTACTGAGAGTGACCCAGAAACCTGACCCGAGCCCACGGTGCACTGTGCACTTCACTCACCCCCATTTGTCCTCCTCATGGCCCTCTCTCTCTCTCGCTCTCTCTCTCTCTCTCTCTCTCTCTTTCTCTCTCGCTCTCTCTCTCTCTCTCGCTCTCTCTCTCTCTCTCTCTCTTTGTTTCTCCCTCTCTCTCTTTGTCTCTCTCTCTCTCTTTCTCTCTCTCTCTCTCTCTCGCTCTCTCTCTCGCTCTCTCTCTTTTTTGCTCTCTCTCTCTCTCTCTCTCTCTCGCTCGCTCTCTCTCTTTGTCTCTCTCTCTCTCTCTCTCTCTCTCTCTCTCTCTCTCTCTCTCACTCGCTCTCTCTCTTTGTCTTTCTCTCTCTATCCATTAGCATTTCTGCAGTATAAGCAATACTGTTGCACCAAGAAACCACATTAGCTATGTTTCTTGGTGAGCAGAGGCACCACATTAATTTGGTGCAAATTATGCAACCTTTTGTCTGCAGTCCACTGTGACTGGCTCAGTGAACCATCGGTCCACCAGGGGGTGCTGTTTGATGTGTTTAGACTCCATGAAGAAAACCTAGCTCTCCTCTTTAAGCCATGTGTGACAAAAGTACACACAAAATGCAGTATTCATCACAGCTGCTACTACTGTTTCACTACTACTACTGTTACGCAACACACAATATGGCCAAAAGTATGTGGACAACTGACCCTCACACCTATACTGGGCATCCAGTTCCAAATCCAGGGTAATTAATATGGAGCTGCTCCCTCCCTTGCAGCTATAACAGCGTCCCCTCTTCAGGGAAGGATTTTGCAGTGTGTCTGGGGGAATTTGTGGGCATTCAGTCAAAGGAGCATTTGTGAGGCCAGACACTGATGTTGGACAAGAAGGCCTGGCTCACAATTGACATTCCAGTTCATCCCAAAGCTCCCGAGCTGGGTTAAGGTCAGGGCACCGTGCAGGCCACTAGAGTTCCTCCAGACTAACCTTGTCAAACTATGTCTTAATGGTGCTCATTTTGTTTACAAGGGGTACAGTCATGCTGGAACAGTAAAGGTCCTTTCTCAAAACGGTTGCCACAAAGTTGGAAGGATATAATTGTACAAAATGTTTTTGGGTGTTGTTGCGTTAACACCACCCTTCGCTGGAACTAAACGGCCCAAACTCTGAAAAATAGCCCCAGCCCATTATTCCTCCTCAACCAAACTTTATGGTTGGCACTATGCGTTTTAGTCAAAAAATGATGCATTTCATTATTTTTTGAACCTGAGACTCATTAGCGCTGGCCTGGGCTTGGGAGTGGTTTCAATTAAGATGTACTGATCAGGAAGTGCAGAAGTGATGTTCAGATCCTGAAACATTACGAGCATAATTTTATGTAAAAGTGTGCTATAATGATATGCTAAGGTGAGCTATATATATATATGTAAATGTGAGCTATAATCAGATGTAAAGGTGTGTTATAATTCACATATACTATATGATTTACACTTGCTACCTGAAGGGCTGGGAGTGCTTTCCATGGCCAGGTTGACAATCCTCCTTCATAGGCATTCTTATGAACCCCACACCCTCCTAAAGAAAGACAGAAAGAAAGTGTATATACAGAAGTGCAAGAAATGCATTTCCAACACACACAGTACAACTGTCCGTGTAGTGTAGACTGGCATGAATACATGTTCAATGGGCCTCATCCATCCTTTATACAAAATAATGTTTTTATTTTTTCCGTTAGTTCAGTTTAAAGTGATAAATGTATAAAAGAAGCCTGATTTATTCCACCTATGTCCTGATTATACATTTTTTAACTAAAAATCACATCTTATCACAAACAAAAACAGATCTTTCATTGACTTTCATTGATAAATGTGATCTAGCAGAAGTAAATGGTAAATATTAACCTGTAACGGTCTATGTTAAGTAATTTTATATACATTTTTATGCTTATGTGTTGTTTTAAAAGTTGTGGGTCACCACACAAGGGTTAAAATGTGTGATAAATGTATTGTGTGAGCAGCCTGTTATCTAATGATATATTATATTATATTATTGCTGTCATTACTGTTTTTATTCTTTATTTTTTATTATTATTATTACGATAATTATTACTATTATTATTTATACTATCAGTAGTAGTAGTATCTTTATTACTATTATTAATATTAGTAGTAGTAGCAGTATTATTATAACAGTATTAGCACATTCTTACTACAAGACCACGTATTTTGTGGAATTGCATGTTATATTACCTCAAAAATTATTGACAACCTGAACCAAGAGCAACGGATTTTTATTCTTATGTGCACTGTTGATAAATAAAAAGTCTATTTATCGATCTATCCAGTCTACCAGCAACAGTAATACCTACCATCTCCCATCAGGTTGTACAACGCCTCAGTCAACTAGACACAAAAAACAAAACCACACACAACTGTATTTTTTTTTTAGCTACGTTGCTAAATCTCATTTATCTTATATATTTATTTTTATATTTGTAATGTAACACAATCACTGTGCAATCAATGTTCAATGTGCAATAATATCTTCTGGTGCAATATCACTTTCTATTTTTTCTATTTCTAAAAGGACTTCAGTTAGACTGGAACTCATTCAGATTCAGATTCAGAAAACATCATTGAAACTGGAGGAAATTGTTGGTTATGTGTATGTTATTAATGTATGTTTAGTTATATTTGATGTTATGAATATATAGTAGGTATGTATTTATATATGTTTTTAATCTTTCAGCTGCTGTAATGAGTGAATTTCCCCAGCAGGGGATCAATAACGTTCTATTCCATTCTATTCTATTCGCAGTTGCTCCTGAAAGGTTCAGGAATTTGAAAAAAAAGAGCACACAAAGACTAACGTCCTGCGTTTAATTCTTAATCTGAGCTCATTTTCATGGCTTCAGAGTCATGAGACACGTTTTGCCTCTGCAGCAGTAGAACTGCTCACATGGGCCCTGAAAAGCAGCACGAATGATCCTTGGTAACGCAATGCGTTTCTGTTGAGGCCGCCTTTGTGTACTCACTGAGCTTTAATTGTCATGTACTAATCCCTCCGACAAAAGAGCGTCTTAGCTAACCGGTTAAAACAAATATTGCCGAAGGCGAGACAATTGCAGCCACCCATAAAGGCGACCTTCACCGTGACCTGCAGCAACGGAGACACATTCCAAAACAAAAGCAAAGGGGGAACGTTTCCCACTGATCAGAAGCACCCGCCGCCTCTTCAGGGTTCACTTCATCAGACAGTAAAGGTGGATGTAGGCTCGGTGTAGGATCAGAACGCTTGGCCGCAGTTTGTTTGCTCACCTGCTTGAAGGTCCCTCCCTGCTCCTGTTTACACGTGTGTAACATACGCTCTTATCTCTGGCCCACACAAATCCTGCACTCGCGCAGACCGATGGTTATTTAACTGAGCTTTGCTTTCATTTGCTCTTTTTGTTTCTGATGAATGCTTTTCTTATCAAAAGGCATCGTTTATCAGGCCGAGCTTCTAATTACAGCTTCTCGTTAATGTCTCGTTAAAGATGCTGAGCTGCAATAAATAATCCGTATGTTTAAGGGGAGTGTTTTTCTTTTCCACACTACCACCTTATCGGCTGCTCCCTCGCAGTTCAGAAGAATTGCTCACGTGCACAAACAGCATACGCTGATCATACAGGAACTGTTTTTGCTGTGTGTGTCCTGTCCACTTAAAAAAGAAATCAATAAATGATTTTCTAACAAGACTATGCTGCAAACAGGGTCAGATTACTGACCAGGCCAGTAGGCCTCAGTGCCCAGGGGCCTCTGATTGCCAAGGAACTCAGACCTCCAGGGACAGTCCACTACTGATGGAAACATTAGAAGAAGAAGAAATGAGACACTTACACACTGTATTACTCCACAGTTAGAAATGCACAGCCATGACAAAGCCACAGACAAACTGCAGCGTCTGTTTTTTTGTCATGTTGTGCTGCAAGACGTTGTGATGTTTCAGGCTAAATTTGTTTCATTTTTTTTTTCTGAGGGAATCAGCTTAGTACTTCGTATTGCCAGAGATGGGCAGTGTGTCAATTAAATGTACATAAAAGATGAATTTATTACTTTTGGGTATTTTAAAATTAACTACAGAAAATAAAGAACCATAATATGTAACAAAATACTTTGAGAGATTTTATGTATTTAAAATACTGAAAATACTTCCTCAGATATGTCGTACGGTTTAGCTCATCCTGTTGGGCCAATCCTGTTGGGGTCATCCTATCAGGTCCATTCTGTTGGGTCTATTGTTGAGACCATCCTGTTGAGACCATCCTGTTAGATCTATGCTGTTGGGACTGTTCTGCCAGAACCATCCTGCTGAAACCATCATATTGGATCCATCCTGCTAGGTTCATCCTGCTGAGTCCATGCTACTGGAACCATTCTGGAACTGCCCTGTTGGGTCCATCCTGTTACAGTCACCCTGGTGGGTCCATCCTGTTAGAGCCACCCTGGTGGGTCCATCCTGTTACAGTCACCCTGTTGGGTCCATCCTGTTACAGTCACCCTGGTGGGTCCATCCTGTTAGAGCCACCCTGGTGGGTCCATCCTGTTACAGTCACCCTGTTGGGTCCATCCTGTTACAGTCACCCTGGTGGGTCCATCCTGTTAGAGCCACCCTGTTGGATCCATCCTGTAATGTACGCTCTGTTGGGTTCAGCCTGTTATGTCCACCTTGCTGGATCCATCCTGTTGGATCCATCCTGTTAGGTCCATACTGATTGGGCCTTCTTGCTGGGTCCGTCCTGTTAGGATGTTAGGACACGTTTGATGAACAAGTACATTTGTAATTTGTAACAAGATCCATTTTGATGTCCTTGTGCCCATCTCTGGGTCTTAGATCAGTGTGTCTTTTAGTTTATCCTCAAATTGTGACATGGTAGGAAATATCTGACTGCAGTCCGGGGGCCCCAGTAGCTAACCGAAGGGCTGGACGATCAGCTGATCAACTGAATATTATGTACTGGAGCTGAAACACTGCGACTGACCAACAGTGTATGAAAGGTCGGGTGTCTGACTCATTGCTTAGGCCCAACAGATCATGTCTCAGAAGAAGCTGGCAGGCCATCTCCGTGCATTAGAAGCCGCTTTCAGTGGGAACTGCTTGTCTGGCACCTCAGCCCTGCCCAATGAGGCTATTTTTAAGCAGACAGGCAACCACAGCAACACTGCCTGATTCAGGCCTGCTGAAATATTGATTTCTCTTAAAGAGAAGGGCTCATAGTCTCCCTATTATCTAGGCCCATTTCCTCAGGTCTAAGGAGTTTGCTCATATGTTTTATTTATTGATTTATCACATTCCTTCCTGCTTTCATTCCTTCACATCCTCTTGTGTTGTGTTTCTGTTGTAACGGTCATCGTATTTTATTATAATTCACTGTTATTTCAAATAATTGATTTCCGCTTCAGCATTGGCCTCTGCTCTTGTGGGAGGGCCGCTAGATGTTGGACCTTTGCTGTCAGGATTTGACTGCAGCTACGAGAGAGTTAGTGAAGTCAAGTGAACGTGACTATTTGTCATTGTGAACACACTCAATCATATACAAAGTGCACTACAATGAAATGCGACCTCTGCATTTAACCCATCACACATGCAGCAGTGGCCAGCTATCAGCAGCACCCGGGGAGCAGAGTAGGGGAACGGTACCTGCGCCAGGACTTGAACCTGTGACCCTCTGATCACAGTCCCTAACCACTAGGCCACTACTGCCACCACTGGACAGCTGCCATTCCCAAATATTAAAAACCCTGTGCTCGGAAACTCTTCTGCAGCCCACTCAGACCTTAAATCCCACCTTTGTGATCAACACACCATTATGCCGTTAACTAGGATTATCCACCAATTAAGGAATATAAGATGCATTCTGGATCAAGAAAGAGTAGGTAAATGAAGAATAACCATCCCATGGCTTTGTATCTTTCATTCTAAGGACTATATTATTATTAATATTTAATATTTAATTGTTAATATTTCATATCGGGGCAGCGCGGTGATGCAGTGGTTAGCACTGTCGCCTCACAGTGAGAAGGTCCTGGATTCCATCCCTGGGTCGACCACGGGGGCCTTTCTGTGGAGTTTGCGAGCTCTCCCCGCGTTCGTGTGTGTTTCCTCCGGTTTCTCCGGTTTCCTCCCACAAAGGCTGTAAACTGAACACTGAACTCTTTAACACATTACACAAATCACAAGTCACTTTAAGTAATACCTTTATTGGTATATTAGAGTTCCCTTATCCTCTTTTGTATTATAATAGTTTTCTTTTTTACTATTTTGTTCTACTTTTATTATTTTATTAATATTATTTATGTGTGCAATTTCTGAGGAGGCCAAGAATTTTATTGCTGGTAATGATGTGCTGTTGTTGCCTGTATATGACAATAAAACTTGAAACTTAAAACCTTGTATCTCCCCAAAAAACAACTTTTCAGGAGAGGGTTAAAACCTTTTTGGCTCTTGGCCGAAGTTCATATAACAAACTTGTATTTTATATCATTTTGGAGTAAGTTAAATACTGCTGAGTTAATTCAGCACTGTAAGATTTTGTTCAGCACTGCAAGAGTTAATTCAGCACTGTTAGAGTTAGTTCAGCACTGTTCGTGTTAATTCAGCACTGTAAGAGTGAGTTCAGTACTGTAAAAGTTAATTTAGGACTGTAAGAGTTAATTCAGGATTATAAAAGTAAATTCAGCACCGTACGAATTAGTGCAGCAATGTAAGAGTTAATTCAGCACTGTATGAGTTAATTCAGCACTGTATGAGTCAATTCAGCACTGTATGAGTCAATTCAGCACTATATGAGTCAATTCAGCACTGTAAGAGTTAATTCAGCACTGTAAGAATTTGTTCAGTACTGTAAGTTAGTTCAGCACTGTCAGAGTTAGTTCAGCACTGTCAGAGTTAGTTCAGCACTGTCAGAGTTAGTTCAGCACTGTAAAAGTTAGTTCAGCACTGTCAGAGTTAGTTCAGGACAGCAGGTGTTAGTTCAGCACTGCAGGTGTTGGTTCAGCACTGCGGGTGTTGGTTCAGCACTGCAGGTGTTGGTTCAGCACTGCAGGTGTTGGTTCAGCACTGCGGGTGTTGGTTCAGCACTGCGGGTGTTGGTTCAGCACTGCAGGTGTTAGTTCAGCACTGCGGGTGTTAGTTCAGGGCTGCGGGTGTTAGTTCAGCACTGCAGGTGTTGGTTCAGCACTGCAGGTGTTGGTTCAGCACTGCGGGTGTTGGTTCAGCACTGCGGGTG
>JBBPDA010000041.1:28848868-28863043 GCA_037974385.1 Arnoldichthys spilopterus | reverse complement strand
AGCACTACTTCCTACACTACAGTACTGGGCTAATGATGCAGCAGAGGCTGTAGGAACAGTGTGATAGTGATATACAGCACTACTTCCTACACTACACTACTGTGCTAATGATGCAGCAGAGGCTGTAGGAACAGTGTGATAGTAATATACAGCACTACTTCCTACACTACAGTACTGGGCTAATGATGCAGCAGAGGCTGTAGGAACAGTGTGATAGTGATATACAGTACTACTTCCTACACTACAGTACTGGGCTAATGATGCAGCAGAGGCTGTAGGAACAGTGTGATAGTGATATACAGTACTACTTCCTACACTACAGTACTGGGCTAATGGTGCAGCAGAGGCTGTAGGAACAGTGTGTTCCAGCTATGCCCATGTTCGCACAGATGAGTTTGTAGGTCATCTGCAGAAGTTGGGGCTCCTTTGGGAATTGTTTGTATGAACACTTCATTGACTTCCATTTCTGTTCACGAGGTTCTTAATGGTTGGGGAAAAGCCTGTTGTCTATGAAATCTACATCATATTTGTGTTTTTGGGGCCACACTTTTTAGTTATGATGTATTTATTGTAAACACAAACCATTTAGGGCTACTCATTGTAACTGAAGTGACTAAATGACCAGTAAAAACTGGAAAAATTGTGTGTATTATAAAATCTCTATGTGAAATGAACCGTTTCTTCTTTAATATGTCCATCCGTGTTGTTGAACGCCTCCAGCAACACAATCTCATGTGAAAAAGTTCATAAATGCAGTACCGTTCACACTGCTTGCAGAAATGTACAGAGACTTGTTTTGGGATTCCCTCTGTGATGTCCACCTGGGTCCTCAGGCAAGAGACACACATGTTGGCTGGATTTGGAGGAATGGGGATGCCACACGTGCAGCAAAGGCTATAGAAAGAAAACAGTAAAATCAGTTAAATTGGTTTCACAGCCAGACACAAGAACATGGCTAACACTGTGCAGCAAATAAAGTCAAGCTAATTTTGACCTTTTTCCCAACATTTGTTTGAATATCTTCCTTAAAGTTTATGCTAACTCTCCTGACCACACAATAGCACCAAAATGGAAGTCCCAAGTCTGCATCCATCCCAAACCATCCATCCTAGAAACTCACACTTGAATGTAGGGAAGGGGGAAATGGCAAAAATATCTTATGACAATATTTTGAGAAATTTCCCTGCTATGCAGGCAGTGGTGGCCTAGTGGTTAGGATGCTGCCTTTAGGACCTGAAGGTCGCAGGTTCAAGTTCCGGCCCGGGCACTACTGAGGTACCCTTGAGCAAGGTACCGTCCCACTACACTGCTCCCCAGGCGCTGTTGGTAGCTGCCCGCTGCTCCACATGTGCACGTGTGATGGGTTAAATGCAGAGGTCACATTTCATTGTGGTGCTTGGGTGTGTTCAAAATGACAACTAGTCACTTTCTTCACTTCATATTTACCAGCCATAATTGCTCTGCTGTTTTGCTGGTAGGCTTTGACCAAGCACAAACCTTATAGAAAAATCAATATTGTGATGTGTGTTGTGGATAATTTCCCTGCTTTACTCACATATTCCCCTGACTGCTCGCAGCTGGAGTTTGCATATATTCCATGACTGTGAAGACAGATGAGAAAAAGAGTTTAGAACAAATCACCACACATCAGAAATAAAAAAAAGAGTACACATACACATTTGTTCATTCTGCCTTAAAAATGATGAAACGAGAGACTGGCGTTAGCTTCTTTTCACAATTTTCTATTCCACCTTAAATGGGGCGAATGCTGCTGCACCATTTAAGGTGGAACGGAACACACCAATTAAAAAGCAAAACATGCCTCTGCCTCTTACGAACTAAGTAAACAGTCTCTGGTAGCCTGACATGTGTTGAATTATTTCAAACCACATTATGTCTCAGTACCTCCTAACCCACAGGCTCGTGCCCATGCTAACCAGCTATAGCAACATACTCACTTAAGAGGGATTTCGGGTCCTACAGGCGACTCAAACAATGGCAAACGTGTGCTGGCGGGGTTAAAGATCAGATTAGTCCATCCTCACCGACGGACTGCAATTACATCCAACAGGAAAATATAGTTTTATCCGAGAACAGGAGAAATTTCCCCCGCACGTGTGTTCCTCCAGCCGGTGACGTTACAGCGGAGCGAAAGGGCAAAGGACCCCAATAGGCACCAAAGGCGCGCCTGATTGGATCCAATGAGTTATTTCGATCGGGAGTTTTTATGTCCCCTGTTCGTGATAACCTAATGGAATATATAAAAACGAACAGACAAAAAAAACCTCTATTTAGTAGAGGAATCGTTAAAAAAAAGGAAGATAAAAGCACAATAATAGCTATTGCTCATGACTTTATGGTATGTTAAAGGGAGATTCCGACCTAAACTTAGCATTTTAAATATTGTTGAGTGATATGGTACACAGCATTATATCCCTCTTGCTCGTCGTTGTGACGATTTTGGATGCGTTTTGCTTCCCCCATCAAGATTCTCGCACTACAATACCCAGCATGCATTGCGGAAAGGACGCATGAGATTCTGTACTGGCCTCTGATATAGCGGTTAAATACAGGTGTGACGTCCAACTACCTGGCAGCAATGTTAGCTCTAAAATATGAAGCAGTTATTCAAAAGTTCCTCCTACCTTCAAGATGCATCAGCAGAAGTGAAAGTGACTATTTGACATTGTGAACACACTCAAGCACCACAACGAAAAGTGACCTCTGACCCATCACACCCACACACTTGGAGCAGCAGGCAGCTACCAACAGCGCCCGGGGAGCAGTGTAGCGGGTTGGTACCTTGCTCAAGGGGACCTCAGTAGTGCCCAGGGACTCAAACCTGCAACCTTCAGGTCCCCAAGGCAGCGTCCTAACCACTAGGCCCCCACTGCCCACAAGGGAAACTGGGTTCTTTTGCTGCACATCAGTATGAATGTGTACAACAGGTGTAGTGGCACCGGCATCAGTTTGATTAGGGGGGTGGGGGGTTATTATAATATTTGTCTTTATTAAAACTTCTCACAATTCCCCCCATTAACTGCAGAACCTGAGCAACCTCTAGCTTCATCCCCAGATTCACAACAAACCAAAATACTGAAAAATGCTGGAAATGCTTGAATAACACATTTTATCTGAGGAGAGGCAAAAGTCCATTTTTCCTGTAGCCCATGTGACAATATTTATCACAGCAACATGACGGTTTCTGCAGGGCCTTCTGAGGGCTCAAGGGTCAAACACGTTTAACAGTGGATTCTGGCCTTGTTCTACAGAGACCAAGATTTCTCTGGTTTCCATGAATCTTTTCACAATATTATGTACCGCAGACGATGAAAGACCTCAATTCTTTGTAATCTTGTGTAGATCTTTTTTTTGACTGAGTGACAATTCTCTTATGAGGTTTGGTAAAAAAAAGTGATGAGCCAGCCCCTGTCTTTACTCACAGAGAATGAACCTTTGGTGGATGCTCCTTTTATACCCAGTCATGATCCCCTCACCTGTTACCTGTTACTAGCTGACCTGCTTATTTTGGAATGTTTCAAAACTTAAAAAAAACATTTGACAAAATACAGTTGTTCAGTCAAAAACAATAAAAGCCATTTCTTTGTAATTTTGTAGCTTAAATTTAAAAAAGAAGTCAAATGAGCACTAAAAAAATGCTACAAAACTTTCCAGAAATGGGGATTGTGTTCCAAACCCCAGCCAGCTATAATTACTCTGTCCTGCCTTGGGCCACAAACAGAAAAACCAAGATCCTTAAGTGAAGGTGACTCTTTGTCATTGTGAACACACTCAAGCACCACAACGAAATGTGACCTCTGCATTTAACCCATCACACATGGAGCAGCTACTAACAGCGCCTGAGGAGCAGTGTAGCAGGACGGTACCTTGCTCAAGGGTACCTCAGTAGTGCAAACCTGCGACCTTCAGGTCTCAAAGGCAGTGACCTAACCACTAGGCCACCACTGCCCAAGAGTGGTTTTAAAAAAATAATAATAATAAATACTTAATTTTTTTTTAATATTTTCAAATAAATATAAATAATAATATTTAATATATTTTTTTTAGTTTTTATTAAAATAAACATGTATTAATTGAATTATCTTTCCAGGTTGTCAAAACGATCGAATTATTTAAAATACATTAAATGACATAAACGTAGTAGAAAAAAAGGCTCAAATGCTTAGTTTGCTGACTCCACACAGTTGCACCGCAGGATCCACCGCTGGGAAAGCTCCGGCGGGGCGGGGCGGGGTGAAGTGCTCCTGTGCTCCTGTTTCCGAACGGTGTGTGTCACTGTTGAGAGCCGGGAGGAGGAGGGCTTCCCTCCGCCTGACGTGCGCTGCTCTGTGTGATATGGAAGGGGAGGCAGTGCTGTGCGTGGTGAGAGCGCTCCTCTCCAGCTCCGTCCTCCTCTGCAGCTTCTCATCCGCGCCACAGACAGACGAGAGAGCCGAGAGAGCTGGCCAGGCAGCGCCCGTGCTCCCTGGCTCTGGGAGAGAACATCCAGCGCGTCTCCTTCTCCCCAACGCACAATAAACGTCCCCGTGGCTCCGCGGCGAGGATGGACTGAGCCGGGCGCGCAGAGCACAAGCAGCCAGGTCAGCGGTGGTGGTTGGTGGTGGGCGGTGGGTGGTTGGTGGTGGTGGGGGTCGGTTTGAGCGCGTGTGTTGTTGTTGGTGGGGCTAAATGCTTGGAGATACGATGACCCTGCTGTCTCTGCTGGGCCGGATCATGCGCTATTTCTTGCTGAGACCGGAGACTCTGTTCCTGCTGTGCATCAGCCTCGCTCTGTGGAGCTACTTCTTCCACACGGACGAGGTGAAGACCATCGTCAAGTCGAGCCGGGACGCCGTGAAGATGGTGAAGGGGAAGGTGGCCGAGATCATGCAGAACGACAAATTCGGGGGGCTCGACGTGCTGGACGCGGAGTTCTCCAAGACCTGGGAGTTCAAGAGCAGCAACGTGGCCGTGTACGCCATCCAGGGCCGGAGGGAGCACATGGAGGACCGCTACGAGGTGCTCACCGACCTGCTGAACAAGAGCCACCCTTCCATCTTCGGCGTCTTCGACGGGCACGGTGGGGAGGTGAGGGTCTCTCTCTCTCGGTCTCTCTCTCTCGGTCTCTCTCTCTCTCTCTCTCTCTCTCTCTCTCTCTCTCTCTCTCTCTATCTGAGCAGGTGCAGTGCCACCTGAGCAGAGATATTAGCATGGCCTGGGATCCCAAAACATTATTTCTGTTGGTTTTCGTAATCTAAAATATATGACATTAAAAAATGTAAAACATTAAACAAATTTAAAGCATTAAAAAATTAGAAAATTTTATTTAAAAATCTCTTAATATATATAATTACATTAAAACAATCAAAAATATTCATTAATATCCATAAATACATTTTTTTGGTCAGATCTTTTCCTTGCAGACCAGTCACAAAAGTTCAAAATGTTTATAATAATAATAATAATAATAATAATAATAATTATAATTATTATTATTATTATTATAATAGTAATTATAATAATAATTATTATTATTATCACCATCCTGTAGCTAGTAGTACGTACGAGGTGGTTGTTATTGTTATTATTACAGTTATTGCTATTTAAAGAATAATAATAATTAGAGTTATGTTATGTTTTCATATTTTACCTGTATTGAGAAAGGTTAATGCATAAACTTACCAAGAAATAACATTACACCTGTTTACCTGTGATAAAAATATGAGTTAACCCAGAGAAATGTTCAAATAAGTATAAACCCAACACATTGAACACATTAATTTAATGCTTAATTTTACTTAATCTAATTATAAATTATTATTCACTGTTGCTATAGTTACTCATTTAAAGTATTTAACATTATCTAAAAATCTATCTATATGTGATTGTTGGGCTTCTATTAATTTCTGCCTTTCATTAAAGTTCTGGGATTTTATTACGACTACTCACCACTCGCATGGAATCTATACCTGGCCCTGTAGCGTATCTGTCACTGCGGATCACAGGACACAAGCGTTACACCTTGTTGTTAGTTGCTAAGCAGTAGTTAATAATAATAACAACAATAAATAAAATAATAGCATTAATAATAATAATATTATTTAGATATTAGTTGTACTATATTAGTAATAGTATATAGGCGGAATTAAAGTCTTAATTTCTATAACTTCTCCACTCTGTGATTGCTCAAAGCATCCTCACCTCTGTAGGCAGCACTTACCAAGTAACAGTTGTATGCAAGGTCACATGGTGCGATTTCATGAGTGGAAATAAGTAGTGGCCCCTTACAGAGCAACGTAGATGTCATTTTCTGCAAATTTAGTGCACAAATTGTGTTTATTTGCTGTGTTTACAATTTTTTTGTTAAAAATGCAATACATTTTTGTAGATCAGTGTGTTTTCTGTAGAGAATTCCAACTTAATCCTTATGCTAAAAAAAAGGCACTTGACCAGGGCCACCTTCTTCTTGTGTCACTTCAGTAGCGCTTGTGTGTTGCTACGCCCTCATCAGAAACACCGCTGACCCACAGCGGAACATCAGAAGTATATCAGGTTCTGTGTTTAGGTAAACGAGACGCGTATCAGCAGAGTGTGCACGCGCACGTGGTGGGGGAACAATGTCTGAAGTGCGCGCTGATGCTCTGGTGGCCTCAATGGTGACTTTGTGCTCGGTGCTGCAGCTGCCGAGCTGCTTGATATATGGAGGCAGGCTTCTCTGTGCCGAGTCTGTGCTTGTACCCCCGTGTGTTATTGCACATTACAGCGTTTACATGCATTTAAAAAAACGCTCAACGACATTCAGGCTTCACATATTGATTTTTTTCCTCTGTGCTCTTAAAAACCAAGGCGTCAGACGGTCTCTTTTGGATCGATGCCACAGAAGAACCACTTCTGGTTCCCAGAATAGCCTTTCAGTTTTGATTCCTCTATTGTTCACCGTCACAGGGACCTTAATAACAGGAACAGGTCCGAGATCAGCATTCCTGCTTAATGAACATGGGCTGTGCTCGTGGCGTGAAGTCCGTTTCCAAGGATGGTCAATCCGGAAAGACCAGAAACAACTCGCTTGTAATAGAAAACAATGGGTTGTCGCTTCAGCACTTGAACATTGACGTCTTTTAGGGGTGTAATGGTCTACAGAAGTCCGTTTTTTCGGTTTACACCAAGGTTTGGACATCAAACAATATGTTTCTTTGGCAAATGTTGAATATTTTCATACACAATCCACCATCAATCAACCAACATTGACACCACTGACAGGTGAAGGGTATTACATTGATGAACTCATGGGGGTGCCATATATCTGCCAGCAAGTGAACAGTCAGTTCTGGAACTTGGCGTGCTGGAAACAGGAGCCTAAGGGTCTCAGCCACTTTGACAGGGGCCTTATTGTGATGTTCTAGACGAGTGAGTCAGAGCAAACAGCAGGTCTTGTCTAGTGTTCCAGGTGTGCAGTAGTTAACACCTACAAAAACGAATCCAAGGAAGAACAACTGCTGAATCAGCAACAGGATCATGGGGACCCAATGCTCATTAATGCACACTGGGAGTGAAGTCTAGCCTGTCTGGTCTGACCCCAAATTGGAGCTCCTGTGGCACAAAATGTAACAGACAGGGGTCAGAACACACAGTGCACCACAGACAGAGCGGGAGGAGACCTACTCAGTATTAGGGCGGTGGTGTTAATGTTATGGCTGGTATTAGTATATTCATTTGCATGCACACAGTCACAGCTAGGGGGTCACGTAGCCTCTCCGATTCAACTGACGTGCATAGGAGAAAACCAGAGGATCCCTCCAGAAACTGTCCTTCCCAAGCTGGGAACTGAACCCAGGACCCAGGTTGGTTTGGTCCTGCACTGGGTTCAGTTTACTACATGTTGCCTATGTGGCTGTAAACTGTAACGTCCTTGACGCTTCGGGGCGAGTGCATCTGTCGCCCATGCTAATGAATCATGTGACGCACATACACATCAGGTTTAAAAGGTACTAGATAATGTTAAAGCTGAAAGAACCTCCACATCATACCTAGCTCACAACATCGGTGTTTAATGTACCAGAAGCAGCCGTCATTCATTTCTACATGACCATTTTACAATCGCGTCCAATCCTGGACTTTAACGTTGCTCCTGTGCCTTTAAGACTGATATGTACATGAGCACTGTTCTGATTGGCCGTGCTTTGATGCGACTCATTAAAAACAACTGATGTAAATGGGTGGCCTCCATTCGCTGAACAGCAAGATGTGTGTTTTTGGTGTTTGTGACATCACAAAAACAGGGACAAGTCATTTTAGTGGCCATTTACGGGCTGTATGGACTAGATGGTATATTTACACAATTTTTTTACCATTTTTAAATACTACAACAAACAAAAAAAAAGTGAGAAAATGAGATTTTCGGTGGTATGGGGCCTTTAAAGCTTTACATCCCAGCCAAGAGGCATTTAGAGGCCGCTGTGTATCTTTTTAAGTTCCTGCTTCCGTTCTCAGAGTGAATCTTTGATGCCTTGACCCTGAAATTGCTGATTCCCTCCGGCGCTCACATTGCAGTGAGGATCTCATACCATTCGCCCTTGTCCATCAAAAACTGCCCGTCCTCCGGATCTAACACAACCCCCCCCCCCGTTCTCTACACTCGGTTTTCTTATGGACCCCTCTGTTTGCTCTGTAACCCCCCCACGTCCCCACCCCCCACCCCCAACCTTGTACTCCACTTGTAATGAAAGTTCTCCCTGAATCCAGGCTGGATGCTGATGGAGAACACTTTTAACAGATAAAATGAGGTTTAATTTCCTTCACCGCTGTTTATGTTGGGGGGGGGGGGGGGGAGCAGTAGCTGGACGTGCTCTTATTTTGGGGGGATTTCGCTTCTTGGTGGAAAGCTTTCTTTTGCACTCGGCTGGTGTTGGGATGCCGTCTTCATAGCCACGGGCGACAGTTTCTGGGGAGGGTGTAGGTTTTTTTTATTCTTCATGCTCCTTTGAAGTATGCAAAACAGTTGCCAGATAGCAGCTTTTTAAATGGCTTGGTTGTGTGCGTGTGTGTGTGTGTGTGTGTGTGTTGTTTCTACAGCATGGAGAATCAGCGGAGTGATGCAGAGTGGCCTCAGGCCACGGTGAAATTAAGCTCACTGGTTAGTTAGTGTGTACATGAGCTTCCATGTGTCTTGAGGCGTGAAAGAGAAAGTGTGTGTGTGTGTGTGTGTGTGTGTGTGTGCGCGTGCCTTGCTGTTTTAATAATCCAGATTTTATTTGAATTGTGGTGAGACGGGATTGATCCCGTACTACAGCAAACTGGTTGGACCGAATATAACAGAAAGGTACAATGCAGGCACTTTAAATCAAATGGCAGTGATCAGTGTTTTATGGGGCGAATGTGAATATATGTCATTGTGAACACACCTCGTCACACAAAGTGCACCACCACGAAATGTGACCTCTGCGTTTAGTCCATCACACGTGATGCAGCAGGCAGCTGACAAGTATGTAGCTAATATTTTCATGAAATATTTTTGCCTGTCCATCCATCCATCCATCCATCCATGCACTTCTTCCATTTCGGGTCGCGATCCCAGCTGACTGCAGGCCCAAGGTGGGGTTCACCCAGGACAGGAGGCTCAACCCATCGCAGGGCAACACACGGACTGACAACCATTCATACACACACTCACACCTACGGGCAATTTAGAGCATCCAATCAACCTACTGCAGCCCTTGGACTGTGGGAGGAAACTGAGATCCCAGAGGAAACACACACAAACTCTGCACCAGTGGCCGTCCCGGAGATCGAACCCAGGACCTTCTCCCTGTGAGGCGACGGCGCTAACCACTGCACCACAGTGCCGCCCATGTTAGCTCATCTGATATGTTTTCTATGTTCTATTGTGGATAAAATATTGGTTTATGAAATGTAAATCAGTGCACTCTGTTTTTACTGAGATTGTACACATTTTTTCTGGAATCGGGTTGTCGTATCTCTAACTTCACCCAGAACATGCAGTTTCAGCATGTCCTTTTATGGCAATTCAACACACTCCCATACACACCCGCCCTCATGTAAGCATGTCCGAAACGGAGCACGTGACGCCACGGCTCATGGCATAGGGACGTGGGACATTTGCATATAAATAACGTCGTTTTGTTGGCGCTCGGAGTTGCTTATTATGGCAGAGCAGAAATGGCATGAGATCAGACTGCAATTAGTGTCCTCTTTGGTTTGTGCCTCGTCTCGTGGAAGCCTCCATTGATTTCGAAGCCGCCCACCGCCTTCTGCGTGGGAGCCAGTCCGATGTAATGATCCGGAGTGAGATTCTAACGACGCTGTTTGCAAGCTCGCAGGGGAAAAAGGCTGAAGGTTTTTTTTTTTGTTGGACAGCTGCTTTTATACGGGTTACCTAACGCAGATCAGTCGTGTCACATCACTGAGTCACCAGGGGGCGTACTATTGCTGAGCCAATCACAACACACCGATCAGCCATAGCATTAACACCACTGAGAGGTAAAGTGAATAACATTGACTCTCTAGTTATATCCTTACAATGGCACCTGTCAGGGGGTGGGATGTAGGTCACGAGTGAACAGTCAGTTCTTGAAGTTGATGTTAATGAAAAAAGGATCTGAGCCACTTTAACAAGGGATTCGTTGTGGTGGCGTCACGACTGAGTCAGAGCATCTCCAAAACGGCAGAGTGTTCTAGGTGTGCAGTAGTTAGGACCTACCAAAAGTGATCCAAGAAAGGACTGGGGAATCAGCGACAGGGTCATGGGCACCCGAGGCTCGCTGATGCATGTGGGAGTGTAGGCTAGCACGTTTGAGCTACTGGGGTTTAAACGGTGAACGCTGAGCCTGATAGAAAGGGGTCAGAACACACAGTGCACCACAGTCCGAGCCATTTCAGCAGCAGCAGGGACACACTCAGTATTAGGCAGGTGGTGTTAATGTTATGGCTGATTTCATGCCTGAAGCTGACGCTGGCAGTGAAAAGACCCTCTGCACTTGTTTTTTAGTGGTGTGACTCTTTAACCAGGTCTGTGGTGTTGGCACTAGACTTTGTAAAGGGTCACACTGACTTGGCACGAGTTCTGCTTGTCTGTGTGAAACACGCTTACACACACACACACACACACACACACACACACACACATACACACACGTGCTTGCACTTACTGAGCAGGACCGAAGCTGCTGACGTTTCTGACCTTCCGTCGGCATTGGGGATCGATCAGGGACGTGAACCTCGCTCTGATTTCCCTCCTGCCAATCTCAGACGTTTGCGTTTCGCCGGAAACTGTCAGAGACACGTCTGTCACACCGACCAGCCGCGCACACGTACTCGCAGCTCGACAGCAGCGGCGTAAAAGTTTAGTCCCGTTTTTGTTGTTTCGCTAGAGGTTTTATACATAGAGCAAAAAAAGCACAAAGAACAAGGTTTCACATTTGGTTCAGGGAGACGAGCGTCGCACTGTATCTGGCAGCAAACGCAGGCAGGAGAGACATGACTCAAGAGGACAAAGACAAGACAGAGACCAAAACAGTGTGCATAAACACAGACAAAGATCGACAAGGAGGGACGCCCACGAAAGCCCTTTAAACCCTTAGATAATAGATTGGGCTCAGCTGTGGGGGCGGGGCTAGGGCGCCCTCCTGACACACATGTTGTGTTGTGATTAGGGCCGCACGATATATCGTCTGTACATCGTTATCGCAATATCCGTCTCTGCAATACTGGTAAAACGAAATAAGGAAATATATGTGTGAATATGTTGGTTTTGTGACGAGGATTTGACAACAGCTCAGTTTTCATGCAGGTGTGTCAGACTGTTCGGATAGGGGGGGGGGGCGTACGTACGTTGCGAAGCTTTAACGATACTAACGCACATCAAACCTTTTACATGAAACATGAAAAAAAAAAAAAATATCGCAAACGCAATATGTAGCGGTGTAATCGCGATGCTGATATTTTGTCCACATCGCGCAGCCCCGGTGCTGCATCGCAGACAGGCTGATCGAGGTGTAGAACCATTTATTCACCTTCTGTACATATGATGTACAGGCTGATTCGGGTCGGTGTAGTACCACAGTATGTGTTAGTCACAGCACATATACAGTGGAGACTAGTGTTAGTGCATAGTGTTTAGGACGCTGCCCTTCAGGGCGCAGGTTCGAATCCCAGCCCGGGCACCACTGAGGTTCCCTTGAGCAAGGTACCGTCCCACTACCCTGCTCCCCGGGTGCTGTTGGTAGCTGCCCACTGCTCCACGTGTGCACGTGTGATGGGTTAAATGCAGAGGTCACACTTCGTTGTGGTGCTTGAGTGTGTTCACAATGACAAAGAGTCACTTTCACTTCACCTCACTTCACAATAGACAGCAGGCAGTACACAATATACAATATACGGTTAAATATAATCCCCATTTATTTATTTATTTATTTATTTATTTATTTATACCACCATTTTATTTTTGAATATTTTTATTTTTGTTAGGTTTTAGTTTTTATTTATTAAGACGAAAAAAATGGTGACGATTATTTTCTTTAGAAAGTATTTAGGCCTAAGGCAGGAGCCCATTGTTTACAGACAATGCAGTTCTTATACAATAGGCAATGTACAGTACACAATAAACGTTATACAGTGGTTTATGACTCTTATTTATGTATTTATTTATTTATTTACACCTAAACATTGTGAGGATTATTATTTTTTTGAAGGTACGCACGGCCTGGAATTGGCCACGACTACACCGGAGGAACATTTGGGCCAAAAATCACCAAAAAGAAAAAAAAAAGAGAAGTGTAATGCGATTGAATTCTTCGGGAAGTTCTTACCTCTGGAACAACGGGTTCTCGCAATGTAAAGTACCGCTGCGCTCAAGTCACGCGGGACATGGGCGCGTTGAACGAGACATGAACAGGATCCTGCCCCGTGCGCTTTGCTGTGTGTGTGTGTGTGTGTGTGTGTGTGTTTGTTACGTGTGCCTTGGCGGTGGAGCCTCAGGCAGCGCTGATAGGAGAGAGAAATGCAGGCTTGTGAATCGATTAGTTCCGCTGGCTTGGCTCCGGAGTTGGAGTACAAGGTTGCTGTGACCTGCGGCTAATGGAGCATCACTGTGCTCCTCGGCCTGCTCTCCTCTACCGCGCGTCCTCCCCCTCTCCTCTCCTTTACACTCCCTTTGCTCGCCTTCTGTCCCTGCTGCCGTATGGGTTTAATTGCTGATAAGGAGAAGAGCCCACCCCGGAAGAGTAGGGGGTTTTACCGCAGCAAAGGGTGAACAACACCTCCCTATTAAAACCCCTGATTTCAGGAGGGTCGCCAGAGGAGCGGGTGTCTACACACTTTTGGATGTGTAGTGCATACAAACTCACCGGCTACTTAATTAGACCCCTGGCCCACACACACACACACACACACACACATACACACACATATACACACATACACACTCACCTTGCTGGTGCACGGTTAGACACTGCTCATCTGCTGATGCGTTTTCTGCTGCGTTTGCCATCCTGTGGTACTTCATCAGTGGTGTTACACAGTATATGTACCTACACGTGTATTAATGTGAGTGTTTAATTGCAATTAAATAAAAAAAATAGTAATTACATAGGAATTGTGTTAATTCCTATGTAATAACATAGGAAATGCAAATAGTTATTACATGGATAAAACGTTAACACTTGTTAATACATCATCATTACTTATACTGTTATAACATGCTTATAACATGCGTTGTTAATGTGTAATTACACAGTGAAAACATTATTCCTTGCCACTCCCCCACCACGTCATGTGTCACTTCCAACGGCTACTAACTCAACTTCATCGCGCTGAACGACGGGGAGAAGAAGGATCCACACTTCCCAAACAGAGAGCGAGGTCAACTGTGCTCCCTCTGGCTGTGGGTGGGGATCAAATCTGCAACCCTCTGATGGTAGAACCAGCACTTAGACCACTATCCCACATTGGAGCCCGAGGGCCTGCAATTGTAATTGTCCTATATGATCTGATGCTGATGATTGGTTTTAATTGGGGGAGTCTATAATGATGAAGTCTAATCATGCAGAGCTTCATTCATTCATTGTAACGACCACGTCTTCCTCGGGCAGTGGAGGCCTAGTGGTTAGGACGCTGCCTTTGGGACCTGAAGGTCGCAGGTTCGAGTCCCTGGGCACCACT
>JBBPDA010000041.1:28827103-28848768 GCA_037974385.1 Arnoldichthys spilopterus | reverse complement strand
CTGAGACTTTTCATTTCTTTGTCACTGGACAAACTTACAAAATCAGCGAGGGGTCAAATAATTATTTCCTCCACTGTGTGTGTATATATATATATAAAAATGTTTACTCTTTATTTTTAAAACAAAGAAATATGTTTACATTTATAAATAAAAGCTTAACAAATCAATAAGAAAAATAATAAGGACAAATGTTAAATTATAAAAATATAAAAGGATAAAAGCTAAAATGTGTAAAATATGGTAAAACAGGAATATTAAAGGTAGAGGTATACATTTATACTAGACCTATACATTTGTAACTGTGCATTAAGCAGCTTAATGTAATATGTAGAGTAATTTTTCACAATTTTTCAGCTAGAGCTCCCCAATCACATGGTGCCCCCCAACACTGTAATGATGATAGCATTCGCTCACCACATCTTTTCAAACTGTCTGTAATGCAGCGTAATTGAAAAACTCAATACGCATGGAGGAGAATGCTAATGGCTAACCGTGTATTGTTAGCTAGTAGAAGTCTACGCCGGTTTTCATCATGCTGACTGATTGGGAGAGAGGGAGGGCCACAGTTCTTCCCTGGACTATGCCATTGATGAAAGTTGTATTAGGGATTAAAACTCAAAAAAATGAACAAAACATGATGTCATAAAGGGCTGATATCCAATCAGCTTCTTACTGCGCAGTTTAGGCAGTTACTATACACAGGCTACTTTTGTTGTTGTTGTTGTTGTTGCCTCTCTATTGTTGGCTGTCCTTTTCATGACCCATGCAGTTGTTCTAGAAGCACTGACCACACACATCAGACACTAAAGGTAATTATTCACAATAATGACTAATTGTCACATTGTACCATAAATTGTCCCATTAAGACTAAAACTCTTTCTCCAGAGGGATCATTGCCATGTTCACAGCTTTTACACACACACACCCACACACATACCCACGAATCCTTGTTGAAGGCCAACTGGTGCACAGTCGAGCTGAGAACAATTAGGCCATACTCACAGCTTTCCACTCTCCAGCCCATGTTCCGTGTCTGAGTGTGTAAACACACACACACACAAAATTAAATTCCAGCTTTTCATGTGCATCCTATATCCTGTTTTCCTCTTCCAGGCTGCCTCTTAAACGGCCTTAAACCGATTGATCCACCGGCAATTCAATCAGGCTTTTTCCAGCCCCTCCACACACACTTCCACATCGTCACCAGGTGATGTATTGAGGACAGAGCCTTACAGCAGTATGGAATGCACACTACTGAAGATGCTCTGCACTGCAGTGTAAGCTCCAGCTTCACCAATGTCTGTGAAGAGCTGATTGGTCAGCTACATTTCCACATTACTGGCTAATACGTGGTCATGGAAAAATGCAGTTAACATTGATTGATTGATTATTGCCAGTGATTTTTGACACTGACATGTTGAAATTTGACATTAACCATTTCTCACCTGTACCTCACTGAAACAAGTGCAAGAATTCTAAAAGTTCAGTCCAGGACACATTAGTGTCTCTATATAGAAGATGATGAGAATTGACAGTTTGTGCAGTCTTGTTTTGGGGAAAAGCCTTCATGCATATGCTGGGGGCTCCTGGTATGCAGTGATTGGTACACACCAATGTGATCAAAAAAGGGCGAGTGGTGAACCAGCAACATAATGGGACAGCAAGTGGACAGTCAGTTCTTGAAGTTGATGTGCTGGAAGCAGGAAAAATGGGCATCTGAGCCACTTTGACAAAGGCCTTATTGTGATGGCGAGTCAGAGCATCTCCAAAACAGCAATTCTTGTGGAGTGTTCCAGATCCAGGGAGGCACAAGCAGTGAATCCACAATAGGGTCATGGGCACCCAAGACTCATTGATGCACGTGAGGAGTAAAGGCTAGCCTGTTTGGTCTGATCCCACAGAAGGGCTACTGTGGTGTAGAAAGTGACGCTGACTCTGATAGAAAGGGGTCAGAACACACAGTGCACCACAGTCAGAGCTGTTCAAGCAGCAGGAGGGACACACTCAGTATAAGGCAGGTGGTGTTAATGTTATGGCTGATCGGTGTGTGTATGTTTGTGTATGTGTATATAGTCGGAGAGGTTCCTGCAGGTTACCTAAAGAAGCTACGAACCTCACTCATGCTCCCTTTTATTCTCTACTGTTGGGTTCTAGATAGTAACAGTAGAACTGTATGTAGGAGAACCCCAGCATTAGCAGGCATTAATCCAAGCAGCTGGCTCCTGCTGGTCTTGTTTATCCAGATAGCATCTGAGCCTTGACGGACAAACAAGGGCCCCCAGACGCCAATGCATTGATTCCCATCAAACACAGTGTCCAGATGTTTATCACTCAATGGCCTACATCACGCAAGCTACCAGGTATGCAGCATTGACTGAGACGCACGTTTCGCTGCGTATCGACGGCTGCTAATGCTGCATGCGATCGATCGCTGGGGTCATGCAGATATAATGAGAAGGGGCGTCTTGAGTCAGAGGAAAAGTCAGGCGAGGCTAATGGATCTTAAGGCTCTGCAGACAGACGGATGGAGCTGTGATGCGTGTAGGTGGAGCAAAATCCATTATGGAGCCAGTGGGTTCATGTATGGTAGTGAGGGCTGGGCGATATGACCAATAATCCGATTATCATGATACATATATCGCTTTTGATCATTATTTTCTTACTTTCCCAAAGCTCAGTTTTAAGGCTGGAAATGCCCTAAAAACAAAAAGCTTGTTTTGCTGTAGAATACAGAAAGTATACACTGATCAGCCATAACATTATGACCACTGATGAGTAAGTTGAATATCGTATCTAGTTTTTTCATTACAATGGCTCCTGTCAGGGAGGTGGGCAAGTGAACAGTCAGTTCTTGAAGCAGGTCTTGTGGAGTGGTGCAGGTATGCAGTGGTTAGTACCTACCAAAAAAAATCCAGGGGTGAATCGACAGGGTCATGGTCACCCAAGGCTCATTGATGCATGTGTGGAGTAAATGCTAGTCAGAGTATCTCCCCAGTGGGCAGTGGTGGCCTAGTGGTTAGGACGCTGCCTTTGGGACCTGAAGGTCGCAGGTTCGAGTCCTGGCTTGGGCATTACTTAGGTACCCTTGAGCAAAGTACCACCCCACCACACTGCTCCCCGGGTGCTGTTGGTCCTGCCTGCTGCTCCATGTGTGCACGTGTGATGGGTTAAATGCAGAGGTCACGTTTCGTTGTGGTGCTTAAATGTGTGTACAATTCACCTTCACTATCAAAAGTGATCCAAAGAAGGACAACTGGTCAATTGGCGACATGGTCATGGGTCAATGTTATTCACTTCACCCGTTAGTGGTCAAAATGTACATGCTAACATTAGCATAAGTTGCTAGTTAGCATGATATCATTTCAGTGATGCTAATCAGTGAATACTGGCTTTAATTTTTTGTGAGCAACATGATCAAAATCGGACAAGACAGCACAGAAAGCAGTGTCTGGCTAGCTAACATTTTTAGATGACGACTGTGATAGAGCCAGGGTTAGTTCATGCCAAGCGGAATGTTCTAGACTGAATGGGATGACATCAGGGAAGCCCATATTGGCAGGAAGGGGGCACTGTTGTCAATATACCAGGTGGTTCATCAGCGTTGTGTTGTCCAGGGGTAGTAGAAACGGTTGGTTTTTGTTTTGGGCTGTTTTCTTGTTTATTTAAAGCTGTTGCAGAGATTCTGTTTGCCAAAAACTGGGGGTGGGGGCGCTGGGTTGACAGATCAGACGTCGCCTAGTGGAGGATGCAGCGGGGATTTAGTTTGCTTTGAAGGATTAAGAGAGATACAGTGCCTTTGGGACAGCAGATCCAGCCATGGGATGAAGAGGTGAGGAAGATCAGAGAGCAGAAGGAGCAGGTGATTGGCAAGTTATGGCTCTTTAATGGCAGACAGACAGGCAGTGAGCTGATGCTCCTTTTACACCATTTGAAGCTGCAGACCAGAGACTGCAGTAAACATCACATTACTAGAGAAGACGTTACACCAGTACACGGCTGTGTGTCTTCCTGTAATAAACTATAGGTGCACCGCTTTGGGATTTGTAGACTAATGCTAATATCCAATAGTACATATTTCTCCATGCTTATTTACTTATTTACGTTTGCGCACCATGTACAGTACTGTGCAAAAGTCTCGGCACCCATGTTAATAGCTTAAAGCCGTTTCTCCGAACAGGGAGATTCTTTCTGCAGCACGAACACAAGTTCACATTAGAATCAATTCAAACAGGAAAACAGTGAAAAGAATGAAGATTTGTCTTGTGTTGATGGTGTGTGAGCTGTGAGAAGACACAGGTTTGGCTCCAGATTTCTCCTCCATGTCTCCAATCATTGCATGGATGTGGGAACCTCCCTCAGCACCTGATTTTATCTAATGAAGGACTGATTGAGCCCAAACCAGTGAAATGATGGCAACTACAGTAACACTGGGCGTCCACTAGGAGAGAGCTCTGGGAATGGTCAAGCCCAACACTGACCCTCCAGGACTAGAGTTGGGCACCCATGGCTGCGTTCCTGTTTCCCCAGGAGAACTGCCAGATAGTGAAGCCTCCACAGCTTAATACAGTCTCTCTCTCTTTTATTCAGGGTTCTATTCAGTTCATTCTCTCAGACGCAACATTGTTTCATATTATGAAAAATATTTAAAAATTAAAAGAATTAATGATCTGATGGTGTCTGAAGTGATTATAGACGAATTGGTATTAAAGCAACTACTGATAATATTATAATGGTGACATACTCTGATGAGCCAAAACATTAACACCACTGACATCAGTGAATAACACTGATTATCTATCTTTTCTTTTCTCTTTCATTACAGTGGCACCTGTCAGGGGGGTGGGATATATTAGGCTGTAAGTGAACAGTCAGTTCTTGAAGATGTACTTTAATAGATGTACTAATATACTTTGTCTATTGGGTTTACAAGTTTGGCAAGGTTTATGGTGTGTAACTTAGCCAGTAGTATCTTAGTAGAATGAGAGCTGTTGACGGGTTTAGCCCTACAGACATGGACTACAATATAGTTGTTCGTCGCTCTGGATAAGCTAAATGCTGTAAATGTAAGATAAGGTGCTGAATAACTGGTGAAACGTCAACACGGTCATGGGCACCCAAGGCTCACTGAACACTAATCGGTGTATAATGGTGGAAAATATGCTAAATCTCTGCAAGTAGACCTCTAAGTTTCCGTTTAGCCTGTGCATCTTAGCTTTAAGATTCATTCATTGTTATGTTCACCCCAACCCCCCAAGTAGCCAGCTGCAAACACAGCTCGTGATGACTTAATCATGGTTGTGATGTCATAAAGTAAGGTTTAGACATATTTAAGTGCTGTAAACATGGCATCCTCCATCATCGTTTAGCCTCGCCCATTTCCATCAAAACTATGCATAGTGTCGTTCCTGGGAACAGGCCGTAGCAGAGTTATCGGACTGGAAGTTGTGGGAGAAGGATTAAATGTTATGCGGTTCGTGGCTCTCAGGAGGCAATTGCCAAAGAACCCCTCGCATCATTCCCAACACTTTGTTTCACAGGTTGGTCCGATCCGTTTTTTGAAATATGCCCTATACGACCAATCAGAAGAGAGGCCATTTACATAAATATGTCTTGAAACAACTTTTGTGCAATTTTTTACGCTAAACTGCACGAATATGAAAAAATGGGGACCCTTTAAATTCAGCAGTCACACAGTGATGTGGTAGCTAGGCCTACTTTAGTGATGAACTGAGCAGAGGGACGTTGACGCACTCACGCACAGTTGACTGCTAAAAACAGTCTGAAACCGTTTGTGGGTTTAATCCGGCGTTTACAGAGTGCAGCGCTTAGGGGCCTTGAGATGCGGCTGATGGCCATGGAGACAGGCCAGGCTAACCTCCCCTGTAACACCCAGCTATTAATCGTACTGAGACAGAGGCCAGATACACCAGCTCTGTGTAATCTAAACACGCAGCGGACCAGGAGACGCACCTCAGCGTTGAGAAGCTCTGTGCACTGCTGGCTGTCAAAAAAATGCTGGTCTGTGTGTGTGTGTGTGTGTGTGGATTCCAGGAGGATTCTTAACTTTTGATGGGAGCTTCGGGAAATGTTTTGGCCTATTTCAACTGTTTTAGCAGAGTGACCTCATTATCAATAAAATGAAGCATTAGGCGCTTTCGGAATAAACAGTTCTAGGGTGCTTTTGAGAGGAACTGCCGACTGTGGAGCTCCCATGAGATCTACACACCTTTAGGGGAGTTTTCTCTGTAGGAATGCTGATGTGATTTAAGCTGGCCGATGGCTGGTATAGTGACCGCAGAGGAGAAGATGGAGGATGCCAAGTTTAGGGCACTTAAATGTGTCTAAACCTTACTGTATTTCCTCACATATCAGAACAATTTACGCTCCTATCTCAGGGTCGGTACTTTCACTCAGTAGAGGAACCAATGAGTGATGTAAGTGAACAGTGATTGGTCCAGGTGAAAGTGTACAGTGTCCGGTCCAGGAGAAAGTGTACAGCGACTGGTCCAGGAGAAAGTATATGGGCATTGGTCTAGACAAAAGTGTATAATGACTGGTCGAAGTGAAAGTGTATGGGGATATGTCCAAGAGAAAGTGTACAGTGATTGGTCCAGGAGAAAGTATATGGGGATTAGTCTAGACAAAAGTGTACAGCGATTGGTCTAGGAGAATGTGTACAGTGATTGGTCCAGGAGAAAGTGTACAGTGATTGGTCCAGACAGAAGTGTACAGTGATTGGTCTAGGAGAATGTGTACAGTGATTGGTCCAGACAGAAGTCTACAGTGATTGGTCCAGGAGAAAGTGTGCAGTGATTGGTCGAGACAAAAGTGTACAGTGATTAGTCCAGAGAGAAGTATACAGTGATTGGTCCAGGAGAAAGTGTACAGTGATCGATTTGCAAGAAAGTCTACAATTGTTGCAACCACTATATACAGTATAAATTGAGCAAAGCATTTGCCAGGTAAACAACAGCTAAATATTAAAAACAGGTGAAAAAACAGACAAACGGGATGAACAGTGAATTCTAGGCTTTATGCGTCCAAGAAAATACAGCAGGGTTTTGATGTGTTTAATCGCCCAGATCACTGCTTCCTGCATCTTCTCCGATTTGGGTGCTATATCAGCCATCGGCCCGGCTTATGTCACCTCAGAGTTCCTACTGACAGTGCGAAAACAAAGAGATAATACACCCCTGAAGGACTGTAGTTCTCAGTGGAGCTCCCCAATGGGTAGTTCCTCTCAACGAGTCCCTAGAACTGTTTGATTGGAAAGCGGCTTATAATCGTCCTCAGTTCCTGCACCGTGGATGCACCAAGTAGGGGGACCTTCCTCCGACAGTTCTACGAACTATTCATTTCCTCCGCTCTGAAAGTGCTTATACAGGCCTGTGCAAAAGTATTCAGCCCCTGTGCAAATAGTGTAAAGGCATGGATCTCAGCAGTGAGTGCCTTTCTTCCCCTCCAGAGACCGTTTTGCAGATTTCGGGTGATCTGGAAGAGTGCTCCTTGGCCAGTGTGAGGCCTTAGCTCACTCGGCTGAGCAGTAAGACTGCACACCCATCTGTGTTTCACAGTCTAATAAATGCTGCTGTCATTTTCTCCTCACCGTGTGTGTGTGTGTGTGTGTGAGTGAGTGTGTGTTCTCATTTTCTCTGTGTCATCATGATGTGGAGGAGAGCAGGACAGCTTTTTAATTACTGTGATAAATGCTTCACGTTTTTTCCGAGTTGGAGGGAGCAACCAGATCACGATGAGGGAGGTTGTGGTTAGGGACACACAATGATATCAGCATCATATCGATATCGGCCGATATTTGCTTGATATCATGTCCTCATCGGGCCGATATTTCAGGCCGATATGTGATATATCACTCTGGAAAGTGACTTTGTCCTAAAAATATGTACATTTTTTCTCATTTTACCTAATTTTTAAGCTTAGAAGTAAATATCGGTTCTACACATGTTACATTTTTCGAATGCAGGTAGATGTCGTCCCAATTTCTGCATTTTTAAAATGTTTTTTAGCATCAGCATCAGCAGCTATGTACATGAGGAACATCAGATATCCCACGTTGGTGCATCCTCAGTGGTGGGAGGGGATGTGTGTTAAGCGGTCGGTGATAACATGGACGGGATTCCATGGACAGAGATAAATCACGCTGCTGAAACGCAGTTAATTTTCTCACATGCCAAGGCCAGCAGAGGCAAATAGCCCCAGAGGAAAGTGCTCCACAGATGAAGGGTCATCCACAAGCTGTCAGCCTGGGCTCATTATGAGGGTACCAGGGCACCAGTTGTATTTTACAGGCTTCACATTATCTTTTAAGGAGACCCAATATACAAGATAGCGTTTTGCAAGTTCACACGACCCTGCTCACTGTTTCTACCATCCAAGAAACATGAAGTCTCTTGGAAATGTGAAGTCCCAGCAGAATAGCGATACTCCAAGGAAGAAGAAATGCAATTTATACAGCTCTTTTCTCAAGGCCAAGACTGCTTCACAGCCAGGAGCAACGTGGTGGCCAGTGAACTGATGCCGCCCCTTGTTAAAGCTTGGTCCTCCTATGGCTGGTGTGTATGTCTCATTTAGGGCTGAACAATTACTTGGAAATCTTTATTTGACATTTGAATTTTCAGATTTCATGGGCTGCAATGCCCCACTGACCATAAATGTTTCTAGTGGACTAGTATGCGGTTAGTACAAGCCAGTAGTTGACTAGTCGTCTTAAATTTGTAATATTACTTATTTAAGAATAGCGTATATTATCCAGTTATTTTATTACAATGGCACCTGTCAGGGGGGTGGGATATATTAGACAGCAAGTGAACAATCAGTTCTTAAAGTTGATGTGTTGGAAGCAGGAAAAATGGGCAAACGTAAGGATCTGAGCCACTTTGGTATTCAGTAGATAGTTGTGTTAGCAGGTCTTGCGGAGTGTTCCAGGTGTGCAGTAGTAAGTACCAACCAAAAATGGTCCAACTGGTGAATCGACGACGAAGGCCCGGTGGTGCATGTGGGGAGTAAAGGCTAATCTGTCTGGTCCGATCCCACAGAAGAGCTACTGTGGTGTAAAAAGTGATGGTGACTCTGATAGAAAGGGGTCAGAACACACAGTGCACCACAGTCAGAGCTGTTTCAGCAGCAGGAGGGACACATTCAATATTAGGCAGGTGGTGTTAATGTTATGGCTGATTTGGTGTAAATTCAATTTTTTTTTGTGGTGAAAATTCCTTAAAGTATTGCAGCATAATACCCCTGTGTTGCCATCTAAACATTCATGCGAATGGAAGCATTAAGCAACAGACATGTCCAATGGAGGAGGCCGGACGAGAGGAGAAAGAAAGGAGGGAGTGATTAGTTTACATCACTGGCCACACTGAGAGCAATTAACCTTTAGCCTGCTGCAAAAACATACAAGGTCAGGCACACAACAGGCGATCGACACTGTGCATACAAACGCTGACTGAAGCAGTGGCATGTCGAACTAGCATGCATGAAGTTACACCAATCAGCCATAACATTAACACCATGCAGCAGTGAGTCTTGGCTGCCTATGACCCTGTTGCCACCAGTTTTCTTCCCTTGGATCACTTTTGGTGTGTACTCACTACTGCACACCTGGAACACTCCTGGAAGACCTGTTGTCCCGATGCAGTCATCTAGACATCGCAATAAGACTCAAAGTCAATCTGCTTCCAGCACATCAGCTTTAAGCACTGACTGTTCACTTGCTGCCAGATATATCCCATGCCCCTGATAGGTGCCGTAATGAAATAGCAAGATAGTCAGTGTTGTTCGCGTCACTTGTCAGTGTTGTTGATGTTATGGCAGATCAGAATATTCAGACTCTTTCTCAAGCCCATGAGGTCTCATGTTGGACGGAAAAATGAATAGCTTTTATATCAAAATTGCGACATGAAAGAGTGCGTTTTCCAAATTCCGAGGGTTATAATTCAATTTTTTTATATTATACAAAACTGAAAAGCTTTATTAATAATAATTAAAGCTAATAATGAAAAAAAAACTTGCGAATTGATGCTCTGCTTCATTGCATTTAGAACTCAAGTCCAAAAAATGTTCTTTTTTGAGCAACAAACAGGGCCTGACTGGAAAAAAAAAAACTATAGAAATAAATCACATTTATTTTTTGCAATCGGAACTAAAAAAAATAAAGATCACAATCAGATATTTTTCTCAAATCGCTCAGGCCTTGTCTGATCATTAGAGGCTGCACAGCTCTACAGGCTCCTGGCGTCTTTACTGTGAATCAATGGAAGCTTTCAGGCTGCTGTCTATGGACAAAGTTGGGCTCTGTTCACGGTGTGGACTGTTAGGCCCGGTGCAGCTGTGCTGGCTCAGGAACGAGCAGCTGAAGGATACAGGAGTGCGTGTGATGGCACTCGCACCCTCAAATGCTAACTGCTAAAAAAAAAAGACGCTAGCTAGGTGAGACAACACTGTCTGTTCTGTTTCTCTCTCACACACTTTTCTCTCTCCTGCGGAAGACGCACCCTGGAGTTGGTGTTGGTCTGAACGTGAGGGAAAGCGGTGACATGTTCTTCAGCACAGCTCTGTCTGATTGAGAACTTGGCGGCGATGTTGGTCAGAATGGGATCTAGAACTAGATCTAGTTCCCTGCATGTGTGTGATGAAAGAGAAAATTAGGCCAAAAGCTTCTTAACAGAACAATGTCTCAGGCATCAGGCAGCGTCTCCATAACCATTTCACATAAGAGCTTTTGGAGGAACCAAACGTCTGGTTCCATTCAGAACAAATGTGACAGCAGCTTTCTCTAGAACAAAGCAATTCACACCAAACCCACTTTGAATAGCTGTATTAAATATTAATATTTCGATTATGCAGAAGTTATGCAGAGGATGTGAGAACAGCAGTGGCTTAGACAAAAAGAGGCGACGTATCTAGAACTATCAGTGAGTTCCCATTGGCTGTTGAGTATGTATACGTAACACAGTAATACTGTGAGCCAATATTGGGCTGTTATCAGCAAGTTGGAAAGTTTGCAGTAGGGTGGGTCATGTTGGTTTAAGGTCAGCATTTTGGAGACTTTAGGTCAGATTATGATTAATCATGAATCATTAGTAATTACATTATTATAATATCCCTGGGTGGTGTTAAAATTATCCATGGTTAGTACATATGATCAATATTATGGAGACAGAAAGTGAGAAAGGGCTCAATGACGCTGAGTAAAAAGTTATATTGTTTTAGATATTTTTTATAATAACTACTACATTTAGAAAAAACGAATCTGATTTCAGAATCAACACATACACTATTTGACAATTTAGACCACATTTCACTACATCTTGTACTTGTACAACTGTGTGTAACAAATAAAGCATGCATAGCAATGGTAAGACCATCGTTACTTTCCCCAGGAGTGCTTAATCGACAAAAATTACTCCAATAGAAAGCCATTTGCTTAAGCAACTAAAGGCCTCTCACACATTAGCTAGTGTGAATGTTCATGTGCACACCATCAGGAGAACACTGAATAACAATGAATGAATGTCAGGGTTGCAAGGAGAAAGGCACTGTTTTCCTAAAAGAACATTTAGACCACGTGTACCAGAAGGTTATTGAAAAAAATGTTATGAATGAGACACAATAGAACTGCAGTGTTTGGAGAAAGGAAAACACTAGTATTCTAGCATTAGAACATCACTCCATCTGTGAAACATGGTGGTGGCAACATCATGCTTGGGCATAGTTTGCTGCATCTGGGCCAGGATTGTCTGCCATCATTGATGAAACAATGAATTCAGATTTTTGCCAGTGAAATCTAAAGGGAAATGTTGTCTGTGAACTGAATCTCAACAGGAAGTGAGACATGTAGCAAGACAATAACCTTAGCACACAAGTTCTTTCTACCAAAAAATGATTAAAGAACAGTAGTTCTAATAGTAGTAAATCACAAGTTTAATCACAAATTGATCCAATCCGATTATCTTAGCCAACGATCCGCAACCTACAATTTTCAGCAGTGCGATTTGGTTGATTGGGTTTGAAACTGGGGTCTGCAGTCAGTATGAAATGTGATTGATTAAAATTTCACACAGTATGCTACATTTCCACCAACACGCATGAAAATAAATGATTATGTGAACATTTTATTATTAAAGGTCAAATGCAGCAGTGTCGTCATAAGCAGAAGCAGCTCCTCAGTACAAAACACCGCTCACAGTAACATGAAGGAGAATTAATTGTGGAGCGAACACACTCGTCGCTTTTCATGTGTCACACTGATACATCGGGTGGTGCACTACTCTAGTCGATGCATCAAAACAGATTGATTCACTGTTACACCCCTCGTGAGAATGTGATAATGTTTTACGCCATTTTTATGCCAAATACAGAAAATTCTAAAAGGTTCACAAACTTCCAAGCACCACCGTATGTGGGTTGCATGTGTGTCTGTATCTCCTTGTAAAGGGAAAATTGAATTAGAGGAACCATTCCCTGTTAAAGGGTAAATTGAATTACGGAGTCTGGCTCTGAAAGTGGGACTGTGCGGTGGTAGATAAGGATCTGATTGGCTGGAGCAGCGAGCTGGCTTGGGGCTTTCAGCCAGGCCTGATTAATCAAACAGGAAATGATTGATAAGGGGCTTGAGCCAGTTATTTATAGTCTGCTTCATCCTTTCTGCCTTTAGGATTACCGACCTGTGGAAATCCCACGGGAGGCTCCAGCAGCAGGGAGGCCTGGAGAGTGTATCGAAGCTAGAAGAGAGAGGGTGTGATTAAAGAAAGGGCATTCCTCAAATTATCTCTTCTGCTGCCAAAGCAACTCGAAGCCACGTATGCGAAACAGTTGGGCACACCTGAACGCCCTGCCACACACTCACTGGTGCGGAAAATGCTTGTCCCCGTTACAGTAGTCTGGAGTAGTCGGACATCCAACTGATCTGTGAGCCCTTTCTGTGTGTGCCAGAGCCGTGGAGGCCAAAAACAAAATGCTCTGTGTTCCCAGAGTGTGCTTTATACGGGTGGGTGAAAAACCTCACACCTAACATCACAATATTGTGGGTAGAACATTTGAGCTAGGGATGCACAATGATGTCATAATCATATTGATATCAGCAGATATTAAAAAAAAAATAATGTCATATGGGGGCGGCGCGGCAGTGCAGCGGTTCGCATTGTTACCTCACAGCAACAAGGTCCTGGGTTCGATCCACGGGTCGGCCACCGGCGTTGGCGTGTGTTTTCTCCGGGTGCTCCAGTTTCCTCCCACTGTCCAAAGGCTGCGATAGGCTGACTGGACACTCTACACTGTAGGTGTGAGTGTGTGTCTGATTGATTGTCTGTATGTGGATTGGCCTCCTGCCGTGGGTGAACCCTGCCTTGGGCCCATAGTCAGCTGGGAATTGGCTCCAGCTTCCCTGCGACCCAAAATGGAAGAAGCAGTTTGGAAAATAAATGAATGAATGGATATCCCATGGGACAGAGGTTCAGATGTGAGCAATATTTCAGGGTGATATGCATGTATGGAGCTCTGGAAGAGGAGAATGTATATGTGACTCAAACAAATATTTCTAATCAAGTTATATATTTTCTGACTGAGGTTAATATCCTGATTTCTGCATTTTTTAAAAATATCTTTGCTTTCACACCGTCAGTAGGAGCACTGAAGTGATGTAAACAGGCTGGTGGCTTGTATAGCGACCACATAGGAGAAGATGGAGGACGCCATGGTTTGATTGCTTAAATGCGTTAAAAACACATCAGAAAATCAGACCCTTGCCTTTACTGTCCATCCATTTGTGAGGGCTTTGTCCCAGTTTTTAAGAGCTAAGGGATGTTGTCAAGGCTGCAAAAATTACTGTACACTTTCACCTGGACCATTCACTGTCCACTTGCATCACCCAATTTTCCTCTATTGCGAGAAAGTGCCAAGTGAAGTAGGAGCTAAAATAGTTCCTCCAAAGGTTCTAAGAACCATATTCATCCTCCGTTCCTGCAGTGCAGACACACACTGAAGGGGAAACTTCCCCCAACAGTTCTAACTGAAAAAGTTCCTCCAGTCAGAAAGCTTATATTAAAACATGGGGTCTCTAGTGAACAACCCCCCCCCCCGTCCAGTACTTTCTAATAGCAAACCAGATCGGCAGCCACTGCAAAAAGGAATGACCCAAGCCCAACCCCTGCTCTTGGGTTTGCAGTAACTGTGTGTGTGTGGGCACTTGATGCTTCAGCAAAGCCATATGAGGCCTCCAGTGATGCATGAAGGGACAGTTAGAAGACATTCTTTCAGCAAAGTTGTTTCAGGCTCAGTATTGTATCGAACACATCAAGCTGGCACCTGTCTCGAATGCAGAAATCCCTGCCTTGTTAGTCACCGCAACAGCCTCTCTCAGGATGGAGTCAGAGGGGCTCATCGGAATGGATGAGTATGAGCTGGGCTATGAATATGCGGCAATTTATGACGCATATGCGATGGGAATATGAATATTCACCCTCCCGCCAGGCAGTGGGTGGCAGGGAGAGCAAGCGGAGAAGCCCCAGAATGCCAATGAGTCTCCGTTCCACACATTCCTGTAAAGTCTAAGCCTGACACCTTGGACATCTCTCTCTCCACCCCCCCCCCCTCTCTCTCTCTGCCAAACTGCTGTAGTCTTAACAAAGCAGAAATCCACTGTCATGTCTCATGACGGTTTGTCTAGGAGAAGTTTTCTGCGTGGTCATTATGGTGTGAAATATGACACTGAGGGACGGCAGGTGGTTTGTGCTCAGCACTGACTGTGAATCAGACGAATGCTGATAACCTGAAACTCGAGCTGTGGGACTACTCAGCATGACACCTTGCGGCACTGACCAACACAGAAATTGAAACAGGCCTTAAATTATGTACTGAATGGACGTTCGTTACTGCAGGACGGTCTTATATTGATACTGCAGAAGCCTTCAGTATGCAAACGGGTGAAGTGTGTGCTGGGAGCATCTTGACCGATCAGTACTGATCAATGCTATTGATGTAATCCTCAGAGCTTTATGCAAAACACAAGAGTCAAGTCTGGAACGTCAGGAGTGGGAGTATAAGTGAAGTGTCTGGGGTTAGAGTCAAGTGTCGAGTCTCAAAGTTACAAGCCCTAGTCAAGTCTCAAATCTCTGTGGTGAGAGTCCGAGTTGGGTCCCAAGTCTTCAGGGTGCCAGTCCAAGTCCAAGTTAGTTCTCTGGGGTGAGATTCTTGGGGTTGAGTCATGTTTCAAGTCTCTCTGGTGTGTGAGTCCGTGTCAGGTGTTGAGTCTCAAGGTTGCAAGGGTCCACCTCGAGTCTGGAATCTCTGTGACGATAGTCCAAGTCTCAAATCTCTGGTGAGAGTCCAAGTTGAGAGCCAAGTCTCTCTCTGGAGTGAGATTCTTTTGGGTCAAGTCATGTTTCAAGTCTCTGGGCTGGGAGTCTAAATCAAGCCTCTAGGGTCCAAGTCTGTGTGTGTGTCTGTGTGTGTGTGTGTGTGTGTGTCTCCAGTCTTTAGTAGACAAGTGTACTTTAGTCTCTTTATTAGCTCCAGGCTGTAGAAAAGTAAACCACAGTAAAAACCTGCCATCTTTCAAATAACGAGCCTTTGATTATTAAAAACACTTTTTTTGAAGGACAGAACTGAAGCAACACATGGTGCACACTAAATATCTGTCCACTGATCAGCCACAACATTAAAACCACTAACTGGTGAAGCTACGCTGATTACATTGCTGTCTTGGTACAATGCACCTGTAAACGAGTGATATATATCAAGTGAACAGTCAGTTTATTGAGTTAATATGCTGGTAGCAGGAAAACTGGGCGAGCGTAAGAATCCGAAGGCCTTATTGTGATGATGTCAGAGCGTATCCAAAACGGTCTTGTGGAGTGTTCCATGTTTGCATCAGTTAGTACCTACCAAAAGTGATCCAATGAACTTTTAAATTATCAGCATGGTCCTGAGCACCCGACTCCCATCAGCATGTGGAAAGCAGTAGCTTGCTTATCTGGTTTGCTCCCACAGAACAGCTACTGTGAACGCTGACACTGATAGAAAGGGGTCAGAACACACAGTGCACCACAGTCAGAGCTGTTTCAGCAGCCTTAGGCAGGTGGTTTTAATGTTGTGGCTGATTGGTGTGAGCACCACCAGACTAGCGATGTTGAAGATCACCTGAGAATGACATTGACCACATTTTCATTGTGTAGACTGTATGACAAGGACGACCGTCCTACTGCAAAACAGACAAGCCATTTTGCATTATGCAGGCTCAGCTGGCAGCCTCTGGTACTTAGCATTCTGCGCTAATCATATTAAGATACTCAACATCGCTTTATGGACAGTAGATCAACAGAGCACTTATTAGAAATGGGATGCATTTTGCTCTTTCCGAGGTCGTCCATTAGTAGACAGGCCTGGCACATTAGGAAGCAGCTACGGCCAGCTAAACTGGCAGGAAACCAAAAGTCAATCTAAGAGATGCAAAGTTGGTGTCCAGGCTGTTAGCTGCTTTGGAGAAGGCTGACCAGGACTGGCGTTAGCACTATTTTTAAGCTTACCTCTTCAGTAGGCGCCAAGGTACAGCAAATAGCTGGGTTGGTGTCTTAAGAGTGGCCTAGAGAGTTGTTTATGGAAGGAAGGCTTCTATTTATGACCCTGATACCAAATAAGCAAATGAAACCACTTGGTTTAGACTTTCAAAATAGCTGCGTGCTGCCAGCTTGTGCTTTGCGTTCTTTGAGATTGGCTCTGAAAGCAGCAGTGTTGTTGGATTGAACTATCAGCTTTCTACTGGCACTGGATTTAGCTTCATGAACTGTCTAGAACCATCATCCACACTATATTTTTACAGCTGGCAGAGCCTCAGTGCCGTCTGGCAGGCCAAGGACAGTCTATCATTAATTAATGTCGTCTTTAATAGCCTGGACACCACCATCGCATTGCATTCTGAATGTCTGTGGTGGTCTGTCCTGAGTCCTACACCACTAATGCTTTCATCTGATACAGAGAAAGTTACAGAAAAAAACTCACTTTTCTTTAGGATCATCAACTATTGAGTGGATAGTGAAGCGAAAGTGACTATTAGTCATTGCGAACACTCCGCATCACTCAAAGCGCACCACAACAAAACGACCTCTGCATTTAACCCATCACACGTGGAGAAGCAGGCAGCTATTGACAGCACCTAGGAGCAGTGTAGCAGGACAATAGCACCTCAGTGGTACCTGGGTCTGAACTTGAACCTACGACCCTCTGATCACACGGGTCCCTAACCAGTAGGCCTCCACTGGCCTTTGATTAATGCTTCTATTGCTGCATTTGGTTTAGGTCAACATTGTGGGAATGGAGAGTTAAAGCTCATTCCTATTCATCCTGCAGGCCATAGAGTGCAGTGGGCCGGGCCCATGACACAACCCACCAGAAAGACCCCTTCCTGAATTTCTGAACAGGAATTCCATTTTTGGGGAAATTGGGGGTTTGGGGAAAATATGGAATTGGGATTTTTAAGCAGCGTTTTCATTGCTTTTTAAATGATTGTTTTCTTTAAATTCACATTTATTTCACCCTTTTTTCATATTTTTTTTACTTGTGTATATATATATATGTATATTAGATTAGATTACATCATTATTATTAAACTCCCCCAATTAAAATCAATGTTGAATCATATAGCATATCATTTAAATTGCAGTCGCTGCGATGTGAAAATAAATTGCATGTTTTTGAGTTGGATTTCATTATAAAAACTATTTATTTTTGAGTCCTAGTTGTAGCACAGGAAATGCTGGTTATAAGCCTTATTTGCATGCAGTTCACCCTGTCTAACTAGGCTAACATTTCCTGACAGTTTAGTTGTGTCAGTGCCCACTGGCTGGGATTCAACCCAGTTACACATTACCACCAACACTGGGAGGGTGAAGTTGAACACAAGCTTCCTCTGAGTCAAGTGAAGCTCTGCTCACATCTTTTCAAGCATCTTTTCCTTTTACAGAGGCTCCAAAACTCCCAAGGACAAGTGATGGCATGTGTTTGGCTTCATAATATATTGTTCTTTAAAATATTCAGTGAATATTAATTTAGCTCTGCAATAAAAGAAAATGTCCAATTTTCTGCAGGCTTGGCTAACAAATTTCATAAACCTCTGTTCTAAAACCTTTTCCACCTCACTTTGAGTCAAGGAAACGAAACGAGGACAGATTTATCTTTCCTTCCTTGTTTTCTTCTTTCCCCTCTCTCTCTCTCTCTCTCTCTCTCTCACACACTCACTCACTCTCTCTCTCTCTCTCTCTCTCTCTCTCTCTCTCTCACACACTCACTCTCTCTCTCTCTCTCTCTCTCTCTCTCTCTCTCTCTCTCTCTCTCTTTCTCTCTCTCTCTCTCGCTTCCTCACACCGTCCCTCTAATGAGAATGTGAGAATGTGTCATTTTAATAACGGCTCAGGATCTCTCGCTCCGCTGCGTTCTGCCGAGCTCAGCTTCGCACCTCTCAGGTTGAACGACCCCTACATCAACAGAGCATTTCTCTTTTATCCTTAATCGCTTCTGCAATTAATTTGTCATCGACTCTGAGAGCGTTTTTTATTTATTTATTTTTTTTTATCGCCGCTTCTCCAGTTCCCAGTGTCTGAGAGTCATTTGCGCTGTATGGCGTGGCTTCTTCTCAAGCCTGTGCCAAACCCTGTTCACAGTGACAGAGTGTTTCTGGGTCACAGAGCTGAGACGCAAGTTGTCATTACCGTCCTTTGGTGAAGTTCTGTAACGGCGTCAACCGTTGACATAAGAGTGTTAGTGACGGCTGCACTGGTAAAGCATAAGAACATGCAATATTAAAGCCAGGTTTTAAATTTAGACCATGTTTTTTCTCTCTCTTTCTCCAAATCAGCAAAGACATGTTCATGTACAGCCATTCTCCACCTCCAGTGGAGCTCCACGTGTCTCTGAGTGTTTTGGTGGAATGTTGGCACTAAATCACTACAGGGAACTATTTTGCCTCAGTAGAGTCATTTTTTATTTGAACTCTACAAGAACTACAGAGCTACTGGAAAAAACAAGTTTTGGCTCAAAACAACAAGGTTACATTTTTAAATGCCATAAATTATCCAAAAGAACTTTTTTTAACCTAAGTATCCATACAGAAATATAATATTTCATAGTATTATGATAATTATATAAGTTATGTCATTATATTGCATAAGATATATCTATCTATGTATATATATATATATTATTTTTATTATATTGTTTATTTCAACAAATACTGTGAAATATTTTATTTTAGTATGGATACCTATGTTTGTATCTGTATATCTATAGAATCTATGTATCTATATAGAAATACTGATACATTTACATATTTTAAAACATATTATACATGTTGTCCTAAACATTTACCAGCTATTACATCACCTGTTTGTTTCCAAATAATGTTAAAAATCTAATATATTTGTTTTAATTTTAATATATATATAAAAATGGAATTGAAATATATAAATATATTTTTAACTATATACTATTTTTATATTTAGAATATATATAAAATGTATGTTTTGTAAGTATATTAGTCAAAGCAGTGTATATTCTGATGTTTTAACCATTATACATTATCTTTAAAAAAAATCTGTACTCATTCTGTAAGTTTCTTACTTTTCTGAACAACTTTGTTTGCATTTTTAATGTTTCTGATTATGCAGAGATTTCGTGAACACTCCACAATACAATTCCCGAAAGTCGTTTCAAATAGACTTGCTTATGTGGTGTCTGGCACTACATGAAATACTGATAAAATACTGATTATATAATACTACACTAGTACTGAGTGAGTCCCTCCTGCTGCTGAAACAGCTCTGACTGTGCTGCACTGTGTGTTCTGACCCTTTTCTATCAGAGTCAGCATCACTTTTTACACCACAGTAGCTCTTCTGTGGGATCAGACCAGGTAAACCAGCCTTCACCCTCCACATGCAACAGTGAGACTTGGGTGCCCATGACCATTGCAATTCACCAGTTATGCCTCCTTTGATTTTTTTTGGTAAGTACTAACTACTGCATCCCTGCAACACCCCACAAGACATTTTTCCTGCTTCCAGTACATCAACTTTAAGAACTGACTCTTTACTTGTGACCTAACATGTCCTGCCCCTCTGACAAGTGTCATTGTAAAGAAATAACTAGACAATGTTATTTTCTCAGTGGTCTTAATGTTATGGCTGATCGGTGTAAATACTGATAAAAACTGACAAACATATGCAGCGTAGCTGTGAACACATCACCGCATCACGTCTACTCTGAGGTCGACTGCTTTGCTTATAGTCTACTACTGACCCTTCCTCCATCTGCCCAACACACGCATTGAGCCAAAATAGCACTCAGTTCACACACACACAGTCCAGTCCACACAGAGCCTGGTGTTGTCCAAGCTTGGTAATACAACACTCTGGACAAAAAGCCAGTGACCTATTCCTAGCAGTGTTGCCTCTGTGCTTGTGGAATCACACTGACCTGATTACGTTAGACCTCTCTTGTTTTTCCACCTCCATGGTGATAATTCGAAGCTGGAACAAACTTGATACAGCTTCTAAAACCCCAGGCAAGCACAGTGGCCTGCTTACGATAGCGCTCGTTTTGAGTGTGTGTGTGTGTGTGTGTGTGTGTGTGTGTGTGTGTAATGTCCTGGATTACCCTCCTCCTACTAGTTTCCCTCCTACAGGCCGCTGACTTTGTGACCCGACACTGATCTGTTAATTCCTTGCTAGTACATGATGGTTGTGTGATACTGTAAAAGGCTGATTGGATTTTCTAATCGCACATGGTAATCGAACGTGTGTGCTGCAAGGACATGACAGCTCTTCAGTTTCAGATTGTGCTTGATGTAGAGCTTAGTAAACTTTTTTACCCCCATACTGCGATTCCAGCTCAGCTCATTGTATTAAGCTTACTGCAGTGAGGAATGGTGTGGTGGTATGTGTGTGTGTGTGTGTGTGGGGGGGGTCGTATATGCCCATTGCTCATAATATGCATACAGTAGGTAAGTGGCAGCTTTGTGCAGGCACGGTAAAGGCCATGAGCAGCCTGTTGACTGTTGAGGTGGAGCGCACTTATCGTGAAGAGTCCGGCTTTGCATGTGTGCTGTTGGCAGCGAGGCCCAACATGGTTCAGGTGCTGGTTGGTGTCGCCAATCGTCCACCAGGTCGTTTCCCACGCCCATGTTTGCAAACCTACACTGCCTCACGAAGCTTTGCTCCGAAGAACGTTTGTTGAGCATGTTTGGGTCTCTGCAGTAATAATTTAGTAATAATTTAGTCATTTTATGGAGATGGGCTTCGTTATTCAAGGAGTTCGAGTAGCATTGTCTCCAGCGTTGAGCAGCGGTAGCCTTGTGGATCACAATGTGATATTTGTCCTAAATCTTTATATTTTGCCAAATGCAGAGGTCACATTTTGGTGTAGTGCACCTTGTCTCATGGTGTTCACTATGACAAATAGTCACTTTCACTTTGCGTGTGTGATTTGTCATTGAAGTGAAAGTGACTCTTTGTCATTGTGAACACACTCAAGCACCACAAGCAGCGGGCAGCTATCAACAGCGCCCGGGGAGCAGTGTAGAGAGACGGTACCTTGCTCAAGGGAACCTCAGTAGTGCCCGGGCCGGGACTCGAACCTGAGACCTTCAGGTCTCAAAGGCA
>JBBPDA010000041.1:28793675-28809843 GCA_037974385.1 Arnoldichthys spilopterus | reverse complement strand
TGCACCACAATCAGAGCTGTTTCAGCAGCAGGAGGGACACACTCAGTATTAGGCAGGTGGTGTTAATGTTATGGCTGCAAAGGGCAGTCATTATGTGCATTATAATTGTCTGGGGTTGGGATTAGCACTTACTACGTTGTGACCTCATTACACTCCAATCTCACTTCATCTAGAAGGTTAATTTGACGCTCATAAATCCACTTCCTGTCTGCGGCACCAGCTGCAATTACGCCGTCCTTAATGAAACCCATCTAAATGTGCGATCGGTTACACAATCAGTTTAACCTTGTTCCCCCTCTCAGGTGGCTTCATCAGCTTCAACGGCTCATGGCGTGTGCAGGGCATCCTGGCCATGTCCCGCTCGCTCGGCGACTACCCGCTGAAGAATCTGAACGTGCTCATCCCGGACCCGGACGTGCTGACCTTCGACCTGGACAAGCTGCAGCCGGAGTTCATGATCCTGGCGTCGGACGGCCTGTGGGACGCCTTCAGCAACGAGGAGGCCGTGCGCTTCATCAAAGAGCGCCTCGACGAGCCCCATTTCGGCGCCAAGAGCATCGTCCTGCAGTCCTTCTACCGCGGCTGCCCGGACAACATCACCGTCATGGTGGTGAAGTTCAAGAAAAGTGGCGCCAAAGACGGCGAGAAGTGAGGCCCGGCGGCTGCTGGCGAAGCGCAGAAGCGAAGATGTGATGGGTTGATATTAATGTACGCATAGATTTAAGATGTAAAAGGAAAAGCGTTTCATGACTATTTTTGGAGCAAGAACTGTTTCTTATTGAAAAAAATGGCAAATAATATATATAATATCCATTTCACCCCCTGTTACATCATTTTACATCCTCTGGTTCGAAGAGATGATGAGGAAGGACATGGTCTAATGGTAACTAATGGGATGGCAGACACAGCAAGGTTTTAATCCCGATTGTTTGGTCGTAAAGCGCAATACCAGCCACCTAGATGGGGGGGGGGGGTGATGTTACACATACAGAATACTGCATCATCAGTATCACTGTATCACTGCTGTACTTTGTTCCCTGCAATTTAAAGGGAAATCCACCATTTTTTCCAAAAAATGTGCATTATTCAATGGCACCGTGTATTTAAAGTCGTTCAGATGTGAAACCGCTCATGGAAGAGAAGCCTACCGATTCCTTTACAGTGGTGTTAAATGGAACCAAGCGTCTCCAACACAATTACAGCCGTTGTAATGACTCTCCACCCCCCAGTGAAGCTCCACGAAATTACTTTGGGGGACTGCTGTGCCTCACAACACCCTGCATGTACCCTTCATCCATGAGTGGGTTTAGTTTTAAGCCCAAAAGCTTCTCCAAACTCCGGTAAAACGGCGTCGCAGGCATCAGGCCGCGTCTTCATAAGCATCTCGTGTGTGAGGGAATGTTTAGAGGAACCAGACGTCTGGTTCCATACACCACCACTGTGGAGCGTTTCACACTAAATCCACTCTGAACAGCTTTGTTTACACATTAACCATTAAATAATGCCGAAAACCTGAAAATGTGTTAACGCACCTAAATGTCTAAATAAATATATTCAGATTTTTTTTTTTTTTGGGGGGGGGGGGGGGGGTTCTTAGTCTAAATAAATCAAACTACACCTTTAAATTCAGGCTGGTCCTTAACATTATGTTTTTACTCTAAATATCTGACAATTAGGCCATTGAGCTGCGAACACAGGTTCCTCTCAATGTGTTGTTTTAATTTTTGGATTTCTCAGCTCAGTGACCTTTATGAGGCTGCTGCGTGACATATGCCGAGGCCTGATAAACACATTTCAGCTGTTACTGAGCTTGTGTTAATCTAAAACAGTGGCGCCAGTCACGCTCAACCAACACGTCCACATTTACTCATGTAGACGTTGGTTTAGGGTTTCTTTTGTATATACTTAGTACGACATTAATATACACCAATCAGCCATAACATTAAAACCACTGACAGGCAAAGGGAATAACATCGACTGTCTACTTATTTCATTACAGTGGCGCCTGTCAGGGTGGTGGGATATATTAGGCATTCAGTCAGTTCTTGATGTTGATGTACTGGAAGCAGGAAAAGATTTTGAGCCACTTTGACAGAGTCAGAGCATCTCCAGAACGGCAGGTCTCGTGGAGTGTTCCAGGTGTGCAGCAGTTAGTACCTACCAAAAAGTGACCCAAGCAAGGACAGCTGGTGAATCAGCCACAGGGATATGGGCACCCAAGGCTCACTGATGCATGTGGAGAGTGAAGGCCAGCCTGTCTGGTTCTGGTCCTGTCTGTGTCTGACTCTGATAGAAAGGGGTCAGGACACACAGTGCACCACAGTCAGAGCTGTTTCAGCAGCAGGGGGGACTCAGTATTAGGCAGGTGGTGTTAATGTTATGGCTGATTGGGGTGCGGTCAGATTAGAGAGCTAGATTGTACTGTTAGACTGCTTAGATTGGAGGCTTGATGGTGTGCGCTGGTGTGCCTGCACAGTTAGCCAGTATACACCAGTGAGTATAGATGTACAGTGTGTACACCGAGGGAACGGTGTAGTAAATGCACAAGATGTTTGGACTTGTGTACAACGAGTAAAACGACTAGTGATTGGACGAGGGTTCTTTCACGCTCCAATCACTGATTTTTATTTTAATTGATGGTTTTTTTTTACTGAACGTGCATGCATTTACCATGGTAGCGTGTATTTCGTTCAGGGCCATGCAGAGCTGTAGGGTGCAAGAAGAGGGATGGGTTAGGGCTCTTTTTTTGTCCAGGGGTGGGGTTGGGGTGGGGTTGGTAGGACGATGACAACACAAACATGGAGTAGCCAAAAATAAGGGCACCATGGATGACAATGACGCAAAATTGTGTCATCAAAAAAAGCAGCTAAGGTCTGCCCTCCTGTATGTGCAGGCTCTGCTTCTTTCTTCGCCCTCATTCTGTACATGTGCTACCACTGAACTAGTGACAACTAGTACAATAATCCAGTTCAGGAGCTGAGCCTGTGCGCACTGCCAATACATCCGGCCCCAAAGGCAGTGGGACAGTAACTCAGATTAGTACGAACGCATAACGAGTCGTAGAAACCGTGTCTTTGTTGCCTTAATTTGAATTAGCCTAACGATGCTCCACTGGCATCCGTTTATTTGCCAAAACATTGTTTCGTTTCCTGTAATGTACCGAGGCTTTCATGCACATCAGATGTAAATATGGTATTTTGCATATTGACGTCTCTTTGAGGCAGACTAATACAATGAATGTACATAATGAATATCATTAACCTCAATACCGATAAGATGAAGAAAAAAAAAGTGCATCAAACTCTGGTTTATTAATATCAGAAGAGATTAATGGTCTTTTTACGTGTGATTTTGTTTTTTTTTTCGGTTGAATATTCCTCCAGAATACAGTAAGTGCTATAGAATGTTTATGTGGAGTTTGTGTTTGTTTCGTTGAATTCAAGATGCTGTAAAAAGAAAAAAAATTCTGTGAATTTAAGACAAATGAAAACAATAAAAAGTGCAAGGATTCAAATCTGAATTTGTTCATGAATTGTTTGAGTGCAATTGTAATCCTCATATTTTCCCACATTATCGTCAGTCATTCCGATATTAAATGGTCCATCGAAGACAAACCCACCCACTCAGATGTCTTTACAGTGGTGGTGAATGGAACCAGACGTCTCCCAACACAAAAACAGCCATTGTATTGACTCTCCACCTCCAGTGAAGCTCCACGTGTCCATTGAGTGTTTCTATGCGATGTAGATGATGGTAATATAGTGAATCTGTTTTGGAAATAAAAATTGTGTAACGTGTAATTGAATAGAACTGGGTCACTTCTGATACATTAAAGGGGAATTTCTCAAAGGTGAATGGAGCCAGGCGTCTCTAAAACCTCCTTCACAGAGAGTTACTGTAAGCATCATCAACATTGCATAGAAACACTCAGAAAACACATGTAGGCTTACTGGCGAATTTGGATAATGAATGAAATGGTTGTATTTGTGTTGCAGACGTCTGGTTCCATTCACCACCACTGTAAAGAAATCTCTACAATGGACCATTTCATACCAAACCCACTCTGATTAACTTTACAATTTGATGACTGCTGTCTTATCATAAAGGAAGTTTAATTTGGTGACCTGCCCATATTTATATGGGCTCTATTAGAGAAAAGGTCAGAATGTTATCATCAGCTGTAATTGACCTAGTATAACATTACACTGTATTCACTCCTAGGGTGTGGCTTCTGTACCGCACATAATAGGAGGTACATCAGTCGGCCATAACATTATGACCACCCACGGGTAAAGTGAATTAAGACTATGTAGTTATTGTATTATAATAGCACCTGCTAGGGGTTCACCTTTCATTTTAAGCAGCAAGTAAACAGCCAGCTTTTGAAGCTGATGTGCTGTAAGCAAGAAAAATGGGCAAGCATAAGCAACTCACTGCAATGGCTGGGCGAGTCAGAGCATCTATGAAACAGTAGGTCTTGTGGAGTGTTCCAGGTGTGCAGTAGTTAGTACCTACCAAAAGTGATCCAAGGAAGGACAACTGGTGAATCAGAGTCATGGACACCTGAGGCTCATTGATTCATGTGGGGAGAGAAAGCTTGTTTACCTGGTTTGATCCCACAGAAGATCTTTCTTGGCTGCACGAGGGGAAACCTACTCTATGGCTGATCAGTGCATAGTTGAGCGTATTGTTGACTTTATATAGATATGGGACATTACTGTATCACTATGAAACAGTTCAGCAGAGGGTGTGCGGTTTGTTTGGGAGCTAAACATCTTGTTGCTGGGCGGCAAGTCATTCTGAATTGTAAATCACTCCGGATGATGTTTGACTGCCATGACTTCTGTTCGTGATGCATGCTCACGACATTAATGCGAATATTCGTTTTTTACAACATAGCCATGATTTTAAGCCGTGAAATTCTCTCTGGAATACTGTTCTGATGCCCCCCGTCATGACCTTGTCAAGAGAGAAAGGTCATTTTCGATTACAGAACTCCAGAATCGGCATGCTTGAGTGAGATCACCCTGATATCAGTTGTTGGATACCAGTAGACCTGCTTTCTGGCTATAAAGGGACTTCCTGTGCCTGACAACACTCAGCAGTTGCGACCCCTTTGGGTGCCTGGTGAAACCTGAGTCACATGCCACTTCGGAGTGGCGAGGTCACTGCCGGGAAGGAGAATGCGGCTTACTTTAACTACAGTCACAGCTCAGGAATCCCAATGCGAGTACCCTGGACTTTGACCCCTTTCCTTATTTGCATGTTTGCCTATTACTGCTCCTGTATAAGAAGCCTTTCCCTTTGGCATCAGCAATCGGCTGCTGTGCTCGGAAGAGCCAAAGTAGTGAGATTCTCCTCGAATGCCATGGGATCGCACGGCTCCAAAGTCCCATCAGAATCTCGGATACTCATGCTAGGCCTCGATGGATCTGGCAAGTCCACTCTGCTCTACAAGCTGAAGTACAACGAGGCTGTGCTGACCGTTCCCACCGTGGGCTTCAATGTGGAGATGGTGGAGACCAAGGAGAAGGGATGTACGCTGACCGTGTGGGATGTTGGAGGCCAGCACCAAATGAGAGGCTACTGGAAACATTACTACCAGGACACATCTGGGCTGGTGTTCGTGGTGGACAGCCAGGAGCAGAGCAGGTTACCTGAGGCCAAGCAGGAACTGGAGCAAATCCTGGGCAGCGGGGACTTGAGAGGCCTGCCCCTGATCGTGCTGGCCAACAAGCAGGACTTGCCGGGAGCTGCGAGTGAGGGAGCTGTCACGGAGGCCTTGAACTTGAGGCAGATTTGTGAGAACAGAGACTGGTTCGTCCAGCCGTGTTCGGGAAGGACCGGTGCAGGTCTGGAAGACTGCTTCCGGAGGATGGTCCACTTTCTTAAGGCAAAAGGAGAGAACCGCCACAAAGACCACAGATTAAAGCTAAGACACATCAGGACCACTTCATCAGTTGAATTGATAAGCTGAGACTGAAAGGAACTGGTTGAAACACTTTGATCAGTAACCTCAGACACACAACAGAGGTGGCAACAGTGGCTAGAGGTGGGCGATATGGACATATTTTTATCGTTATCATGATAAAATTTTGTTATGGTGATACACCATGTTCTTTACTGAGCATTGTGGATATTGTGACCAGTTCTGAGTTTTTTTTAGTGAAAGCGACTACTTGTTATTGTGAACAATCCCGATCACACAAAGTGCATCACAACAAAACGTGACCTTTGCATTTAACCCATTTTGCTTGGGCTGGGACTTGAACTTGCACCCCTCCAATCACATGGCAAGTCCTTTACCACTAGGCCTCCACTGCCCCGTGTAGTCATATGACACTTTTCCCCATATTGCCCACCCCAAGGTGTGGCACCCAACGCTTGCAAAATAGTTATTCTACCATGTTACTGTGCATTTATTGTGAAATTATTTCAAGTACACAGTTACTGTTTTACTCAGGGTTTTTATCAGTGGTGGCCTAGTGCTTAGGACACTACCTTTGAAACCTGAAGGTCGCACGTTCAAGTCCTGGCCCGGGCACTACTGAGGTACCCTTGAGCAAGGTACCGTCCTGCTATAATGCTCCTGGGTACTATTGATAGCTGCCCACTGCTGCATGTGTGATGGGTAAAAGGCAGAGGTTGCATTTTGTTGTGGCGCTTGAGTGTGTTCACAATGACATATTTTACCTATTTATGGACATTGTGCAATACTTTTGGTATTTTTGACATATTTGTATTTTCTTTATTTATTTATTTTTATTTTTTATTTTATTTTATTTTGGATCTTAGACCAACTCTCTTTTGTAATTTATATGTGCCTCCTTTCTTGAGCAAATATATCTCATTGCTACTAAATAAAGTACACTGGAATGGTAATAAACAGATATGAACTTGTTATTTATCTCTCAGTCAAAAGCTCCCTATTCTTGTAATGGGCCAAGTTTATTGAAAGCATCTTATAGCAGGAGTTTAGCCCAAAAAAATCAAATTTGCTGAATTTACCAGTGACCCCAGATGTTACAGATGTGCAGTGGTGGCCTAGTGGTTAGGACATTGGCCTTGGGACCTGAAGGTTGCAGGTTCAAGTCCTGGCGCGGACACTACTGAGGTTCCCTTGAGCAAGGTACCGTCCCACTACACAGCTCCATGTCTTGGAAGTTGCTTTGGATAAAAGCATCAGCCAAATTAATAAATGTAGATCAGTAAGTATGTGCTTGGAGTCCAAATGTTGCTTCTTTAGTTTAGCACTGGAGCTACAACATTAATGTCGCTATGACTAGGAGTCAATGGTCACCCAGATGGGCTGGCCTTAATTTCTTACATGCATCAGTGAGCCTTAGGTGCCCATGACCCTGTCACCAATTCATCAGTCGTCCTTCCTCGGATCACTTGTGGTAGGTACTAACTACTGCACACCTGGAACACTCCACAAGACCTGCAGTATCAGGGCTTCTGCTGTTGTGAAACTGCGGCTCTGCAGTCAGACCTTCCTCAACACCCTCACACCTTATAGGGCCACCATCAGGATGATTTTCCCTCAGCAGTGAAGAAGCTCTGCTCCTCTCTCCACCAACATTATTACATTTTACACTCTATTTACATATTGCAAGGCAGTTTAGCTTTAAACTAAAACTAAATCAATTTTAAACGTTTTAAATAATGAAAGACTACATTCCTGCACAGAAATGAAACCTATTTTCGGACTAAATAACAATGCGACTGTAAATTTGGTACAAATTCTTTTCAGTCTGGTCTGCGAAAACTGACCAAGACTAATGATGGCGGCGTAAGTGCATTTGTGACACAGCCGGGACATGGGAGAATCCCCTCCAACTGGAGTGAGCATAATTCGCGGAGGAGTAAACACTCAGAAGTGTGCTTTCTGAGAGATCGTAGCTCGACAAGGTGGGTATATTGTTCTTGCATGCGTGAAACTTGCCACCGTTTTTACATTTCAATCCCCTTCATCAGACGTGGGAAGAAATAAAGGGGACAAGCGGAAGTGCGACTTCAGCGGAAAAGGGACGCGGCCCGAGCTCGAAGCTGCACCCATACCACCGGCATTCCCACTATGCACTGCGAGCTTATTACTCGCTAGCAAAAAAATAGTCCGGCGGCTAAGAAGAACGGGCTGTGCTGAAGGAGACTCGACAAGAAAAGCCAGTTTTGTTCCCCCTCTACTTTTATCTATATCCGCATATTCGTAAACATGAACGACAACGAGAAGCTGGACAACCAGAGGCTGAAAAATTTCAAAAACAAAGGTCGGGATTTGGAGGTGAGTTTGTGTCGACTTGCGGTCCGGATGGGAGTCCGTCCCCCCCTTCGCTTTCTCTGCGCTGTGACGTCGTTTACAATTTAAACGATTTTCCCTTTAGCCGTAAAACACGGCGTCTCCGAATTACTCTCGTTTTTGTCCCCATACGCGTTACATTTTTTCCACTCCGAGTTTTATCGTCGATCGCGAACGTATCGCCTCGACTGGCTGCGTTTATTCAGCCGAAATGCTGCTTCGGGCTGGTTAGCATGGTGGCTAACCGTGCCCTTCCCTCTGCGCCCGGTGGCTGCGCTAAGGCGTAGCGAGCGAATTCTTCTTTTTTAAAGTAAAATTGTACAAACGTCCTCCCAACCGTTTCACCACTATCCATACGGTGCCCTCGCTTATATTCCACCGACGTCTCGCAAAAAATCATGGCTGAAATCTTCGCCTCAGCTGGCTGCTCACTTAGCACTGTAGCTAACCCAGCTAGCGTTAAATGTTGCTCCGGCGTATTTGCGCCGTGTTTGACGGGGGAGTCGTTTACTTGGCGAACATCGTGGCATCCTACACCCAAAATGAGAATTAATAGTCTTCGCACTTTTTTCACAGTCGTTTTATGAGGTTAGACGGGCTTAACGCAGGTTTAGCCATGTTGCGGCCTAGCGTAGCCAGGATGGGCCGATGTGGAATTAGTCACACCTAAAAAAGACATTTACACATACATAAATTATATTTAACAAACTAGCTAACGTTAATGAATGGCGTCGAAACCCAACTCGTGACCCCCCCCCCCCCAATGATAGCTGGTTGACTAGCACCGTAGCTTAAGCTAGCTCACCGGTTAGCCAGCGCATTGGTGAAGGCTTTGTATGTTAACTAGCCTCCCTCGCTGCCTCCGTGGCCTGGAAAATGTGGATAAAAAGCCTAAACACGATGTTCTGTTCCTCTGTGGCTATGTAATTCCCAATTGACGGCTCCGATAGTCTTCATTTCACGTGGTTTTTGCTTCTAAAAATTAGTGGACCCACCCCCACCCCCAAAAATTGTTTTTGATTAAAGTCTTTGATTGAAATCCTGTGAAATTTCCATCCAGTTGTTTTGCACAAACATGTCTGCACTCAAACGTTGCTCGAGTGTGCTCCTGAGTTAGGGCTGGGCAGTCTGATCATTCTGATCAGTGAGAGGTCATGACCTTTTCTGGCCTCCTAAAGTTTTCAGGCTTCACATAAATGAAGTGACTCTTTGTCATTGTGAACACACTCAAGCACCACAACGAAATGTGGCCTCTGCCTTTAACCCATCACACGTGGAGCAGCGGGCAGCTACCAACAGAGCCTGGGGTGCAGCGTAGTGGGACAGTACCTTGCTCAAGGGAACCTCAGTGGTGCCCAGGCCAGGACTCGAACCCGTGACCTTCAGGTCTCAAAGGCAGCGTCCTAACCACTAGGCCACCACTACCTGGTTGACTGATTGACTGTTGACCACTGATGACAACTTTTAATATTAAAAGTGATGTTTAACTCCGGTTTCAGTGAACATTTTCAGACCAGAATCTTTGACAGTCTTATATTTTAAATGGTGGAAATACAGAAGCCCTGAGGCTTGTTTAGGTCTGGATATTCGCAACAGTTCATTTCAACGTAAAAGATCACGGTCAACATCATGGATTGTGGGTTCTGCTTTTACATAAAAAGAGGGAAATGTTCTTCTTAAGAACTGTTGGTGAATGAGGCCTGGTGTTGATCTGTGGCATGGTTGAAAGTATTGCTGATTGTTCGTGTTGGTTCGCTTTAGCAAAGCTTATAGTCTGCAGTGTTTTTAAGTGCCTGTACTGAAATGTGGTCAGACACGGTGAACACCTAAGGCATGCCCAGGATACTGACTTCGGCTTCCCTTTGAGAGTCTGAACTTGATCTCCTCTACCTTGATTTGACTTGTTTGCCTCTTGTATCCAAAAAAAGATCTGAGGCTTCTTAAAGCAAATGCTTAAAGTCCAGCCTTACTAACACTGGTGTGCTTAGTACTGGACACACAAAGCATGTTAAATACTCGCTCCCTGCCATTGTTTCACTTTTTTCTTTTTCCCTGTTCTACCTCTCTCAAGGTGGTAATTGCCTTTTAACAGTATGCGCAGGGTGGTGGTGAAACCGGCAGTCGAGTTAAATGACACAGTTTCTGAGTCATAAGCACATTATTGCCTATAGTAATGTAAATAAGCAGTGGGATTGACATGCAAATCACATGCGTTACTCAGCCCAGACGTGAGACTATGTCCATCCTTTTGACTTGACGAGCCTACATAGTGTTCTGTAAATGTGCCCATCACTTTGTCTAGCTGTGACGACATCATTATGATTTAGGGCAGTGAGACCAGCTGTATGTGTGTTGCTGTCCCTTTAGCGTGGTGACATGGATCAGGCTGACATTCCTGAGACGTCTGGCCTGCTCTCACAACACAAACGGAGGTTCACAGCTTCTCTTCCTGGACCATGAGCTCACACATTTGTCTACTTCGGTCCCCTCGTAAACACTGAACGTGACACTCGATCTCTTAGGAAATTATTAGTCCGTGACGTATTCGTACATGTTCGTAAGCTGCGCTGTTGGAGAAAGAGTAACTCTATTTATATCGCACCTTTTACGCAGGTCAAAATGCAGCACAGGAAGTGCAAATATGTAATAAAACTTCATACAAGGATATTAAAGAAGAAAGATTATAATAATAATGATAAAGTAAATAACAGCTAGGATCAGCTCGATTCGATCCTACATTCATTATTTTCGCCAGCGATCCGATACGTAGTCCATAACCTTTAAAACTTGCAGTGATGTGATTCAGTTTGGTACTCGGGTCTGCAGTCAGTATAAAATGATGAAATTTCACGCAATCTGCTACATTTTCATGAACTTACACACGCAGACAGATTATAATGTGGGCATTTTTTTATTAAAGGTCAAATGCAGCAGTGTCGTCATAAGCAGAAGCAGCTTCTCAGTACAAAACACTGCTCACGGTAAAATGAAGGAGAATTAATCGCGGCGCGAAACATCGATTTTTGTGGGTCCCGTTGATGCATGGGATCGAGCGTTGTTTTGGTGGATGCAATAAAGATCGATTCATTGTTACGCCCCTAACTATAGACCACTACCTAATTCTCATTTCTAATGTTGATTAAATAAATGGTTTTCCTGTGTTTGGTGATCTGGAGATTAACTCGTGATTATCCATTTGAGTTCAGTCCACCACTGGAGAAACTGCTCCTACATCCCCGCACAACAAACCATTTCCAAACTTTCTAGAAACACATATATTCATTGGTTAGATTATTTAATTGTGAGTTTTCAGTGTCAAGTTTGGTTTCAAGTTGTCTTGAGTACACTCGAGATCTCCTGAGTGCAACTGCAACGCCTAATGAATGGTATAACTGCTCAGGGCGGTGACGTTGCTGGGTTGGACGGATTTCGGCTGTCGGTTTGTGGAGTTCAGCTGATGTTCATTTATGAAACACGTACATAATCAGAATCCAGGTTAAGCCTAAGCACAGACTTAGAAGAATTTTAGTCTGTGATTTACCACTGGCAATGCAGTTTATCCCAAGTCTAGGCTTAAGAATCAGTATTTTTGTAAAAACCAAAGATTTAGAATTGCTTTTGCTCGTGGAAAGGAGAAAAGCTGAGCGTACAGTCATGTATCAGTTGCGTTGTTGTTCCACATGTCGTATTGGGCTCATTCAAAGCCAAGTCATCCTTCAGAATCCAACGCCACACGCTCTGTGTTTTTTTGTCACATAGGCAGAATTCCAGGTTTTGACTGTTGTAAGAAGCTGGCAACAGGCAAAATATTGATATTTAGGACATTTTGCTTTGCTATTGTCTTCTTACTCTTTCTAGCTAAATTTTTTGGTCTCTCTTCCACAGACTATGAGAAGACAGCGGACGGAGGTGGTGGTTGAACTACGAAAGGTAATATCGAGTATTCCCTTAGTTGTTGCTTGGTTAGTAGAGTTTGCAAGTGTGACACATTATTTATTTACTCATGAGTCAAGAGATATTTGGGGCTTGTACTAGTTACTACCTCCTACTGTCTAAAAGTGAAAGACTAGCAGTGTATAGGGCAGCAGTACAGGAGATCTAGATGTGGATAAATGCCCTGATTGTGCAAAACGTCTCTCAGAATAAAAGGGATGAGCACCTTCTGAAGAGAAGAAATGTGCCGCATGAGGACATCTGCGATGACTCTGATGTTGATGGTGATTTCAGAACGGTAAGAGCCGTTTGGATCCCTATGCTGCACAAACACATAAAATGTATATGTATTATGCCACATACGCGTATGTCTTTATAGTGTTTCAGCGTTTTTTAATGTTCCAGTGAGCGACGTTGTAGCTTATCCTGTTTTCTGCTTTATTCACAGCAAAACACCTCTTTGGAAGCAATAGTTCAGGTAAGCGAGAGACTTTTTCAACTCCGTTTTGAATGAACATGTGGAGTGTTTGTAGTATAACGTGAGGTAAAATCCAAAATTCGCAAGCAAGGCATGTGTCCACTGTAGTCAGGTTAAAATGATACAGGATGCTTTATCCTGCCTTGGCCCATTTGATTCTATTGGTTTTCTTGACCGTGTGTCCTTTTAGGATGTTCTTGCTGGACAGAATTTAATATGATGTTCCAAATATTTCACAGCGTCATTTCATATTTAAGTTAGTAGCTAACTGCTGCTGTTTTATTCTAAATTATTATAAAGTGCACAAAATAAAATTAGACAAGCTGAAAAAGTACTTGGCACTTTATGGACAGTATGTCACTGAGAAGCTGTAAATATAGCTAAACCTAAAGCGCAGTATTGTGGTTCATCAGGATCACTATATACTGATCAGCCATAACATTAACACCACTGACAGCAGAAGTTACTATCTAGTTATTTCATTACAGTGGCACCTCCTTGGGGGGTGGGGCTAATATGCAGCAAGTGATCACTCAGTTCTTGAAGTTGATGTATTGGAAGCAGGAAAAATGGCAGAGCGTAAGGAGGCATTATTGTGATGGGTAGATGAGCATTTACAAAACGGCAGGTCTTGTGGAGTGTTCCAAGTTATGCAGTTGTTGGTACCAACCAAAAGTGATCCAGGGAAGCACAACTGGTGAATCAGTCACTGATGCATGTGGGGAGTGAAGGCTAGCCCATCTGGTCTGTTACTAGAATAGAGCTACTGTGGTGTAAAAAGTGATGCGGCCTCTGATAGAAAGTGCTCAGAACACACAGTGCACCACAGTCCGAGCTGTTTCATCAGCATGAGGGACCTACTCCAGTCGGCAGGTGGTGTTAATGTTATGGCTGTTCCGTGTACGCCTGTATTGATGATGGCCAAGTGTACAGAATTCTGAAGGCTGCTCTTGTAGTGGTGCAGTGAGTCATGTGTTATGTGGAACACCCTCCTATATTTGTCTGGTATGTGTCATCGTCTTTTTCTTCGTCTCCGGTTTCAGAACGCTACCAGTGATAACCAGGGCATTCAGCTGAGTGCGGTGCAGGCGGCCAGGTAAGCTACATGTGATGAGGCGTCTCGCCCGAGAGCTGTTATGTTGACTGACGCTCAGACATTCCATGCAGGTTTTCAGAGCACCTATGGAATGTTTTGCAAGAGTAGACTTCGCAAGCCTCTTCCGATACAGCTGTGTTCGTGTGGCTTCACTGCATACAGCCCAGCTGCTATGAGGGAGTGTTGTGAAACAGTGTGGGACACATTTCTACAGGCATTGTTGAGCATCTCTGGCTGTACAGTCAGCATTAAAAACCAAGAGCTGTTTCTGCAGCAGGGCATCTCAAAGCAGAGTCACACTGCTTAAGTAGACGCTCATTGTCCGTTTACCCAAAGAATAATGGGAAATCTGAACTGCACAGCAATGTTGCACAAATCTAAAACGGTTTGTTGAAAGTGAGATTTAATATTTAGTCAATTTTATTTCTATAGTTTTTATAATTTATTTCCGAGCCCATAATGAGCCAAACAAAGGCAACAGAGGTGAGGAAAAACTCCCCAAGCTGTAGGAAGAAGCCTTGAGAGGAGCCAAGGGGAGGAACCCAACCTCCTTTGGACGACACTGGATAGCAATGAAAAAAAAACAACAGAAATTAGATGTTTTTTAACATTGCGTCCTGTTTAATTGTGCATTTGCAGTCATTTCTTTGCACCATCTGAGCACATTTTACTCTCTTTTGTAGGAAACTCCTGTCAAGTGACCGCAACCCTCCCATAGATGACTTGATAAAGTCTGGTATTCTACCCATTCTAGTGCACTGCCTGGATAGAGATGACAAGTAAGACTTTTTTTGTTTTTTACCTCTCTTGCTCTTACTGTGTGTGTATGAGCATTCATCTAATTGTTTTTCTGTTGTTGTTTAGTCCATCTCTCCAGTTTGAGGCAGCCTGGGCTTTGACCAACATTGCTTCAGGCACCTCTGAGCAGACACAGGCAGTGGTGCAGTCCAGTAAGTGTCCAGTCTGTCCATTTAAAAAAATTTTCTTTTAATTTTTGCATGTGATATCAATCCCTTGTAACTGCATTTCTCTTTAATTTTGTTTATATTTTTACTTTATTGCATTATGTGGTAGCTAACTTTTACATGGGTTTATTTTATTAGTAACAGATTGGTATCTGTGGAAACTCTCCGGTCGAATATTATTGATATACAATATGTATTTACATAGCCTGGTTTGCGCAGTTGTTCACTAATGTTTTCCTGGTTTTTTTTGTGGTGTTTTTGATCTCTTCGGTTCACTTAAAGGTGGAAAGCAGCAACATATCATATCCGTTATTACAGGGCTTGTCGTCAAGGCTAGAGGGGATACAAAATGCTGATAAACTCCATGGTCAATTAAATATAAACTACAGTCAAAATAAACTGCACAACAGTTTTCTGTAACGATCACATTACAGAATTCCAGAATCTTAGGATCTAGCCCATCTAGTCTCCCACTGCTTTCTCACGCTTTCCTAAACCGTTTAATACGCTTTAAAGGGATATGTCTGTGAAAAATCTAATTCACGCAATTTCCGCTGACCCAGGATAATGTTGCTTGGCTAAGACGTATTCAAATGACCACAAGCATTCTGTAAGAGTACATCACAACCGTTCGTCAGACCATGTCCAGCTCTTCGTTCGACTTGTGAAAGTGACTATTTGTCTTTGTGAACACACTCAAGCACCACAACGAAATGCGACCTCTGCATTTAACCCATCACACGTGGAGCAGTGGGCAACTATGAACAGCACCCGGGGAGCAGTGTAGTGGGACGGTACCTTACTCAAGGGAACCTCAGTGGTACCTGGGCCGGGACTCGAACCTGCGACCTTCAGGTCCCAAAAGCAACATCCTAACCACTAGGCCACCACTCAACAGGGATTGAATTGCTTTGAACTGTGGATGATCTCATGCAGCATTATTGGCATATTGTATATTCCGTTAATGCATAGACCGTGCTGGGGTTCTGTCAGGTACCAAAGTACCCAAAATGTAGGGAAAGCAGTTCTGTTTTTGGTCATTTGCAGTAAAGCGAAGTGCACAAAATGTATTGATCTAGTTTCATTGACTGGAGGGCGAACAAGTATTCAGTGAATATGCATGCAGGGTGTTCAACAGACAGGTCGATAGCACAAAATTCAGACTGAGTTATGAAGCTCGGTGAGGGTCTGCAGTGAGATTCTACAGAGAGAACCGTGTCTCTCATGGGAGTTGAGAAAGCAGGCTTGCTGACCACAGTGGCAGCCTGCTAGTGAGTCATCACTGAGCGGGAGAAATGTCTGAGTCATGCTGTCTTTAATCACACTTTGTGTGTGTGTGTGTGTGTGTGTGTGTGTGTGTGTGTGTGTGTGTGTGTGTGTGTGTGTGTGTGTGTGTG
>JBBPDA010000041.1:28768083-28793575 GCA_037974385.1 Arnoldichthys spilopterus | reverse complement strand
TATATATATATATATATATATATATAACAAAAAAAACTAAATGCAAGAAATCTTTATATATTCTAAGTAGCATTGGGTTGATGTGTCCCCACAGGTGATGGTCCCCAATGCAGAGACTATGTGATCAGCCTGGGTGTGGTGAAACCGTTGCTGTCCTTCATCAGCCCCTCCATCCCCATCACCTTCCTGCGCAATGTCACTTGGGTCATGGTTAACCTCTGCCGCCACAAGGACCCACCTCCACCCATGGAGACCATCCAGGAGGTGTGTGTGTGGTTCACGGTCATGGTTTTATGTTGGGGTTGTCATGGTTTGTTAGACTGGTGCTTGAAAGTTTGTAAAGACGAGAATTTTCCCTTTTTCTGAATGAACATCAGCAGACTTTTCACGTCCTGAAAGTAGATAAACTGAACTGTTCTACAAATGATACTTAATATACTTGGGTAGTAATTTCTAGAGAAATATGATGCATATTTCAGATCTTTGAGTGGCAAGAGTAAGTGGACGTTTGCTTTCAGTAGGTGGTGTGACCTCCTTGTGCAACAGTGAAACATTTCCAGTAAGTGTTGGTCAGTCCTGCACATGGCCCGAAGGAATTTTAGGCCCTTTCTCTGTGGAGAATGGCTTCAAATTTGGATGTAGTTTGTGAATTGCTTGCTTTAGATCCTTCCACACCATTTTCATCAGGTGAAGGTCGGGACCTTGATTTTGCAATTCGAAAATATTCACTATTTTTTTAAATCATCCTTTTGGTAGAACGACTTCTTTTGCTGAATGTCCTGCTTTTTCTTGAAATTCAGTTCAGTGTTTTTCTTTCTCCAGACATTGCGCTTCTCATGTAAACCAAAGACTTATTTTTTTAGTCTCATCTGTCCTCAATTTTTCCAGTCGCCCTCTGGCTTATCCATATGATTTTTTGCAAACTGTAAATGGACAGAAATGTTCTTTTTGAAGAGCAGTGACCTCCTCCTTTCAACACTGCCGAGCACACCATTGTTATTCAGTGTTCTCTTGATGGTGGATCAAGTACATCAGCGTTAGCCAATGTGAGAGAGGCCTTTAGATGCTTACAAATTACTGTGCGTTCTTTTGTGATCTTGTAGGCTATTGAACACCTTGCTTTTGGAGTGATCTTTGTTGGTCAGGCACTCCTGGAGCGGGTTACAATGGCCTTGACATTTTTGTCTTACTGACTGTGGATTGGTAGAGTCCGAAGTCTTTAGAGGTAGACTGCCACAGATGAGTTTTGAAGATCTGGCTTTATTAAGGTCTGATCTAATGTGCAGTGCATCATGGCACAGAGTGCCACTCACACCTGATTGTCATCCCATTGGTTGAAAACACCTGACAGCACTTTCACCTTAATTTTACTGGTAATCCAAGAGGTTCACATACTCAAGCCTCTCACAGATCTGTAATATTGGTCATTAATTTACTAAAGATCATGATTTGGGTGTAATTTCTCATTTGTTTAATTGGGATCTCTACTTGGAGGACTTCAGGTGCAAAAAGTGGAATGTTTTACGTGATATTTATGGAGAAATATGGAAAATTCAGAGTTTAGCACCGCGGTAAGTTAATAATTAAGTAGATGCATAAGAGCAGCCTGGTTCTTCGCAGTAGAAATTGCGGAGACTTGAATAAACCTTTTAGATACTGTGAGTTTCATACTTCCTCTCGTTCACCCAGATCCTGCCTGCCCTGTGTGTCCTGATCCATCACACTGACGTGAATGTAAGTTTTGTCCCGCAGTGTTTACGGAAGATTATATGTGCCAATGACACTAACTTCTCCCTTGTGAACATGTACGTGTATGGCTACATGAGTGAAGAGTGGGCGTGGCTGTGAGCGGAGAGTGAGTTAGGCTGTGTGTTGTGTCTGGGCAGATCCTGGTCGACACGGTGTGGGCCCTGTCTTACCTGACCGATGCTGGAAACGAGCAGATCCAGATGGTCATCGACTCTGGCATCGTCCCTCACCTGGTGCCCCTCCTCAGCCACCAGGAGGTCAAAGTTCAGGTCAGCCGCTGTTAAATATAGAACCTACCAACCTAACCGTGCAACACGGGCAATGAATGGAGATTGATGTGCGTAGATCGTCTACTGCAGCAGCCACAAAACGTCGTCTGGGAGAACGGCCCTTTCTCCAGAGTTTCCTTCCACAATCTGCCATACCTGCTGTAGCAAAATAACCTTCTCTAGCAAAATAACCTTCTCTGGGGTTTCCTGATTGGCTGAAGCAGATTCATTAGTGTTTTATAGTATTACTTTGGTTCATGCGGTTCCACTTGAGGTCATTGATAAAATTATAAGTTCTTTTATTTACTGTGTAGTGGAACCTCCATTATTATCTCTAACAAATCATCTCTAATGTTGGTTGATTTCGTGCTACAGAAAGGCATTTTTGCCAAATCCCTAATTTTTTTTCGCTCTCTAATTCTGAGTTGTCTGAGGTTGTACAATCGTTGGTCCGTTTGTGGAATAGCTGATTAACCACTAAGGGGAAAAAAAGGTTATTTCTTCATGCGAATCCAGGCAGGTCCAAATTCCTATATATTGTGTTTATCAGCACGGGCAGATATGTGCGTGATCAACACCAGCATTGGCCCACAGTCTTATGCCGCCGCACCCCTATACGAAGTAGAACGAATCCATTTCGGTCACAACTACTGACTTCTTCAAATTAAAACATGAAATTCTGTATAATTTCTACACTTTTACACTTCTACAAAAGCTGAGCACCTGTGTGGACTAGGCCTAATGTTTTCCAGTCTCAAGCTTTTTTCTGATGTCCGCTAAGGCAAGGTCTGGTTGGACCTCCGTGAACCGCACTGCTGAAGAGAAGGCAACCTATTTATGTATTTTTAGAAATTATTGCAGTGCAGGTCAAACCCCCAGCTGAAATGACTGCAGTTCCTCTTTTCGAGAGGTCGTTATCCTAGAGGTTCACATCCTTTCCACTGCTGACCTTGTTGGTGGAGACCGCTTGGTTCGATAGATGCTACATTCCGAATTGTTGATTTTACTGCATTTATGATGGACCTTGGAAAAAGTTAAGCATGCAGAGTGAGAGGTTTTCAAAGACTTCAAAGATCTTTTTTTTCTGCCGTGTTTTAAATCACCCAGGGTTTATTTTGTGGAGTGAATTTTTATGTTTGAATCGCACTACGTTTAAACAGCCTGAAATCCGGACCTGCTCCCACTGTGCGTTCTGTAGCAGGAGTGGATCTCTGAATGTTTAAATGCATTGATGTGGGCCAGTGATCAGAGGGGAGTTTTGTGGACTAAGCCTTACAGTAAAAAAAAGCGAGCAGCATTTGTAAAAGTTCAGAACATTTGTCTCTGTGAATGTTGACCAGGCTGATAAGGCTGTTTACTCTGTTGGTAGACGGCAGCGCTTCGAGCGGTGGGGAACATTGTGACCGGCACGGATGAACAGACCCAGGTGGTGCTGAACTGCGACGCCCTGAGCCACTTCCCTGCTCTCCTCACGCACCCTAAGGAGAAAATCAACAAGGTCCACAAACGCACATTCCAGTCGCAGTGTTTACCTGGATTAGTGCTGGGTGATATTGCCTGTACTACAGTTGGTGTTGCACAACAGTATTAAGCTTTAGACAATGAAGGATTTAAAAAAATCTTTTACACTGGGTTGCGAAATCTTATGACGAGCTAGGAAGCCTTTCACAGACACGAGTCCCAAAGCGATGTACAGTGGTAAAATACATCAAATTAATGGTATAAATACAAAGATATGAAAAAAATAGGATTTAGAGTAAGGCCCTGTACACACGGACGTCTGATCAAACTGAGCGAATCAGACCGTCCACACTGTGCGTTCAGATGGCGGCAAAAAAAGTCACATGCTGCTTTTTTTTTTTTTGCTGTCAGTTTCTTCTGAAATTAGTTTAGCAATCTGGAGGACTACAGCCTTCCCATGATCCTTCAGTCAGTGTGATCCCAGTAGCGGCGACGATATTTTCTTTAACACTACGACATCAAGCTTTAGGTCTAAATAAAGCTCAAACCCCACAGATTTGAAAAAAACACACTAATTACTGCCCCCACAGGCGAACACACAGTATTACAGTCTGGGCTGCAGGTCGGCCTTCAACAGAGCCAAACGAACGCGAATGTAGCGTCATATTTAAGTCAATCAACTGCTGCTACAAACCGCAGCTAAAACGCCTACGTCGCTCAGAGCGCTTTCACTTATACAGGATTTGAACGGCTATGAAGAAAGATAAATAAAATTAAGAAAAACAAAGATTACATAACTTAAAGCAGTGTTAACCACAAAGAAACCTGAAGGTTGCAGGTTCAAGTCCCGGCTCAGGCACTACTGAGGTACCCTTGAGCAAGGTACCATCCCACTACTCTGCTCCATGGCTTGGAAGTCGCTTTGGATAAAAGTCAGCCAAATGAATAAATGTAAATGTTTTTGGCTTAAGTTTAAGTCCAAAACTGCCCGTTTCCGCTTGATAAGACTTGATCCTAGAGTCCCAGCCCTGAGAATGACCGGATATGTAAACTTTATTAGTGCACACTTCAATTACTCCCACATATCAAGTATTTAATCAGTACCAGCCAGCACTAACCTGCACACTGTACTTCTTATTCGCTGTTCTTGACACTGACAATGTTCCGCATTTGCTAACTGTGTTGGATATGATGATATTAGAGACTTGGCACTTGTGTGTGTGTGTGTGTGTGTGTGTGTGTGTGTATGATGCTACTCTGCTTAAAACATTCTAATCCACCACCGGAGACGTTCGACCCCATGGATGAAGATCTGCCAAGGAACGAAGCTTAGTTAGACGATTAGGGTTAAATTTCACATACGGTTAAGTCCTAGATGGGCAGGAATGTATAGTCTGTGTGTGTGTGTGTGTGTGTGAGTGAGTGTGTGGTAGTTATCCAGCTGGTGAACAGAGGGTGCTATAGACCACAGAGTCTGTGCAGAAAGAGGAGTGCATCTGAGGCCCGTCACATACAAATGGAGGCTTCTCTGTGATTGGGCCAGTGATTAAAGCCTCAAATTCTCCCTCTTTCCCAGTTCTTCCAGTGCAAGTGTCTCAGCCAGGGGCTGTGGCTTCTCCCACCAGTCCCTGGAGTCTGATCCAACACAGTCCAAAGCTTTTCAAATGCAGTCGACCTCGGTTTTATAGGAACAACGAGGATTCAACAGCAGCAGAGATTGAGCTTTACAGCGCAGTGATTTTTGTGTGATGTCTTTCCTGCAGGAGGCAGTGTGGTTTCTGTCTAACATCACAGCTGGGAACCAGCAGCAGGTCCAGGCAGTCATAGATGCCAGCCTGGTGCCCATGATCATTCTTCTGCTTGATAAGGTGCCTGTTTGTCTTTTCGTTTTATACCTGTGTTTAAGAGTTTGTGATATGACTTTATTGCAATGTCATGTGGCAGTATGATCTATGACTATGAAATACTCAAGTTGGTAAAAAATTGACTTTTATAATTACACAATTGACCTTGTTGTTGTTGTTTTTTCATAAGTAAAAATCACAAAAGTCTCAACACTGTAAATTACGGTTCAGTCTTTCATTGATAATGGACTGTATGATGCAAGAATCAGTTTATTTGAAGCTTTGTCACGTATCTGTGCACCTCACTCCCTTCGTTGGTCTAGCTCTGGTCTGCTAGCGAGTTCTCTGCTGATCCAGGCTCGCAGATTCCGCATCAGCGCAAACAAATTCTAAATCTGAGTCTGTTTTTGGAACAGCGCTTAAGCCTAGTGCTGGACTTTATATCCTTTCAGAGGAAAGTCTCCTTGCAGAAGGCTCTGCAGTCCAGAACTGGGCTTAATCTCCGTTCAGGAAACTGACCCCATGTCTTTGAAATCAGTTCTTAAAACTTTTTAGTTTCTTTAATCTTTTTTTAAATGTATTCTGTGTACATATGTTACATTGTCTTGCACTGATATGAATTTATGAAAGAAAATCTGATTCTGGGGGGAAATACTTATATAAATGGATTATTATTACTGTTGTCAGATTATTTGAACTGATCATTTTTCTGCTTTTGTAGGGAGATTTTGGCACTCAGAAAGAGGCGGCCTGGGCCATAAGCAACCTCACCATCAGTGGCAGAAAAGATCAGGTGAGAAATCTTCCCACACCCTGATTATTCCCTGTGCTGGGTGTAATTTGAGTGAGTTCTTGGACAGTGGTAGTGGTTAGATTTAGGACGTTATACTGCATTACAAGCAGCCACCTGTTTCCTCTAGGTGGCCTACCTGATTCAGCAGCAGGTCATCCCTCCCTTCTGCAACCTGCTGACGGTGAAGGACGCTCAGGTGGTGCAGGTGGTCCTGGACGGACTGAGCAACATTCTCAAAATGGCTGATGATGAGGCCGAGACCATTGCCAACCTCATCGAAGAATGTGGAGGTGAGGAATGGCTGTTAGGAAGGTGTATATCGACGCTGTCCGACAGAAAACCTTGTATCTCCAAAATGACAGCTTTACATGAAAAGCCCCAAACTGATAATGGAGGTTAATGTCAAATGTGCTTTTTGTAAGTAATTTAGAACCATTTCTTTGTTCATTCCTCGTGAAAATTTGACACCACGCTCGTCATCTGGTGCTTTTAAATTCTGTAAAATGTTAAAAAGTGACAAAAGTGGAGATACCAGGTTTTTGCCGGAGAGCATTGATGTTTCGGTGTTCTATAATGTAGGCTTAGTCGAATTTGCAGCAAGTTTGGTGTACAAACCTTTTGGTTTAATTGGAATTCTGGAATAAACAGTGTTTTTAACGTATTTCCCATTTCTTTCTCTTTGGCTCAGGCTTGGAGAAGATCGAACAGCTGCAGAATCATGAGAACGAGGACATCTACAAACTGGCTTACGAAATCATCGATCAGTTCTTCTCATCGGACGACGTGAGTTTCGGTCTTGGTTCCTTTAAAGCAGGGCAGCTACAGTCCTGGAGGGTCAATGACCAGCACAGTTTGGCGTTTTCCTTACTCAAACACACATGGTTCAGCTCAGCTGTTCGTCTTCAGGTTTAGGGAGCGTGTTTGATGAGGGGAACTACTAAACCGTGGTGGACACCGGCCCTCTTGGATCGGAGTTGCCCATCCCTGCTTTAAAGGGATGATTATTACGGCTTGTTGGAGTTCGTCAGGGTTTTAGCTGCGATTTTAATAAGCATCCATTCCAGATGAATTCCCTGCACGTATTTAGCCACAGAGAATAAATTATCCCATGCGTGTGCTTTAGTAGATCTTGTGGAAGTGAATCGGCTCCATTGAGCGTCTTGCATTTTTACCTCACTCGTAAATGAAGCTCAGGCTAATTTCGCTGTCGCCCCTGTCTCCGCTCAGATCGACGAAGACTCCAGCCTGGTTCCCGAGGCCATTCAAGGCGGAACATACGGGTTCAACTCGTCAGCGAACGTGCCAGCGGAGGGATTCCAGTTCTAGAGGGGCGACGTAAGATCCAGAGTTTTGTTTGTGATGCAGCACTCTGTTCAACATATACAAAAAAATCTAAATTAGGAGAGAAAGAGAGAAGCGCGCGAGAGTGTGAGAAATTAGATCCATTGTGCTTGGCTCATGGGATCCATGGCTGCATCTAATCCAAGAGAAATTGTGTGGATTTCGTTTGGCATCCTGGAGGATCCAGTCCAAATGAAGTTTGTGATGGCGAGTGCGTGCGAGTGAGAGTGAGTGGCTACTATATGTTGCAAAACACGACCATCAACACTGAATGCGTTCAGAGAACATTTCGTGAAACCTCACAAAACATCGGGACGTGTCTACCAAACGACGAGAAAAGCAAACAAGCGAAAAACCAACCAAACGACGTCAAACCCACGGTGGAGACGCCAAGACATCGACCTAGAAATTGGAGGCAAAGACACCAGAAAAACAAACCTCTGAATATCGATATACACACACAAAAAAAAAAACAGAAAAAAGATGAACCATATCACATTTATGAGGTTCTGAGGAGCGGGAGGAGTCACCCTGGCCGGCCCCTCCCCCACAATGGGCCACGCTGCGAGAGGTGTGTGTGAGTGGGCCGTTTGGCGTATGAATGTCTGGACTCAGTGCCGAGGAGGCGGGCGGGGGTCTCATCTCCTTCCGGACTGAGGAAACCTTTAACTTTTTTAGCGCACGGGCCGCACCTCCGCACTGTCCGCCGGCGCTACGCGTGCGAGTGAGCGGACGAATGGGTGTGTGTGGGAGCGCAACGAGATGACTGGAGCGTGTGCGAGGCAGGACTGAATGTGGACGCATGCGGAGAGTCACCATCGGAGCATTAAGCAAAGTAACAAAAGTCAGGAATTTCAAAAGAAGGAAAATAAAAAAAGAGAAAAAAAAAAAAAAAGAAGAGAGAAATCAACAGCCCGGGCGAAGAGGCTGATCTGATCTAACGATAAAAAAAATCTCCAAGAATTAAAACCGACAATTTGAGAATTTTATTTTGTTTTTTTCGGTGTAGGATCAACAACACTGGACTGAGCGATCGGGCAGAGTAAATGGGCAGAAGGAGGCGCACACTAGCTTTTGGGATTTGCTTTTAGTCTCCAGTGTTTTTTACTTTTTATTTCATTTTAGCTTCGGGTTCTGTTTTCAGCGCTTGTGTAGAACATACAGCCCACCCCGACCCACCCCCTTCCATTTCCCACTGTAGTTTTTCCCTACAAGGCTGGTTTGATGTGCTCACCAAATCACCAAATCAGATCCTCTGCATGATTAAAAAAATTTGTTTTTGTTTGTTCTGCTTTTTTTTTTTTTTTTTTTTTCTTGGATCTTCTGCTCTGCTGTTGCCATGGCTTTGAGCTTTCAAACAAATTACGCGGGGGATGAAACGACGAGAGCGAACGAGGCCAGTTATGTGAACGTCATGAGACACGGTCTTTGCATGTACCAAACTTACAGCATAGTTTTAGGGGTTTTTAGTTTCTTTAGCTACGTAGCGTCTTTTTTTTTTTTTTTTTTTTTTTTTTTTTTTTTTTTAAATTAGTAAACTGCTGTTCGAGTGTCTTCACCCCCCTCCCCCCAGTTTCGTACCTCCCGGAGTAAAATTCTAAACCATTTCGTGCCCACGCTTGGGGGCACAGCCTAACGTACAATGGGGATTTACGACGAACATGCCAGCACCCTCAGCTATATGCATACAAACACGATCTTAATTTTTTTTTTTTTTTTTTGCGGTGGGGGGGAGGGGAGGGGGGAGAGTATAATTATAGATAGTCCTAATTAATATTGAACCACAATTAGGGGAGTAAAGAGTCTTCACAGTAGTTTCAATGATTTGAAATAAATGACCTGCCTCTTATTTTGGGGTGTTCCTATTATGGGGAGAGATGTTTTTCATAGTGTGATAATCCAGCTCCCTCAAGTCTCTGGTGGCTCGCAGACTGTTGTGCGGTGCCTTCTTTCTAGAGCACAAAAAAAAGACAAAAGGATTTAAAAAAAAAAAGAAAAAAAAAGATGCATGAACAAAAAAAAGTGCTGTTCTGGAGAACATCCTATTGTCCTTCCTTCCTTAGAGCCCCTTTACTTTTTCTTTTTTGTGTTGAAAATTTCCGAACACTGTAGAGATGGATTACTCTTTGTGGTCATAACCTTCTGTTGGACATAGGGTATATTTACAGCATTCCTTGTTAGCGGAAATGTGGTTTCAAAGAAAGCGGGGGAGGAAAAAAGCGTTGGGATTAGATGGTATGCTTAACCTGTTGAACATAGACTACGGGCTAAGTTTCTTTGATGAAATAAATATTGAAACCATACCAGCGTTTGTTTCTTCACTTCTTTTTTTTTGCATCTTCTGTCTCTCTGTACAGCGGCTTGATGCGTCGTATTAAATCGTGCAGTCTTGGTATGTCTGCTGTGTAGGTAAACTGTATTAAAATAACTCTTACTGGCTGTCAGTATGTCCTGACAGTAGTACATGAGACGGGTAATCTGAACAAAACAGCCGGAGTCAAAACAACCAGTTGGAGCCAGGAGTTTGAGTGTCAGTCATACGGGTGCAGTGAATAACAGTTCATTACAGTGGCACCTGTCAGGAGGGTGGGATATATTAGGCAGCAATTGAACAGCCAGTTCTTGAAGTTGATGCACTGGAAGCAGGAAAAATGCACAAGCGTAAGGATCGGAGTCACTTTGACCAGGGCTTTATAGTGATGGCTAGACGACTGAGTCAGAGCACCTCCAACACTGCAGGTCTTGTGGAGTGTTCCAGATGTGCAGTAGTTAGTACCTACCAGAGTGATCCAAGGAAGAACAACTGTTGGATCGGGGACATGGTCATGGGAACCCAAAGCTCACTGATGCATGTGGAGAGTAAAGATTTGTTAGTGCAGTATGATCCCAAAGAGGAGCTCCTGTTGCATAGAATTTTAATCCGAACTGATAGAAAGGGGTCAGTGCACTACAGTCAGAGGGACAGTCAGCTTTTTCAGCAGCATGAAGGGGACCTACTCAACAGACAGGTGGTGCCTGCATGGCAGCCTGGGAAGGGCTTTGTAGGCCGGGCTGGAGTGCAGCAAATTGGGAGTGGGCCAAGTCCACGGTTTTCTCAGTCCTAACTGCAGCTTTAAATCGTACACTACATGTCCAACAGGTTGTAGATGTTTCTTCTTAAAGGTATTTATGACTGGAGAAGGGGGGGGGGTGTCTACTCTTCTGTGAAAGCCGCTGTGTTAGAACATTGCTGTGAGGATTTGATTGCAGCCACATCATCATTGATCAGATTGCTGATCACAAACGCCCCTGCAGCTCATCTCAAAGATGCTGCATGGAGCTCCATCAGGTTTTTCCAGCCAAAGACCTTTATGCCCCCTAGTTAGCATTGCGCATCATGCATGGTGACCTTAATGTGCAGAAGAAACTGTTGGCTAAGCAGGGGTCACGTGTGTGTATAGTGGGCATTTGGCAGAATTTTGTTCCAAGCTGCTAGTGAGTAAACCAAGGACGTCGGAGGCAAGAAAAAACTCCCTAAAACTAGAGAAGAACCAATATTCAAGAGGGGGAACCCATCCATCCTCTATTAGATGGTTAGCAGTTGTACATCGACCTAAACGGAGGAGCGTCTCATGCCAAGCTGTGGAACGAAAACATAACGAGCCCGTTAACTGCTCCGCTCCGCTCCTTGGGGAAAGTGTAAGCGGAGTTTCTCCGTTTTACACACAGGTCAGGACTACAGAATGAGTGGGACTACAGAAAGGCTGTAGAGGCTTTAGACTGCAGCCCTACTCCAGCAGGCAACTAACATGGCAGTGTTGGCCTGGTGGTTAGGATGCTGCCTTTGGGACCTGATGGTTAAAGGTTCAAGCCCCTTGGCACTACTGAGGTACCCTTGTGTGAGGTACCGTCCCACTACACTGCTCCCCGGGCGCTGTTAATAGCTGCTCCATGTGTGCACGTGTAATGGGTTAAATGCAGAAGTCACATTTCATTGTGGTGCTTGAGTGTGTTCACAATGACAAGTGGTCACTTTCACATCAACTGAGAAGTCTGAAATGTACATATCTCGATCTGTTTGTCTGCCTACATGTTTGTTGTGTCTATGCATCTGTTTATCTGTGTGTCTGTCTGTCAGTGGGTTTATCCATTTATCTTTCTATTTGTTGATCTGTCTATAAGTTTGTTTGTCTATAGGTTTATCAATGTCTTTGTTTATCTATCCTTTTGTCTGGCTGTAGGTTTTTCCACCCGTCTATAAGTTTAACCATCTATTTCACCATCTGTATCTATCCGTTTGTAAGTTGAACCATCAATGTGAAGAGTTTGTCTATCTGTCTATAAGTTTATCCGTTTGTGTGTTTATCTCCTGTTGAGTTGATACTGAGGTGGTAATGTAACTGTCCTCGATGAAGCTCCTGCTGAAGCTGAAGAACCAATCAGACCTTCACTGAGCCTCATCTGCTCACAAAAGGGCAGATTTCTCATCAGAACAACTGCATTTACCATAGAGTAGAAGAAGACTGGGTCACGTGGATATATCTATATAATAAAACATCTTGATGTTGAATATAGCGGAGAAACACGATCAGCCATTGCTGCGCCTTCTGCTCTGCAGCGAAACTGAGCGGACACGTTTGGTTCGAAAGCTGAAACAGGGAAACCTGATTGGTGGAAAGTGGCGCATGCGTAGCTGATGTAATGTCCGAGTCGTTAGTCCTGCTCGTTTCAGTGAATCGTAGATATATATACGCACAGAACCCAAAACACTTCTGTACACAGTGATGCAGCATGTGGCACAATCCGGTTTTTTTTATTTTGCGAAGTAAAAAGATTATAAGAATGGGATTGTGACTATTTGTCATTGTGAACACACCCCATTGCGCAGTGATTTTCACTTTTACTCTAGCTGACATGTACTAAAAAGTGACCATCAGAGTGTAAGTATGGAGTGTTTAACATCCTTAAGCATCATGTTGTGTACGGAAATATTAAACCTGTTAAACATTTGTTTTACATCGCATTGCATTATATGAAAAATAATATTTAAATATATTTGTAAAAAATGTAATGTATATATTTTCATTGTTTTTCACAGCTCGCGCCATTTATTTCACTTTTTAATCTTACATATATTTATAATAATGGTGAGTTGCAAATGCCCGATGAAGCGAGTGCAGTGGAGCGAATCTGTTCGAGTGGTTCACCTAAGGAATCGGTTCATATGAACTGACGTGCTCGGGAGGCGGCCGTTGCTGCAGCGGGCGGTTATTGTTACTGTGGGCAAACGCCAGGTGAGTCTCTCGGTGACTAATTTCAAAAATGAGCGTAGTTTTACTTTTTTGCCAGAAAGTCTGTTATTAATCGCAGCTCTGAACCGTGCGGGGAGATAAAACCCGACCGGCGCTTCTTGCGTTTAGCAGGAAACGTTAGCGGCTAAAGTAGCGAGGCGTGAACAGTATTTTACACCTTTGTGTGTTTAATTGTAGGTTTGTAGAGAAACGTGGAGATTTAAAAGTATAATTTCACTTCCTGGCTCAGTAAATCTGCTGTCAGTGTACACCGAGTCGCGAAAGAAAGAAAAGGAAAGAACCTGACGTGTGTGTGTGGGGTGCGTTCACTGCAGCCGCGATTTTGCTGCTCCTGCTGTTACCGACGCGTCTCCTACAGCAGCCGCCGTCCCGCCGAACATAAGATGTTGATTACACTTTACAACTACATTTTTGGTTATTAAATAGGTCAGTTATGTGCTCGTCTGCCTGGCGTGTGCTATATTCTGTAATCGTGTTCATCGTTACACGGCAGCACGCAGCGGCCGGTTGAACGCACACGTTTGTTTTTGTTTCCAGTTACGGTCCCTGTTCTGGCGTGTGAACAGTGGACGCGAAGTTCTAATTGAAGCCATAAGGGCTATTTTTTTGGTAAACGTATCATAAAAGTACGTTTTCACTGCATTGGCTAAGTAACATTTACTTACTCTTGTAATAAGTGTTGATGAATGACTCGGACAGTGTTTAGCCAGAGCTGCTGCTGCTATTGTGTGAAAGTAGGTTAGTTTTCTAAGCAGCACCAGGCACTGGAGGAACTGGGTGAAGCCTGTTAGTCTGGATCTCCACCTTTTACTGCATTCATGTGGGTCAGACGGTGTATAACCCAGTATAATCCTAGCAGGCGTGCTCATTCCTCACATTTTCAATCTCCTTTATAGTTGCACAAGTTGGACGTTCAGCCATAGCATTAACACCACCTGCCTTGTAACAGCTCAGACTCCTTTCAGCTACTTTAAAGACACCTATTGCACACACCCACCTTAGGTCATCTCTATAGAAGTGTACAAACCATTAAAAAGCAGGACATGTCTGCTAGAGGGATATAAAGACATAAAACACCCACTGATGAAGCTCCATTGCTCTAGAGAACTCCATGGCCCATCCAGTAAATGTGGAAGGAGCTGAAGTGGAGTTTCTTTTCCTCATCATCCAATTTCAGGAACTGATGTCACTAACACTCTTATGGTTGCAAGTAAATCATCACAGCAATATTCCAACATATCACGGCCTTCCCAGACACAAAGCTGTAACTACAGCACAGGAAAGACCATTATCCTTGGCTTTAGAAGAAACAGGGTTATCAAGTGTCTGCAATCTTTTGGACATTGGACGGTATGGGACAGCTAACGTATGGACTTTGTTAATAATGCTTTGGGGTCTTTATCATGCTGGGACAGTAATTATCACTGACCTAGTCTGCAACATAGTAAATCACTGGACAGAAATAGCACTTTACAGATAGGTGAGAACCATATTACTAGCTTGCCAGATTGCTGGGTGACTCCCCATAGCATTAGCAGACATCCACAAGTATTAGGTCTACTCCATTATCCACGCATACAGTCAGTGATGTTTTTAATTTCTCCATCGCTATTGTGCGAAGTCACACACTTGTGATCATATAGGGGTTCATGTCATTTTTGATGCCAGCTCTAATTAGTTCTCTCACGTAAGAATGGAATGAGGCACCAAAGACTGTTCTTTTGCGGTTTTCAGGTGTGGAGAGCAGGAGAACATCAACCACCCCCTCCCCTTGCTGTGGTATGGATAACTTGGAGGAAGACCTCACTTGCTCTGTTTGCTACTCCCTTTTCAATGATCCAAGAGTGCTGCCCTGCTCGCATACCTTCTGCAAAGGATGCCTGGACAACGTGCTCCAGGTTTCTGCTAACTTCTCCATTTGGCGCCCACTTCGCCTCCCGCTCAAATGTCCCAACTGCCGCAGCGTGGTGGAACTGCCCCCCAATGGCGTGGACGCCCTTCCAATCAACGTCTGCTTGCGCGCCATTATTGAGAAATACCAGCGGGACAGTCAGCCCCGTGTTCCGACCTGCCCTGAACATCCTCGTCAACCTCTGAATGTCTACTGCGTTCAGGACTGCAAGCTCATATGTGGCTTCTGCCTCACCATCGGGCAGCACCAGGGCCATGCAATTGACGACCTTCAGACCGCGTACATCAAAGAGCACGACACCCCCGCCAAGCTTGTCGAGTGTCTGACGGACAGGCGCTGGGAAGAGGTGTGCAGCCTGGTCGAATGTCTCGAGCGAGAGAAAGATCGGTACGAAGCCCTGGTCCGTCAAGACCGCGAGGCCGTTGTGCAGTTCTTCCAGGGCTTGGAGCGCCTTCTCACGCACAAGAAAGATCTGTTCATGAAGGCTCTGGATGAGGTGAATGTACGGCTGGCCTGTGCCTACGACCCCCTCATTGAAAAGTTGAAGGACATGAAGGAGGAACAGCTGGATCTGATTTCTCTGAGCTCATGTGTTGGAGACGAGGAGTGTCCCCTCGCTTTTCTGGAGAAAGTACACGACCTGAGGGAGAGGGTGGATGCCTTGACGCAGACGCCACTGCCTGAAGTCCCGACTCTCTACATTTCACCCCGGGCAGAGGAATTTCTCGGGGAAAACTGGACCAACGTGACCATCGGGAGGCTGGAAGATGGTCCAGTTCCAAAAGTCTCTTGCCATGTAAAGGGGTGCTCCAAAGGGGCATCGCGGTCGACATCGGGCCGAACATGGTTCGGGGTTCGGTCTTTGACTTCAGGTGCCTTTCTAGTGGTGCTCCTGTTGCTGCTTTTGCTTTTATGGTTGAACCCTGTGGGTGGAGCATCCCTTGGATTCTCTCTTCTGACACAGATTAGTCAGGCAGTTAAAAGCCTAGCAGCTGAACTGACCTTTCCGCTGCACGGATCAGGGACATTCCTCTACTGCATGCTTCATGACCTCAGCCTTAAATTCAGCTCATATATTTCCGCTTTGGGAGAGAGCACCTATCAACATGTGGCCTTCTTTTTCAAAACAATTCAGTTATGCTAAAAGAGAGAATAAATGATTAAGATTCAGTCGAAGTCTAGAAATAACGTGGTTTACATGATTTAAAGTGCTGTACAGTACTAAACTTAAACACTACAATATGCAACAAACTGTACTGTGCACAGTCAGTTAAGCAGTAGTTCTAGACAGCTGAGGCTTGCTAGTTTAATCTCAGGACTTAACAAGCCATAATGTACTAACACGTATTCTTGCACAGAGAGACAATAGTACAGTTCTAACTTCACGGACCCTAATCATGCAGTTTTGACGAGAGGTCTTGTAAGCTCTGCTCTGTTATATTAACTCACCTAGTCTTTTGTATCACTTCATTCTTTTGTAATTTCTAACTTTTGCTACTGAATTTTAATACTGTGTGAATCGTTTTATCGACTTTGGGTAATTTGTGAAATGAATATTTCTAAACGGAGATGCTTGATCATGTTTTTAAAGGACATGTAACTTAATCAGGAGGTCTGTTACATCAAAAGCCTTATCTGTAGCGTTTGACATTTGATACCTGAACACACTCATTCAACAGAATAACCTACTATGACACGGAGCCCATGATGCTGCATAAACTGTTTACCACCTTAAAACTTAAGAGGTTCCAATTGGATATCCACACTAACCCGGAGGTGTGAGAAGTCACGAAGGACTGACCTCAAGTCATCATGATTTAGTCATCATACTTGATATAATCTTTAATTGTATAAACAGCAGCATTTTTAAGTAGAAAGGTAAGAGAGGCTTAAATTACACAAGTGAAAGTACAGAGTAAAATGTAAGGAGTTCTCTTTGAAAAAGAAAGGATCTGAAGAAAGATGAAAACAGCAAACTTTGAAGGTCATATGTACACACTTGTTTGACTTTATCCTGAAGCAACTTCCACACCTTTGAGGACAATGGTTTTGGGGTTTATGCCCACATTCTTAGTGGTGTTGTGGGTCTTGTAGATGCCGATCAGGCGGTCAGCCATCTCGAACATGTTGTTCCTCAGGGAGATGATGATGAACTGAGCATTCTTGGTTTGTTCCTGGTAGGTAGGAAAGAGAGAAATCAGAATTAAGATGTGTAAAATGTTTTTGGTTTTCAGTAAAAAGCTTTTAACAAAAACCTGTAGAATAGGTTCTACGCTTATGGTGTATGCAAAGCATTATACCAAATAAAGTCCCATCAATTCTGTACACTTGAGCCAAGAACCTACAAAGGGTGAAAGTCTGGAACAAGGAGTAGTTCATCAGACCATAAAGATTTAACTCACGTATATGTAGCAGGCCACAATGGACACGTTTTTGAAGTCCAGTGCAGCATCGATCTCATCCATAAAGTAAAGTGGTGTGGGCTTGAAGTGGTGCAGGGCAAAGACCAAAGCCAAAGAGCTCAAAGTCTTTTCTCCTCCAGACAAGTTGTAGATTTTCTTCCAGCTCTTCTTAGGAGGACGTACACTGTGAAGAGATAGCACATTTAATTTCTTCTTCACGCTCCACTAAAAGAGTCTTGCATTATGTAAAAAGAACAATTTTAATTAGCCTAAAAAGTAAAGTTACATGCAAATTGAAAGACTCCTTGTTGATTCCAGACAAATCAGAACCCTGTTTGGCCTTTTGAAACAACTACCGGAATAATGTAGATTTAAATAAAATACTTGCACCTCATTTTTAAGCTTGACTACAAATGTTGTAATTTTAAAATGTGATCAGGGTTTTTTTTTCCACTAGTTTGTCTCTTAGGTGCGCACCTGAACATAATGCCCTCAGAAAAAGGATCCAAGCTGTCCACCAGCTCCAGCTCTGCATCTCCCCCTAGTGTCAACATCTGGTAGTTCTCCTTCAGCTTGTTGGTAATGATGTTAAAGCCAGCCATGAACTCATTTAGTCTCTGCTTTCGCAGGTCCTCACAACCTCGCTTGAAGTTGTCTCTCTGGGTGGTGATCTCATCCAGCTCAGCTACTCTCTGCAAATATAGCTCCTCCTGCACACACAAATACCACATCAACACAGTCAAAACAACAGTGACTAAATGCAGGAATGTATGCTTTAGATCCTTTTTCTCATCAGGAAGCCAAAGATTTCAAAGCAAAGGTCTCAGTTAATTTTTATCGTTTCCTAGAATTCAACTAGAAATTCTCAAATTATTAAAATGGTAAAAAATTATTCTACATCATCAGTATTCAGTTTAGATTTTAAAATGTATTTAACAGTTCAGTTGCATTTAACAGATACTTAGTTGAATTTCAGGGTGAGTACAGTGGACTAGTAAGTGTTCCCAAAACAATGTCCACACACCTTCTTCTTGAACTCCACTATAGCGCCGAGGTTGGGCTTCATTTGGGCACAGCGATCCTCCAGCAGAGCAATCTCATTTTTAATAATATCTGGGTTTTTAACATTCTCCAGCTCATCAGGAGTCAGCTTGGACAGTTCCTCTGCTGGTTTATCATCAATAGAATGGAGAGCGATCTTTGAGGACTAAAGAAAAAGATCCAACAGTGACCCAATATTTCAACAAAACCAGTCTGAAAATGATATTTAAGGGTGGAACAAAGAAAATGGCCAGGATAAAGACTCACTTCTTTTTCCCAGTGTTTGATCTTATTATGGCACTCAGCAATGGCTGTGTTGATTTGCTCCACTTTGAGACGGACGTTGAGCGACTCTTTCTGTAAACCATGCTCCTCTTCCTGTATGGCCTTGATTTCCTGCAAGACTCCACGATGTTGCTCCTGCACCTCAGGCAGCGCTTCCTATAGGCCAGGCAAATCAAAGACAGCATTGTAGGCTCTGTAGATGCCAACTTTGGTCACTACAACCTTAAGTTATAATTGTGTAACTATAACCCCGTCAAATGTAGATACAGCAACGTACCTCTGCCTCTTGGCAGGTCTTCATGATCTCTCCTGCATGGTCCTCCAGTTTCTTCAGCTCCTCCATAAGCTCCTCCATGAGCTTCTCATTCTCTGTGATCTCCGTCTCTAGACGTGAAACCATTTCCTCAGACTTCTTCAGATTACTGTGAGGAAGAAGTGAACAGCTTTACTGGTGGAAATATATTTGCATACTCAAACGTCTATTCAACTGCAGTGCATTCTTAATCCATATATGGAAATTCAAATAGTTTCAGAATGGAACTAAATGAATTTTCAGTTTACATGAACTGTTACTATTAAAAGCAAATTTAACCTGACGCAAAAGTTTCACTCACCGTCCTGCAGTCTTGATTGCCACTTGGGCTTTAGTGATGGCTGAGGAACATTCATCTAGCTCTTTGTTGACCTTATCCAGTTTGTCCTGCTGAGCCTTCAGCTTGTGACTGTTGATGTCCACAATTAGGGTGTGGAGTCGTTTCACCTCAGCTTCGACCTTTCCTGCTTTGTTGGAGGCAGCCTCGAAGTCTTCAAAAAAAAGTTTTACTGGTTAGCTTGCCAAACTTCATAGTTTAACATTTCCCATGGTCCCAACTTCCCAGCTAATTATTCAGTTAGAAGACAAGTGGAAACTGTTGTGTTGATCAACCTGGGCTACAGAATCGGAAATTTTTAAAAGTGACTTCACAAAGGGATTTTCTTTCTAACTGAGGCCTTCCTTCCCTATGCATTGTACAGACACAAACATCATCTTCCTACTTTTTTTGAAGGCATCCAGGCTCTTTTCCATTTGTTTTTGCTTGGCCTTGTCTGGAGCAGCAGCAAGAACATTTGCTTCCAACTCCTTCATCTGAGACTTCAGGTGAATTTCCTGCTCTTCAAGGCTCTACAGATGAGAAATGGCCGTTTCGTCACTCGGAACAATGACCCAGCCATTAATTCACTAGGACTGATAGTCCCCTATCACACATTTCAAAGAACTCTCTTTGACAGCAGAGATAGTGCCACTTTCCACAAAGATCCTGAGGTAGAATATGCCAGGCATGCCTTTTCTTTTAAAAACTGTTGAGGCATTCAGAGAAACTTCTGAAGTGTGTATTTTGGCTGACCTGAATGCTGGCTGTGTATTTCTCCAATGTGTTCTTCATGTCTCTGAGCTCCCGTCTTTGTTTGTGCACCTTCTCCTCAAGCTGCTGTTTCCTTTGCTGCCAGTCCTGCAGCTGCACCACCTTCTCATTCAGTGCACTCTCCATACGATCCAGCTACATAAACACACACAGTCAGATACACAATGGACTCGGAGGCTAAGGTCTAATGTGGAACAGATGGAAGTTGGTTTGTGATCTCACCTGTTCCTGTGTGACTTCAGTGCCAATAGACGAGCCCATTCTGCCTTTCATTACACGTCCTCCTCCTCCAGTCATGGTGCCTGAGAGAAAGAAAAGTGAAGGTGTGAAAGAAAACCAGCGACTTCGGTTATACAACAGAAACAAAATCCAATTAAGAGAATCATACCAGCCTGTTCTATGATTTGCCCCTGCAGAGTAACCACTCTCCAGCGTTTATCTTTCTGGAAGGCCACTCTAGTGGCTTGCTCCAGGTCTTTAGCCACAAGTGTATCTCTCAGGGCAAAGTAGAACGCGGGTCGGATGGCGTCATCATTCACCTTCACCATGTCAAATAACCGGGGAATGTTCTCTGGAGTGGAGATGGCACCCATGTTTTTTTCCCAGACCTTCATCTAACAACAAAAAAATTGTTATGCCTTATGTTCAAATATAGACAATTGTTGGAATGAATACGCATAAAATATTGGAGTGGATACACTAAAATTAATGCTGGCATGTAGTTATACCATTAAATTCACTTACAGAGTAAGGATATGTTTGATATTTGGATTAAAACCCAAAGAACTTTATGTAAGTTCTCACAAATTTGTTCACACCTTATCTAGACCAATGAAGGTGGCCACTCCAATATTGTTGGCTTTGAGGAAGGTGACACATTTCTGGGCTGTGTCAATGGTGTCCACTAAAATGTTATCAAGAGAGCCACAGCTTGAAGAGATGGCAACATCATACTTCTCATCAATGGCTCCTAGGTCACCCTGGAGTGACACAGACACACGCATGTTTTAAACAAAAACATACCGCATTCATGAACAGAGAATAATAAAATCATGCATAATATATGAGAATTGTGTGTGCGGTATCTTACCAGACGTCCAAGGACACCAGGGATCTTGCCGCTCCGTTTTTGCTGCATAAGGGCATCCAGCACTTTTCCTCGGCTGCGGTTAGAAGACAGACAGCTTTTGGCTTCCTCAACCTTCTGCCTCATGTCGCTGACCATTGCCCTGGCCTGACCATCCTGCTCAGAGATCTGTTCGAGCTCCTGTTCATCCTGTGCACAAACAATTTTGCATTACTTTAGGTGTTTTGCTTCCTTGAAGATGCAAGTTATTCTATAGTCAGATTACATTAAGGGTAAGCAACGAAAGCTCCCATATAGGAGTTGATAGTGTGCGCTTCAATCCTAAAGGATATATAGTGACTTCAGCCATCTTTTTTATTTATTTATTTATTTTTTAAGTGAACACTACTTACAAACATGCCCTTCTTCGTTTTAGCATTACTAGAACAGACAAAATGAAGGTAAACCTCCAGACAGATGTACCTTCTTGAGCTCCTGCTCACACTTGGGTATTTTAACCTGTAGCTCCTTGATGGCAGCTCTCCTCTCACGGAGGGTGTCAGCAGTGCCCTGTAGGGTGTCTTTGGCCTGTTTAAGCTGTGAAACTGCAGTGTTGTGCTGGCTCAGGTACAGGTCCAGCTCTGACTGAGCTACATCCATCTGTGAGCGTGTCTCATTTACTGCCTTACTCAACTCCAGAAGCTCCTTCTCTTTTTGCTGTAGACAGAAATAAAGTTACACCTAAGCAAAAGATTTTAACCAAATAAAGATAATAAAGAAAATAATTAACCTAATAATAAAGCAAAACAACCAATTAAGGGGCTTAACACAAATATTAATGTATAGAAATGTAAAAATTAGGCTTCTTTCAAAACCATGGTCAAAACTAGAGAACTAGGCATCTGGACTCAACAAGACACAAAATACTGTATATCTCATTCAAAAATTAGTAGGAGACATGAAAATATGTTTTTTTCCCCTACAGCCAAATATCTACAATATTTACCTTGGGTTCAAACATCATTCAGTTCAATAAATGTAGGTGCCATTAGCTACTTAGCAACTCCACATCATGGTCACATTTTTCTCAGCAAGGAGCTCAGGCAACAGTCATAAAGAGATCATGCACTGTTGATGGTAGTGTGACAAACCTCTTTCTCCAACTGCAGACCGCTGGTTTCCTCCTTTAGGCTCTCCATCACCTGGGCCAGGGCCTCTTCCTCCTTCACTTTCTGCTTCTCCAGCGCTTCCTTCTGTGCAGATGCCTCTGTAATGATCTTCTCACTGCTGGCAGGGACGTTTTTAACCTCTTCCAACTGACCACAGAGAAGCAAAGGAAGCCAAATGTCTTATTCAAGACTGGGATATAGTGTGTATGAAGTTGATGCCTTGCTCTTTTTAAGTAATCACTAGAATTAAATGAGGTAAGGCCTTTAAGCTTTCAAGCTGCATTAAATAGGCCTCAATATTTTATCTTCCCATTCAATCGTAACTTAACTTTAAACAACTGTATTTTAGACCTGAAATTTTAGAGGTATGAATCATATGCAGCCCAGGAGAAGTGTGCAATCTCGGCTGCCCCAGACTGGTAGGGCCGCTGTGTGATAGGTCAGAGATCTACAACCACTTTGGGAATTGGCTATGGCTAAATTGGGAGAAAAGGGAGGGGAAAAACAAATATAAGTGTTCAAAAAGCACAGCCTGATGCTGTGTCTCTCAGATCATAGGTGCCAGACAGCTGTGTAAACTCAGGTTTCCTGCCGTGCCATCCATGGCAAAGGAGTGGGGTGGGGTGGGGGAGTGAGCAGGGCCTTTAATATAGGGTTAATTTGTGGGTGAAAAGGGAAACTGCTGTGATTGTTACACAAAGCTATACTTCACAGGCATAATGCAGAACACGACACCCTAGAGAGCTGGACAGCCTGGCCCCTACGATACCCCCCCACCCCAAACACCACCAAAAATCTCACTTCCATTTATTAGCACCAGATTATTTTAACGGGAGGGAGAGGAGTAGGAAAAAAGGGATCAAAAGCTAAACACATTTAAATAAGTTTCAGAAAATGAGCCAAGAGAACTGTTAAGGGATTGGAGGAGGAAAGTTCAATGGTGAATGCCTATGTAATCTGCCACAAGACCCTCCCGCAAGAGGGTCCATCACTGGAAAAAGCAAGCAGCGTGGAATTTAGCAGTAGCCATGTGCTGTAAAACTGATTGCCTGTTATAAATGTGTTCATTTTAGAGTACAGCAAAGTTTATAAAGATTAAGTAACTAGCGCATTGAACAAAAAAAAGTTATTAATACTGTATTTTAGCCATAGAAGAACACAGTTTTACAAAATGTGTATACTTCCAATCGCATGCAACAAACAGGGCTTTTATAGTGTGGGAGGGTAAGTGTTTGTGTAAAATGTCTGAGTTCATCTAACTGGCCTATGTTTTTATATCTTCTCCAAAATTATATTGCAGTGGTTCTTACTTTAGTTTGGCTTCATTGCAAAATAAATACCATAAAATAGACATGTCAGGCAAGTGGTGTTTGTTTTAAAATACACTGTATCATCGTTTATTAATGGCAGCCTATAAGACCAGTCTCATGAGACCCCTAACTGCACGGAATTGAATTTTACTCAAATCACAGAAGGTCAAACAGTTTCTTACTCATGCATCTACAAATGTTAATATGTTTCTGTGTACGGTTTATGAATATGCAAGATTTTCATACTTCAGGCTTGTTAAGTTAGCTCTTGATTTTGATCTATAAAAAGTGTATGTTTGTGTGAAACATATAATATAAATAGGTTATGAAGAGGCACAGCCAACACACCTTTTCCTTATCCTTCTGTAGCTGTTTATGTAGCTTTTTGGTCTTGTTCTTGGTATGCTTGAGTTTCTCGCGAACCTCTACGTCCTGGAGGTCTAACTGGGTGAACTTCTCCTTTTGGTTCTCAATGAACTTTGTCAACTTGCCCAATTTTCTGAGGAGACAACAACACTCCACTTAGTTGAGAAACCTGAGCTCTGGATGTCCCTAAATTGCTATTTCAGAGAAAAAGAAGGGTGGAGTAATGAGTGCTCAGGGCAGGCATTTCAACTTGTGCTTCTTTTAGCTGTGGTAATACAAAAACAATACAGAGACAATGACAGCCAACTGATATACCACCTAAATTATTTGGACTGGATTGTGTAATCCCCAAACATACACCTCAAACACAAACGCCCCAGCCCTGCAAGCTCAAATGAGCTAGGCCTGCTTTCTTACTTCTCCACATTTTTCAGGGCCTCGTTTTTCCCTTTCATTTCCTCTGCGAGCTGGTTGCTTTTTTCAGTTAGTCCCTTGGTGTCCTCCTGGATCTGTTGTTTCTCTGCTTCCTTTTCGGCCACACGCTGCTGTAGATCATGCCTGACAAAATCAACACATGCATTTAAAAACAAACAGTGGAGTCAACTATACAGAGAAGTGGTTGGATTGACCGTCATTCACTACAAGGCAATTATTGCAGCTCAACTATTCACTCCTAGTTACCTGGTTAAGGGAACTACTAGTGTTAGCACAAACAAGAGCACAGGACAACAATACACTGCCATGCAATTTAAATATGTTCACTTTTCTGCCAAAAATCAATAAACACAAGACAGAAATGGTAGAGGTCATAGTTTGTGGAAACTGCAGGCAATCAGCTTAGTCTGATACATACATTACCATTTCACCATGGATCATTCAGATAAACACTCCCTAGATACAACCACTCTGAATCTACCAGAGAACATTCTTACACATCCAGAAGAAAACCTATACATCCAGATTCAGTGCCATATCTTTTTAATTAGAAATAAAGAGATCAACAAATGTCAATCTCTATTAATAGCAATTTTGAGAACTAAAATTAACGAATTAGCCACATCTAAACTTACTAATTCTCAAAAAGCCTAATGTTTAATACATCACACAGAGTGCGCTCATGTTGTTTACAGATCTATAAATGTTTATGAAACCCTACATTGTGCAATTTGAAATTCTAGGCCATATTTAAAGGCTGTTTAATGGCAGACGTTAGATCTCCGAACTGTAGCTGCGCACTCTAAGAGGACATGGCATGTGCATATGCTGTCAGGCCTGCTGATGGATGGCTTTGCTCTCAGGTGGAACTGGACACCGCTTATAATCTGAAACCTAAATCCAGGAAAAATGAATCATGGCAAAGCCTGTTAAATCAATCTAATGTATGGTGCAAAAGCTTGCCACGGCTTCGCAAGGAACACATTAACACCAGTTGTTTGTACAGCATGCAGATTGTCTCTCCATTATCACAATAAACGTCAGTGTTCATGTCAGTTTCAGTTCCATTATTCTAATCCTGACCAGGCACGAAAGCAGTGTGCAACATAGAGGTCACATGAATAAAACCTTATATTAACCTTTGCTATGGGTCATTAACATGTAATGTATCTGGTCCTTTATAACTTTGATCATATTTGAATAAGAGATGGTGAGACACTTCAACCTGTAAATGTTTATAGTCAATAATGCATAAAAGGTCCATCAGCGAGCGAACACGAGAAAACACACACACACACACACACACACACACACACACACACACACACACACACACACACACACACACACACACA